>OX578149.1:65184106-65579106 GCA_951213105.1 Amaurobius ferox
GAAATTCATAATCATGCCCAAATTCTTATAATATACTAAATGACATGTTTAAGTATAAAATATTTAATATAATGCTCCTAAAAAGAAGTTTAAGAATCTCTGTTCTCGCTATATAAAATTATCTTCATGGACATATCTGAAGAATGAAACATCTTGGACCCCATATGTAAGCAAATATAAAAAAAAAATATGGAATTGAATCAATATATGCAAAATAAAAGCGTTAAAATTGTATGGGACCCGTACTAATTATATACGCGAATATTAGAAAATATAACCTGTATTAGTAGATTACATGTATAAATTGAAAATACCAATAAACCCGTAATCTTTAAATCTGAAGACAGTCATTTATTCCAATATATGTCAAAATTAAAGTGCTAAAATTATATGGGAAGATATACACGTACTACTTATAATGTCCGATTATTAGTAGAAGATTACCCGTTTTGCAATATGAGTCTCAAATGTTTTTTGTTGAAATACAACAGACGACGTAATAAATTGAATATATAATTAATCCCCGTAATCTTCATACCAGAAGACTGTACTTGATTCCAATATATATGCCAATATATGTCAAAATATATGCCAATATACCTGTACTACTTATATTCTCGTAGGTTAGAAGATATACCCGTGCATTCCTAGAAGATTACTCGTACAACGTACAATATGCGTGTGTCAGCAATTTTTGCCGCAATAAAACAATGGCGTAATAACTTAAAAATATCAATAATCCCTGAATCAATAATTCCGGAAAATATCAATAATAATAATGTTTAAACCTGAAGAGTATAATTGATATTATCCAGTCCAAAATGAAATGGCAATGAAATTTATTTTATATACATATCTTCATTATTCAAATCGGAAAGGATTTAATAAAAATCGTCTGCCGCATAAACACATTGGATTTAAATCCGTTGCTAAGCGACATGATATCATTTGCTTCAAATAAATTGGTAGAAAAAATATCGTCTAAATAGTTATATTTCTATGGAACATTTGGCGACAGTTTCGTCAAATTAGTGACATTTTAAAAAATCGCCAAATTTATCGCCAAGTGGGACTGTAGAACTGACAGTTCCACTTTGCGACAAATTGACGAAATATCATCACAATACTATCCCCTAACAAAAAACAATTAATATCATTTATGTAGCGCAATTTTATCAATTTCAAGATATTTTTGAAGATTTGAAAACATTTTTATCAATTTGGTGACATTTTAAATATTCGCTAAATGTATTACTAAGTAGGATGGTTGGTCTGACAGATAAATGCTAACTAAACATCATTTCAGTACTCTCTTCTAACAAAACAAAAAAAAATTTCATTGATATGTAGAAGACCCAAGCCACACGACCAACCCGAAGGTTTATGGCAGCTGTTTGTGTGTCGTTTATATCAATTTGGCGACATTTCCGTCAATTTGGCAAAGTTTAAGAAAAGTTGTCAAATTCGTAGCTTTGAATTTGCAGAACTGAATGAAACATTCTTATCCCGTTTCAATATACTAAATGAAAACACTACAATTGTATTAGAAGATATACCCGCTCTACTCTTTTCCTGTTTCAACAATCGGCTATATGAATTTATTGTCTAAACACAATATATGAGTTTATTAGCTAAATACGATATAAGCTTGAAAACTCTTTGCCAAAATAAATGAAATTGATGTACGCAGTCAGCAATTAATATAATTAAAAGAAAAATCAAACCGTCCATTCATAAGATATACTTTTATATCCATTTATCCATTTATTTATTATATAAATCGAAAAGAAATAATAAAAACATTAACAAACACATTTAATTTAATTGCGATGCCGAGCAACATGATATATCCTCCTAAAATGTTAAAATTTATTAACCACTAACAGCACACCCGTTATTCGTACGGAGTGTATAATTTAAAGAAACTTAAAGTTCGCAATCACGTGCAAATTCTGTTAAAATATTAAATTTATTGCTCCTAAAGAGAAGTTTAAGAATATATGTTCTCACTATGCAAAATTATCTTCACGATCAGATCTGAAGAATAAAACATCCAGCCCCCTTTTGTAAGCAAATTTACAGAAGAAAAAATAGGAATTGAATGAATATATGCAACCCCGTACTAATTATATTGTCGCAGATCAGAAAATATGCCAATGTGTTAGTAGAAGATTACCCGTATTACAATATGCGTCTCAAAAATATTTGCCAAAATAAAAGAGATGACGTAATAAATTGAAAACATCAATAATATCCGTACTCTTTATACCAGAAGGTCGTAATTGATTCCAATATATGCCAATATATATCAAAACATATGTCAATATACCTGTACTACTTATGTTCTCGTAGATTAAAAGATATACACGTGTATTTGTAGAAGATTACTCGTACAACATACAATATATGAGTTTAAACAATGTTTGTCATAATAAAATAATTGCATAATAACTCGAAAATATCAATAATCCCTGAATTAATAATCCCCGAAAATATCAATAATAATAATTTTTAAACCTGAAGACCGTAATTGATATTATCCAGTCAAAAATGCTATAAGAAAAATCAAATCGTTCTTTTCTAAAATATATTTTTATATCCATTTATTTATTATTCAAATCGAAAAAATAATTATTGAAATTAGCTGACAGATTTAATTTAATTGCGTTTCTGAGTAACATGATATAAGATAGAATCTTATAACATGTTAAATATGTCATGTCTTATAACATAAACTGCGAAATTAAATAACGATTTTGATTTCTCAATACTTCTCATTGTTCCGTAAAAGCTTGTTTTAAATAAACCATGAACCATGGAGATAGATTTCCCCTTTAAATCATGTTTCAAACAATTCATGTTTTCAGAAAGTGACTAATTCGCAAAAAATCTCCCATCAAACTCAGAGATTAAATTTTAATTCACTTTCAAACGATTTTCAAGCTTTTCTTTTGGATAAACCACGGAGTTAGGGAGTAGAACTCCTAGGAAAAAGTTCCGTTTTTCATTAATATCTCGACAACCCCAGGTCTTAGAAACTCGAAACTTGGACAAAATTTATGGGGGGATATTTCAAGGCTATTCACCAAATTTCATTAAATTCGGTTCAGCCGTTTTTCCGTGATGATGAGACAAACGAAAATTTTGTTTTTTACTAATATCTCGAGAACCACTGGTCGTAGAAACTCAAAACACGGATATAATTTTAAGTGGGGCTATTTCTGGGCTACCCACAAAATTTTATCAAATTCGGTTCAGCCGTTCTCCCGTGATGGTGTGACAAACAGACAGACAGACAGACAGACAGACAGACAGACAGATTTTCATTTTTATTTATATAGATTTTTACTGAACAGATATATATTCACCAAGCCAACAAAGAGCACGCATTTTCAAACATTTTTCAACTACGAATATAGGTGCTGTGATCATTTTCATTACTATAACGAACTATATTTAAATAGAGAATGCTGTTTATTTTAGGTTTGCTATTCCAGGATTAAAACGCAACGATAATATTTAGGAATTTTTTCATCAAGTTTCCAATTGGTACATTATTTATGCCATATTTCCTAAACTTTTTTTTCACTGTGGATTCCAGTTGAACCAAATGCATGAATTTAAGATGAAAACGACACATCCGATTTAAGCGTTCATCCTGTATATATCAGTGAAGCATTATTATTATTTTAAATCGGAGCCTAGTTAAATAGTATACAGTATTTTGTGTATTTTTATAATATTTCGTCTTTCAACGGGAATGTATTGTCGAAAATGAAGTCAAAATTTAATTTTGCAAGTGTTGTATTTCGTGAAAATTAATTGTTCAAGATATATTCGTTCATAATGTCAAATTCACGTTGACAAGTGTTGTCATTTCGTGAAAATTAACTTTTCAAAATATATATATAATTTTAGGCATGCAATCAGTTTTTATTGTTGAAATAGTTCAATTCGTTTCAACATTAGGTGTCAATATCAAAACATTTAAAGTAAAATAGCCCTATCTATTGACGTATAAAATTTAAAGAATGTCCTTTTTCAATATAGGTCTGACAATGATATTGGAAAGTCAATAAAATCACCCATTTTTACTTTCCTTGTATACAATAATTAGCAGCATACCCGTTCTTCGTACGGAGTATATAATATAAAGAAACTTATAATTCAGAATCATATGCAAATTATGTTAAAATACTAAATTTATTGCTCCTAAAGAGAAGTTTATGAATATCTGTTCTCATCATGCAAAATTATCTTCACGGGCAGATCTGAAGAATAAAACATCCTAGCCCCTTTCGAAAGCAAATATACAAAAAATATGAAATTGAATCAATATATTCAAAATAACCGTGTAGTAGACCCGTAGTATTTATATACTCGAATATTAGAAGATATAACCTGTATTAGTAGATTACATGTGTAAATTGAAAATATCAATAAACCCATAATTGATTCCAGTATATATGTCAGAATGAAAGCACTAAAATTATATGGGAACATATATATACGTATATATATATATATATACCCGTACCACTTATATTGTCGCAGATTAGAAAATATACCTGTATGTTAATAGAAGATTACCCTTATTACAATATAAGTCTAAAAAATCTTTGCCGAAATAAAACAGATGACATAATAAATTGAAAATTTCAATTATCCCCGTAATCTTTATACCAGAAGGTCGTAATTGATTCCAATATATGCCAATATATATCAAAATATATGCCTATTTACCTGTACTACTTATATTCTCGTAGATTAGAAGATAACCCGTGCATTTATAGAAAATAACTCGCACAACGTACAATATGTGAGTTTCAACAATTTTTGTCATAATAAAACAATGGCATAGAATTAATATGAAAATATCAATAATCCCTGAATCAACAGTCCACGAAAATACCAATAATAATAATGTTTAAACCTGAAGACCGTAATTGATATTATCCAGTCAACAATGCAATGTCAATGAAATTTAATTTATATACATATCTTTGTTATTCAAATCGGAAAAGATTTAATAAAAATCGTATGCCGCATAAACACATTGGATTTACATCCGTTGCTAAACGACATGACATCATTTGTTTCAACTGAATTGATGGGAATCTTATCGTTTGAATAATTCTATCTCCATGGAAGGTTTGGCAACATTTTCGTCAATTTAGCGACAATTTAAAACATTGCCAAATTTATCAGCAAATGGGGCTGTAGAACTGTCAGTCCCATTTTGCGACACATTGACGAATAATCATCACAATACTATGCCCTAACAAAACGCAATTAATTGCATTTATTCAGCGCAATTTTATCAATTTTATTATATTTTTATGGATTTGCAAACATTTTATCAATTTGGTGACATTTAAAAAATTCGCAAAATGTGTTACAAAGTAGGATGGATGGACTCGCCGACAAATGCTACCTAAACATTATTTCAGTACTCTCTTCTAAGAAAACAAATTTAATTTAATTGATTTGAGTCTTTTTTATCAATTTGTCTACATTTCCGTCAATTTGGCAACGTTTAAGAAAAGTTGCCAAGTTAGCGATATTCCTCGAAATTCATAGCTCTGAGAAATAAGTTCTCTCGGAGAAATAAGTTATTCTTATAGCAGATAAATGACTCTTGGCGGTCAAATACAAAAGTATTACTCGAAGTATCTTTTCTCATGAATGGAACGAGCGAGATCCACGAGAATGATGTCACCAATTTTATCGCATGGTATTACATATGAAAAGTGAACATGTTTCTCAATGGGAAATATATTTTCTTTTATTTTATCTGAATTTTTGATAATTTTTTTGAAAAATGTGCAATATCTCGTGAACAGTTCATGTTAGCGCTCTAAAATTTATGTCACTCGTTTTCTAATGAAAAATTACATACGAAATGTCTATTTGCGTAACTTTATTAGTGGTTTTGATTTTTTGACGATTTTTTCAAAATGTCACTCGAAAATTTAGGGGAGTTCTGAACATTCGATTGCATATAAAAACAATAGGTTTCCAGTGTACCAAATTTAGTCCGAATCCGTCCATTCGTTCAACAGTTATCGTCTCTACAGACTCACTGACACACACCACACATACACACACACACATACACACTCACGCACATACTTTCACACACACACACACACACACACACACACACACAGACATCACTTCAAAAACGTTTGATTCGTGATCTGGGATGCTTGAAACGTGCTCTTCCGTCGAAACCTCGAATTCGAATTTTCGACCCCGTCATAATACTTTCCTTATACATTATGTATATAAGGAAAGTAATAATATTGTTTCAGAAGCATTTTTCCTAGCCAACAAATAGTTATTTCCAGTACTAATGCTATTATACGGAAGTTCAAATTCTTGAATGGATTTTTTTTCATTTGTTATTGATTTATTAGTATTTAAGCCTGTCCACAGCGAAACTAAAACTATTAAAAAATTAGGCTGTAACTGTTTTTGATGAGTTTTGTTTTATTTAACAATGCATGGTGTTTAGAGCCGAAAAAGGCTGTCTCAATTTAAAACTCACCAATAAATTCTGACCAGCGGTCGAATTTCAGTCATTTGTATCCCTGTGGGGGCTTCAGGAGTGTTTTGTGTTACTCTACCTTTCGCCCCCCCCCCCCTCCTCTTTTATCTACTCAGGAAATTAAATCAATAATCCGGCTTTGTTAGTTACAAACCAGTGATCGAATCTATATGTACCTAAAGATTCAGTTTTTTTAAAACAACATAAGGCTGTTTAAAGACCTGAAAATATATTTAAAAACTCATAATCACTACCTTTGTGTGGGCAATCGAAAATCTGACTACGTCAGATTATATCGGATGGTCGATACTGTAAGTGCAAATATGTGGCCTTCTAGGTTCATCAAAGGTCTCCTGCAGTGTCTAAAAATATTTTTTAATCAAAAATCCATGGTAATTCTAGTTTTAAGATATCCTAGACGCATATTGTACCAAGATGACGCTTAAGAGCGTATTTGTCTGTGTTACTTTCATTTGCGAAATTGTATCTGTAGTAAATCGTCAGCTTTCCACTTCGAGGGTCGATATGCACAATGACGCAACCGTCCGAACAGCCGCCGTCGGTTATATTGATCCGATTTGAGAAATCATGATATCCGTCGTTAATCGTGGCCTTCTCACTCAGCAGTGACGGATGTGCTTCGACACAGCGTCCAACGTCCACAGCGTCCATTGTAGTCTATATACATGTACGTATGTTAGATCTAACGACTAACGATTGTTTTGACCTGCCTATTGAAAGCGATTTCGCATTCATTTAACATTAAAGCACGTTAATAAATTTTCCAAACAGTGGCTGTTTGGTTGCCGAAGTCGGTAAGTGCTACATACTAGATGTGGGCAAGTAAAATAACTAAGAGCATTCTATTAAATGGAGAATTCTATCAGTTGGATTAATAGACTCAGACTAAACTAATACTTCTTTACCAAACCCCTGTGGTTCACTAAGGTCATCAACGGCGTATTTGTAAATACAATATTTATTTTGAATTCAAGCCATTCCAAATTCTGATATTTCTGCGTTTCACACATCTGAACAGACGACCATTTGTATTAAATCCTTCATTTTCTTTGCAATCTACGAACTAAGTAATCCCCCGTCCATACCCTATCCCCTTGGGATGAAAATCCCAGCTGAATTTAGATATAGAGGAGGAAGTTGGTCTGTAAAGAAAGGTTTTCTTTTCATGTATGGAAAATGCGATATAAAACTTTGTTTACTGTGTTAAATAGTGTGTTACAAATGCAAATAATATACGAAAAGTATAGAAAAATTGTTAAACACCCTTAATAACTTGAGAATGAAAAGTCCCGGAGTAAATACTTTAGTTCTATCTATAGCAATGTGACTATGCCCAATCGAACAAAAATGATTGTAGCTGCTTTTGGTTAATTAATGCGGAAGTCAAAGTGATGGATACGAACTCGGCATTAAAGCGAGACAGAAGAAAATTTTCAATTGCAAATTTGTAATGCATTGTCTACGTGATATTGATAGATATAAACACCAGATAACGCATGCCAAACGTATGTGAGAGAGAGTGAATACTTATCATACTTTAACGATTTATACATGCGAATACATGAAGAAATGCTGGGGAACAATGGTCAACGATGCATGATCTTATGAAAATGAAGAAAGTGACGCAGTATCCGTTTGTGAGATAAAATACAGTAAATGAAGGCCGTGAAATGTGAGCTGATGTAGATGTCAGGGGATTTCCTTTCCGGGACATAACTGAATTTGTTAGTTTTACCTTGCTCTGTGCATATTACGATATGGCAATTAAGAACGCGCCCATTTTGCTCTCGGGCTCTCAAGAGGGATTGAATTTGTTAGCTGCAACTCTCATTTTACTCCAAGACATCACTAACGTTCGTTTGACGTCACTGGATCCTGTGTGCACAGCACAATTTAAAGTCTTTGCGCAATTTGTTTATGCTTGAATATTGCCACTTCAAAATTAACAAACTATTTTTCACTGTAATAATACGTGTGGTTTGGCAACACCTCTCAAAGTTTACTTTGGGCCGTGACATCATGAATGACAAATCTTAATTCCCATTTCATCAAGATGACAACTTTCTCAATGTTTGGCGGGCTGATGGCACAACCATATATTGAAGAATCTTGATTGACGTCACAATTTCTGATGGCGTGCTACTTGCACTATAACTATTTACTTATAACTGTATTGTGTGAAAGAAATGCCTCCTGTAACCAATTTAATGGCGGGTCCTTCTAATTAGACAATGCTATACAGTTTTTTTCTATCCAGCTTTATGCCAAGTTCATGCTCCTAACATCATCAATTTTTTAAGTGTTCAGAAGTCATCACGTATTCATATGAAATGTAGTATTTTCGCATTAGTTCCAAGGCTATAGTTGTCGAGTATAGTTGTCGAGTATAGTTGTATAGTTGTGGCTTATATAGTATCTTTCTCATACACTCAGGGACCTTTCAGTCCTAAGTTACTTGTGCTAGGACTTTCATGCAAGCCCTGTATTAAAATGTGAACACGCTATCTAAATGTGCATGCTCAAAACACAAGGTAAAATGTTAACTCTGAATAACACAGAACGTTTTATTATAAAATATCTGAATACTCTTCGCTGGCAGCTCCTATTTGGCAGGGGTCCCAAGCTTATGCCTAATTAACTTGCTTCCTTTTCAAAACAAATGGAAATGGTTCAGGATTTAACAGCAAGTTATTACAATAACCAGTAAATAACATCAACTTATGTAATATTATACCTATTTGGAAGTACAGGGTGGCATAATTAAGATAGAGATGTATAGAGCCCGATAGTGAGAAAACTGTTTGGCCAAACTCAACCAAATTTGCAGTAAATACTATTTAGACCATGTAGTTTTGATTTTTAAAACCAAAAAAATAGTTCAGATTTTTGCCAAAGTGGCGCTCTAAGGTCAATTTTTGGAGTAAGATAGGCATAGGAAGTACAGAAAATTCCGTCAATACTGAGAGGTATCGAACAATGTCGCTGAACTTTGTTATTCCGCGACTTCAACAGCGTGGATGTCTTGAATCTACGATATTAATGCAGGATGGAGCACCCCCTCATATTGGATTGTGCGTATAGGAAGTGCTACGGCAGCATTTTATCAACAACCGAATAATTATTTAGTCAGAGCGTTTCCTATGAATTGGCCAGCCCGTTCGCCTGATCTGACCCCTTGTGACTTTTAGCTATGGGGTCATGTAAAGCGCTTGGTATACCAAGGGAATGTGTATAATTTAGCCACTTTGAAGGGCCGAATAACATTGCACGTCAAGCAAATCAATGGAGATCTGCTGCATTCTGCAGTAGAGAATGCTGCTCAGAGAATGCACTTTTTGGAACATATGCAAGGAAAACATATTAAATTATACATGTAAATGATGTCAATAAAAAAATTATTGTCATACGCATGTGAATGTAAGATGCAAATGTAAATATAAAATGTACTAAATATGTATAAAATGTAATGACTTATATGTATAAATGTAAATAATGACTTGTATGTATAAATGACTTGTATGTATAATGACTTGTATGTATAAATGTAATGACTTTTACAAAATGCATGTAAAATACTAACTTTCTGTACTTCCTGTGCCTATTTTACTCTAAAAATGGACCTTAAAAGGCCACTTTGGCTCGCAGTGGCAAAAATCCAAACTATTTGTTCTTTTGGTCCAAATAATATTTACTTTAAATTTGGTTGAGTTTGGCCCAGCAGTTTTCTCACTCTCTCTCTATCGGGCTTTAAACACCTCTACTTTAACCATAGCCACACTGTACATAAAATTTATTTTAAGAGGATGGCTTCTGATCTACGAAAAAGAGCCAATATTTCAATTAGGCGTCTCTATCGATTTCATCATCAAATCATTTAGTGAAGCACCTCAAACACAGCGTTTTGCACCATAGGACCTGTTCAATCTTTGGGGTGCATAATTGAGTTCTAAATATAGAACAAGACGTAGCGGAGCTTTTGGCTTATCATTTTCCTAAAACAATTTATTAGAGGGCATTAGCAGATGATTCGTCCGGATAAGATTCTATCATGTTGGAAATATTTTCTCATGGGAATTGTAATTCGTGATAGAAGATTCAATTTCTACAAAGTTTCTAATTGAGATGGTTTAAATTACAGATGCTTACGAACAGATAATATTTTAAAGCATAAATATTTTTAGGGATTTTTAGACATGTTAGTTAGTTAGAACATAGGGACAGAGTGACTATTGCAGCAAAGGAAAATAGTACATGCCCCAATTTTTTTACTCACATTAGCCTTTCATAAGGGTACCCCGATGGCATCCAATCAGTTAGAGTATTGACTTCAACCCATAAGTGTTGGGTTCATAGGAACCCTGACAATATTCATGGTCGTGAATCATAATCACCTGTGCATGGTAGGTCAGTGATTCTTCAACTTTTAAAAATAGTATTACTGTGGTGAACAAAAAGTATACATATTAAGCGTATGATTAGGAAAAAACAAGCAATAACCCACTGTTACCTCTGTGCACGAGTTCCTTAATGTATTCCTTAATTAAAACACTCCGTTAATTTCCAAATTTTTAACTTTTAAAATAAATATTATTTATCCGTTTCTCTATTACTATCATAAATAAAATTACATCAATTTAACAACGCTTAAGAAGGAGAAAAGCACCGTGTGAAATCATGTCTTTAGAATTATTACAATGATCAAAAGTCCACCTAATATACGTAACGACTGGCAAATACCTCTCTATTTTGGGTCTGCGGCTCAGCATGACTGGAATCTTCAGCCGATTCTTATTCTGACATTTGAAGTCAGACTTCGTCTTTTTCTATAACATTTTTTTAATATTTAACATAACCACTACACTGCTTGAAAGTCACCACTCTTTCTCATCAATTTTCGATAATAATTCTGCTTACAAACAACACTGCTTGAATTCCATGACCGCTCTTTCTCGCTTCTGAACAATCATTCTTGAATATTCATTGAATTATTTCCTTGTCGCCACATCATTTTGCCTGAGGTTATGGGGGACAAGGAGATAATTCAATATTCATTGATGATTCAATATTCATTGAATTATTCTTTGAATTAGGCTTGAGGTTATGTGGCGACAAGGAGACAATTCAATATTCATTGAATTATCAAGCCACATCATTTTGCCTGAGGCCCAGATACGCCCTTCTTGCTCCCATTGGTTGCTCCTCAGTGCGATGTCGCCTCATTAAAACATTGGCTCCTTGAATTTCCAATGGAGCTTGGTTTAAAAAAATGGTGACCTGTTAGATAGCCGATAAAGTTTTATTCAGCCATGAGGGGTATAACGGCGTACCCGTTGCAGCAGTACACGCTAGAGGCGTTGTGCTGTCATAGATGTACATTGGATCCAGAAGATTATATTGAATGTCGGATTCTTAGGATTCAATGTAGGCTTATCCTCCGATCGATTAGGAGATAATCGGAGTTCGAGAAATGCGTGGAATGCTCATGAACCGTAGTATAGGGTACATAAATCAGTCAACACGTAACAGTTATTAATAAATAATGTTGTTAAAATATCTTTAACTATTTTATAGTTCCTCTTATTTTACTACTTTTATAAAAATATATGTAATATTTTCCTTGCGACATAGCTAGGTAATTTCACACTAATGTCACATAGCACTCCATTTATGAATTGTTATTGTAGGTGCTGGTTGAATTTGTACATGCATGTATAAAACATGCATTTAGTTCTATAATAGTTCAATTTAGTTCAAAATAATCAAATCCAAAATCATTGAACGAAGAATAAATTATTTAATTATCAAAATATTTCGCCTCCAGGGCCACACAAATTTTCTTTTGCACAAAAAACCTGCACTGCTGATTTTTACCGTGAATACAGCTTGATTTTATTCTTCAAATACTTATTCTTGTTCTCCAAACTTTTCAATAAAATGACAGCCAGTCTCTACAATAAAAATGAAAGCATATATTGCTTTCAGAGGTAAAAAGAAAATTCAGGGGAATGCAAGAAAACATAGAGTATCTAAATGCCGTTCTATAAATCTCAGTTTACGTCTATGCTAGCACTTCATGAAAAAGCTCTTCCCAAATGTCTAACATTTATACTTTCAAAGGGACTCTAAAATTCACTCTGCGACAAAGCGATTCCGATTTAAAGGAAAGTCGTCAGGAACATGATTCTAAAATTTGATTCTATTTTCTGTGTGCAAGAGAGAAAAGTTTAGCTGAGGAATAAAGAAAAGGCGCCAAAGTATTTTGAGAGAATACTTTGAAATATTCTAAAATTTATATGCACTGTATATCAAGGAGTATTAGTTAAATCTTTTATACATGATTTAAATGTTATATCATTATTTTATAACGGATAGTAATTACACTAAACAACAAATTTTAACTTTTTGTGTGTTTTGGAGATTAAATTGTTTTGAGAGAATACTTTGAAATGCTCTAACATTTGTATACATTATGTATCAATGGATAATAGTCTAAACTTTTGAATGTAATCTAATGTTATATAATTATTTTATTCCGGATATTAATTACACTAAACAACAAGTTTTGACTCTTTGTGTGCCTCTGAGATTAAACTAGGGGATGCTTTGAAATATTTTAACATTTATATACCGTGTAGTCATAAAATAACATGAGGTGTTCAGAGCCTGCTAACGAGTAATGTATTGGACGAAACGTAACAAAATGCGGTGGGCGTACACAGTGGAAAATGCTGTTTCGATTTCTAAAAAAAATATATAATTAGTTCCAAAAGTCTCCTCCAGGGGAAATTTTTGCGCTACAAAAGTGTAGTAGTGTGATTAATGAATGAATAAATGCCAAATGGGACAGTACACATCAATTTTTGTTAATAATGCATGACAGCGTTTATTGTTAATTACAAATGAGGCTCAATATGACTACCATTGTGATGTTGCAAGAACTACATACGTTGCACGACATTTTTCACGGCCGCTCTCAACATATCAGAAGTGATTTGTCTCTCGTGTAACGTTATTCAATCTTTCAACGTTGTGAGATCGGGGACATAGCCTTGATACACAATGCTTTTAAGACATCCCCAAAGCCAAAAGTCACAAGGTTTGAGATCGGGCGATCTCGGTGGCCATGCCGTGGGAAATTCACGACTAATGATTCTGCTGTCAGAGAAATGTTCCCGCACCAAACGCTGTACCTTAAGTCTAATGTGGGGTGGTGCACCATCCTGAATGAAGGTGATCGAATCAAGACATCCTCGTCGCTGCAGTTGTGGAACCACGAAGTTGCGTAGCATATCGGCATATATGTCAACATTGACGGAACAGGTCACTGGTCCACTTCGCTGGCTTTGCTCGTTAAAATAAGGAATGATGATTACAGCTACAGTAAAGTCACACCACACTGTGACTTTTGGCCAGAGGAGAGGTTTCTGCAGACACGCGTGCAGATTAGTCGCAGCCCAAATGCGGCAATTGTTTGTGTTAAAACCACCGTTCAAATGAAAATGCGCTTAGTCACTCCATAAAATGTGCCACGGCCATGTATCATCCACTTCCATGCATCATCCACTTCCATGCATCATCCACTTCCATGCATCATCCACTTACATGCGTTCTAAGAATCTCAAAGTGAACTCAATTCGGGTGGCCGCATCGCCAGGGAGCAGCTGTTGAACAAGACAAATTTTATATGGGTAAAAGTTCAATATCTGATGCAGGATTTTCCACACCGCTGAGTATGGGATGTCCGTTCGTCGGGATATTTCCAGTGCACTGCTGGTAGCCTGCACATTCGTCATCTCCTGTTCCATAATAGCAGTTACAGATTCTTCAACTTGTTGCTGACTGACCGCTTTGGGTCCACGGTCTTGTTGCCGTGCTAGAATTCCCGTAGTTTCAAATCATTGAATCGTGTTTCGTAAGTTAAGCTCATCGGTCCTCGTCGTAACTTCTTCAACCACCGAAATTCACGAAGGACAGCATTGGCATTCAGTCAGCTGATAATACAACTGATAATACAGCTAGTTAGTCAGCTGATAATACAGCTTGACTAACAAAGCGCGGCCACTAAAGGTAAGAGCCATCCAAAGGCACTAAATAATTCGCCTCCGAATTATGAGAATTCTCCTAGCCTTTCCTTTTATCCACATGATCGCTACATGGAACGCGATTATGCAAATTAGTGCATTTTACTCGGTAAAAATTGACTTCATAATTGTACAAGTAAGGGCAATTACATACGGACGCATAAAACGCCGCATCCATACCTACTATGCCTGTCTGTGAATTTGATAACCCACACTAGATATTAAAAGTGCTGCGTTTTAGAGGACATAAAACTCTAATCAAAATTTACAAGGAGTTTTTAGGGCAGACTTGCTCCGTGATACACATGTTTCGTCCTCAGTAAAACAGATGTCGGAAAAACACTTTGTATAGTTTAATCAGTGCTGCCAACGTAAGCGTTTCTAATGCCTTTAAGTTGCGTTCCTAACTCCAAGTTGTGTTGAAAGCGCCAGGTGCCCAGCCAACGTCAGTTCTCTGGCTTCTAAAGTTCTGATATTTATTGAACCGTGAGCCTTTTGCGCATTGACTAGTTTGACTGACGTCAATGCGGCGTCAAAACTGTAGCATTTTCAGCGACCGTATAGAATAGGCCTAACACTTAGGTCAACAAATGTTCTAGTCTAGATCATTTTTTGCAACAAGTTAAAGTCGGAGTATTGTGTTCTCCATAATTACTCGTAGCATGCCGGGCGGAATTTTACTAGGCTGTCGGTTTGTACCATTTCCAAGCGCCGATAAGTTTGTGATGTTACCACAGTGACCGGTGCTTTTAAGATACCCCAAAATCTTAAATGTTCACGTATTCAGGTTTGGTGATCAAGGTGGCAACTCTGCAGGCAACTATCGACCAATAAATAGCCTTGATGTCCGTAAAATGTAGTCGCAGTAAACGTTAAACACTTATTTCAATATGCAGCGTAGAATCTATATCATCGCTCAGTGCAATTTGCAGATATTGAATAGCTCTTTATAAAAAAATGGTCATTATAAACTCCGTATAATGTTCCTTGATGACTTTGCACACTAATAATTGCACAGAAATCAAAATCATAATGCCTCTTTTATTATAGTATTACAAAGTTTGGAAGCTTTACGTCCAGATGTTTTGAATTGCAAATAGAGAGGTCTTTCACACTGTTTAAATTTGAATACATTTTATTTTTCATCTAATAATTTTTATCAAATGCAGCATTTATCGATGCACGTATACTTCTAAAATTATACTTTCTTCTTGTATAAGCATCGCTCATAAATTTAACAAATTATTTTTTTTATATTTCTCCATATCTTTTTTTTTTCTGTTGTATAAAATGTCATTAATTATGCTATATTTACAATTATCTATTTTCCTCTAGCATCAATCTTCATGCAGAGCATTTTCACACTTCATCATTTTATTGATAAAAGAAATGTCGCATAGAAAACGTGAGTTATCTAAAAGTCAGCAATCTAATAAATATCAGTTTGCGTCTACTCTAGCTTATCATGATATAAGTCTCTCGATATCTCGCTATTTTTGGCACTAACATTTATACTTCCAGAAGAACTCTAAAAAGTGCTTTTACTACAAAGAGTTCTCATAGTGAAGCGACGTCAAGCACATGGTTGCAAAACGTGATGCTATGTTACGTGGGCGGAAAAAGCATATATATTTATATATATATACATAATATATATATATATATATATATATATATATATATATATATATATATATATATATAATATTAAAAATCTCTCTGTCTATCCCTTTTGTGTACAAAATGCAGTGACTACACTTCGCGGAATTACTTATTTCGGGGAAATCTAACTTGACAACTTGAAATATTGTTACTATTTGCTAATCAATCTATATAAATAAAATAGAAAATCTGTCTCTCTGTCTGTCTATTTGTCCCGTCATCACGAGAGAACGGCTAAACCGAATTTGATAAAATGTTGTGGGTAGCCTGGAAATAGGCCCACTTAAAATTTAGTCCATGTTTGGAGTTCCTACGATCAGTGGCTCTCGAGATATTAGTAAAAAACGACATTTTTGTTTGTCTCATCATCACGAGAGAACGGCTGAACTGAATTTGGTGAAATTTTGTAGATAGCCTTGAAAGAACCCCCATAAATTAAGTCCAAGTTTCGAGTATCTAAGACCAGGGGTTGTCGAGATATTAATGAAAAACGAAACTTTTTCCAAGAAGTTCTACTCTCTAACTCCGTGGTTTATCCAAACGGAAAGTTTGAAAATTGTGTGAAAGTGAATTAAAACTTTATCTCTGAATTTGATGGAAGATTTTTTACGCTAATTAGCCACTTTCTGAAAACATGAATTGTTTGAACATCATTTAAATTGGAAATCTATCTCCTCGATTTATTTTTCACAAGATTTTAATAATCAAAAATCTGATGTGGGCAACACATGACTTTCCTTATATAATATAATGAATTTACTACTTTTACAGTAAAAAAAATAGGTTTTTCTTATAGTAGATACTAATATTATTTCCAAGATATTGAATTTTCGACAATTAGTGGTCATTTTCATAGATTTAGCGTCATTTTTATCCATTTGGCAAGATTTTCGTTAATTTGGCAACATTTCAAAAAGTCGCCAAGTTGGCGACATTCCGTCAATTTCGTCGCCAAAATCTCGACAAGCGTTATGGACGAAGAAATAAGTTATTCTTACAGCAGATAAATAATTATTGACGTTCAAATACAAAAGTATTACTCAAAGTTTCTTTTCTCATGAATGGAACGAGCTAGATCCACGAAAATGATGTCACCTAATTTATCGCATGATATTACATATGAAAAGTGAACATGTTTCTCAATAAGATTTTTTTTTTCTATTTTATATGACTTTTTGATAATTTATTTGAAAAATGTGCAATATCTCGAGAACGGTTCATGTTAGCGTTCTAAAATTTATGTCAATCGTTTTCTAATGAAAAATTACATAAGAAATGTCTATTTGCGTAACTTTATTAGTGGTTTTGATTTTTTGACGATTTTTTCAAAATTTCATTCGAAAATTTAGGAGGGTTCTGAACATTCAATTGCGTATAAAAACAATAGGCTTCCAGTGTTTACGGATTGTGATTTTTGTGCCAAATTTGGTTCGAATCGGTCCATTCGTTCGTCAGTTATCGTCTTCACAGACCCACTGACACACATACACACATACTTTCACACACACACACACGCACACACACACAAAGACATCACTTCAAAAATGTTTGATTCGTGATCAGGGATGCTTGAAACGTGCTCTCCCGTCGAAAACTCGAATTCGGAAAGTCACTTACAATGAATAAATAAATGGATATAAAAATATATTCTAGAAAAGAACGATTTTATTTTTCTTACAGCATTTTGGACTAGATAATATCAATTAGGGTCTTCAGGTTTAAACATTATTATTATTGATATTTTCGGGGATTATTGATTCAGGGATTATTGATATTTTCAAGTTACTATGCAATTGTTTTATTATGACAAAAATTGTTTAAACTCATATATTGTACGTCGTACGAGTAATCTTCTACATATACACGGGTATAGCTTCTAATCTACGAGAATACAAGTTGTACAGGTATATTGGCATATATTTTGATATATGTTGGCATATATTGGAATCAATTACGACCTTGTGGTATAAAAAGTAAGGGATTATTGATATTTTCAATTTATTACGTCATCTCTTTTATTTTGGCAAAGATTTTTGAGACTCATATTGTAATGCGGGTAAACTTCTACTAACACACTGGCATATTTTTACTTTCCCTGCAATACATGGTAATGTATAGGGAAAGTATTGGAAACATGCCGAAAACCACAATTCGAGTTTTCGACGAATCTACACGTTTCGAGACCTCTAGAATACGAAAAAACTATTTTCTGTATGTGTATCTGTATGTGTGTCTGTGTGTGTGTCTGTCTTTGCAATGTATGTATCCCCTCAAAAATTAACTCAAAAATTAATGGACTGAATTTTATAAAATTTGGCAGTTAAGTCACTTGGGTGTGACCGTGATGCAGATTAGTTTTAAGAACAATTCGGAATAAAATAAAACCCGCCTTTTTTGCGAAATGGCTTACAAAAATTGCTGTATCTACTCTAGCTGAAACACTAATTGACCGAATTTCACAAAATTCGGTAGATAAATCACTTGTGGGTCACCCTGGTGCTGATTAGATTTTGGTAGGATTCGGAGAAAATAATCTGCATTTTTTTGCAAAATGGCGCGCAGAAATCGACAAAATATAAAATAAAAAACTACGTATGCTGAAATATATCCTTTAAATGCTTGTTTTATACGTAATTTTTAACGAAGAAAATAATAAGATCAACCCCATTGCACTAGGACTAGCCGTTCTCGAGATATTTTCGTTTTTTCGTTTTTTCTCCACGCCACCTTTGAAAATGAGTCCAGTTACCAAATAAGAACGAAAATTGAATAATAGTGAATTAAATTTAATAAAAATAAAGAGAACGTGAATATAAATCTGCAGGGAAAGTCATGTGGTGCCTACATCAGATTTTTTAATCTTCGAAAGTAGTACGGGGTTGCATATATTGATTCAATTCCCTTTTTTTTGGAAATTTGCTTACAAAAGGAGCCAGGATGTTTTATTCGTCAGATCTGACCGTGAAGATAATTTTGCATAGTGCGAACTTCTTATTCTTACACTTCTCTTTAGGAGCAATAAATTTAATATTCTAACAGAATTTTCACATGATAGGAAATTATAAGTTTATTTATTTTATATACTCGTACGAAGAACGGGTTTGCTGCTAGTATATATATATATACATATATATATACATATATATATATATATATATATATATATATATATATATATATATATATACACAAAGGGTTAGAATATATATATAAAATAAAGGTATAGTGAAAAGGGATTTAAGGAAGTAGCATTTACATATTACATAAATAATAGTTCGAGTTTTCTATGGACACATTCTTCTGGGCAGTATCTGACGACTTTATCGATTATTTTTAGAGTCAAGCCTGTATTTATAAGTGTGTAGTTTGTTTAAAATGCCGTGTATTTTTAAAAAAATAGAAGTGAAGTGATTTTTTTTTTCATGTGTCTTGCAAAATTCGACATAAACAGAAGCAAAAAAAATGAGTCTACTTATTTTTAATAAATACTTATTTTAATACTTCATTGTTGCGAGCAAAATGAGTTAAACGACTCGCTGTACTCTAACGCCTTCCTTGAGCACTGGCATGACAACCGCATGATCTTCTAGCCAATGGAAAGGAAGCGAACACCGAAAACGGATGACTTTTCTTTTTTCAAATTCAAGAGAACTGTAGGATGCGCCATGTCTCCCCATTAACTAACTGATTTCATATCAGTGCTTGCAACGAAAGGTGGAGCACTCTGAAAATATTTCAGATCGTGTACATTTTAGCGAGTTGGTGTGACATTAAAATGCGCAAAGTGGTCAAATGAAACGAAATTTATCACTTTAAAACATCAAATGCGGTTTAATTTTAAATAAGTATTCATGGTTATTTTTCGACAGAAGGTTTAATTTAATGTAGTAAAATATAAAGCAAAAAATGAATTCAAGCCTTTAGAGAAAATCTTCTGCTATCAAAGATATATTTTAAGTTTATGCATATAAATGTACAAGTGTTTTCTCTTGTATGCTATGTTTATGCATGCAAACGTACAAATGCTTTCTCTTGTATAAGAGAAAATGCCCAAAGTTTTAAATGTACTAAAACACTAATAAAACTTCTCTGTAAATGATTAAATTTTTTGAAGGTAAATAGTACATTTTATGTTTTTTTTTATCTATGAACCCGATTCCCAAGGACATCGATCGAGAAAATACATTTAACGTTTTCCATTACACCCAAGTTGAGTTAATCGTTTGAAGCGTAATGGCTCCAGTAATATCCCATGCATAATCATCTTGAAGGTTGATGAATATATGAGGCTCATTTCTTCGACATTTTTATTTTCGGGAGAAACCTAATATATGCAGTTCTCTTTCGGTAACTGTAATAGTTTGAACACTTTGAGTCATTATTACTATAAGTACTTAATTGAAACTGCTGTTTTTTAAAAAGGAAATGTGTTGTCTATACAATATGCACTGACTAATCAAGGGATGACCAAGGAGAATGATGTGTAAAAGTTATGGAAAACTTCCACTATAGTTAGTGTGGCAACCATTTTAAAATAAAATTTGAAGTTGAACTTTTCGATTAATTATCATTAACATAAAATATCTTAATATGGCTGTAAATTTGTACATAGTGGATTTGTAATTAAATTGTACATTGCATTATTGTGCCGCTATATAAAACCCTCAAATTATTTACTTTTCATGAGTCCTGTAAAATAATTATTAATTATTACAATACTAAATGGATCACACCATTTTAACTTTAACAAACACATTTATTAACAACATAAACACTTATTAATTCATTACACAATTAATTATTAGTTTTGGGGGGGGGGTGGACATGTGAGACCACTTAAATTGCCTAAACGTTTCTAGACCTAAAGTTATTTGAGGGCCACATACCTTCAAATATGTCTTGTACTTTGTTAGCCATAATTTTTGGAACATCTACGAAACACTTTTCATCTCTAGTCGTCGTGCTATCATACTGTCGCACACGTACATTCTAGTACCTCTGCACAAGTCATCTCTATGGCATAATGTCGCACAAGTATATTTCTGAACATCTACACAAGTTGTAATGTCGCCCGAGTATTAGCACAGGTCTACTAAGTCATGATGTCGAAGTTCTCTGCTCTTAGTGTCCTTCTGCGGTCACAGGCTGTGACTCTCTTTTTCCCTTGGGGTGTCACTCCCCCTTTGCTTTCATTTGCAGCATTCAGTGTGACGTAACAAGAAGTTTCTGCATTGATTAATCATTGAACCAATGTCGCTATTTGGCATCCTCGTAAGGGATGCCAAATACCCCCCTGTCTTGGCGCCCCTAAATTTATGATTTTGTGACCTTTTGGGTTCACGTGTCGTAAAACTCGGCACCATCCAGACTGGCAGTATTGTTTGCCGTTTTGGACATAATAAATAAAAGGCATAAGGATGTCTCACCAAAACACATGTGAGATTTATTTCTGGTCTCACAGTTAGAATCTTGGTTTTGGTCTCATTCAATTCGGCTCAGCTTCCAGGCAGCATATTTCGAAAATTCGAATTAGTAATCATAAGGCAGTGAAATAATTAATAAATACCAAAACAAATTTTTAAAGTTATCAAGCACTTCCATTTTCAAAATTCGCATCAAGGGTGACGATTCAAAAGGATTTAAAAAATGTTACATCATTTTGTCTTTCAAAATAATAAATATTCAATATTATATCCTTCCTTTGCCAGCAATTTAAACTGGTCATCAACAACTTTGATTAAATGTGCATGTGCCACATTTAGTGACTACTAGTCATTGAGAACGCGTGGAGTGCGGATGAAATGGTTAGTAAAAGGATAAAGCTAGTAACATATTTGATTTTTAAGATTTACTTTTGTGAAGGCATTCAAAAATCGAAACAAGTTTTCAACATTATCGGGCACTTTCAATTGAGTGACAATCTCAATTTTGGTCTCATTCGGTACGTGTTTATGTGAACAGTGAAAATTTCGAAATTTCGAATAAGGGTTGACGATACAAAAGGATTTAAAAAGTGTTACATAATTTATCCTGTCTCTGCCAGGAATTAAAACTGGTTATCAACAACTTTGATTAAATGTGTGTCATTATTTGTTACCACTAGTCATTAGGAACGCGAAAAGTGCGGTTGAAATGGTTAATAAAAGAATAAGGTTCTTAACATATTTTATGTTTAAGATATACTTTTGTGAAGTCTAATAAATTCGGGAAGAAAAGGCCAGTCTATATATTTGTTCGGTAACACAAATAGTTCGAAAACTTTGAATCGTTGCTTCTATACATACCAATGTAAATAGAAAACAAGAAAGATCAATAATGCTTAAAGCATTGATTATGAAACACTTTCCAACTTCAATTCAATTTTATTTAAACAACTCTAAAATGCAATACATTCCTCGGTAATATTTTAAAACTTATCATAATACTACATTAATTTATTATATTTGAAAACTTAAACCTTCATCGAAAAAAATGAACTTCATTCAAATGGCGGCATTGAAATATAAATAGCCTGGTTTAATCATCTCTAAAATGTTATACATTCCTCGGTAATAATTTTAGAATTATCATAATACTACGATAATTTATAATATTTGAAAACTTCATTGAAAACAAACGAAATTCATTCAAATGACGTCATAGAAAAAATAACACGCCTGGCTCACTCAATAAAAGCAGCATTTCATCCATAAATAATTTCCCATTCATGTCATTCATCACAATACTATAATAATTTATTTTATTTAAAATTTAAGACCATGGAGCTGCAAGTAATTAAACTTCATTGAAAAAAATCGTCCTTCTTTTGTAAAATCAATGAATATTTCATTCATATCAGCTATGCAGACTCCATGAACTAAATGATTTTGTGTTAAAGAAATACAGCAATTCTAATACAACTCATTCTACATGTTTTGCTGTTTACATTTTACATAGGTGAAAAATAGGCTTCGATGTAGAAATAATCAGATTTGGATCAGCATTTAAACTAAAATATATTGTAATTGCGTTGTTTCAGTATGTAGATGCACAGAATTTATGCAAAAATAAAGTGGTTCTAGGACGGATACAACACTCAATAGGAATTAAAAAGAACTTTAAAAATCACGATTTTGAGACAAGATGGATGTCATATATCATTTTGAAGTGGGTCACGTGATCTTTTCATATTATGGTCACGTGATCGCTTCATATACGAGGTGTTATTATTATTTTAATTTTTATTTAAAAAACTACTGAATATATATCGCTGAATTTTTCTTGTGTATTTTATTGGACAATTACCTAAAATTTTCGAAGCAATTTGGGAATTTTAAATCCGCTTAAAAAATGTTTGAAAAATTAGGTCCCATAGAGCTCAATGTATTTCATTTTTCAACCCGGGTTCAATCCAAAACTAATTGGGTGATATTATTCATTTATATTCCTATACGTCCTACAGACCGTCTGAACAACATACTAAAATTTCCTTTTGATTAAGCCATTTTTACGACAGTTATCGTGCTAACGGACAGACAGATAGACAGACAGAATGAACAAAGTCATAAACACTTTTCAACTTTGTTGTAAAGTGTTAAAAGGAAAATTTAATTATAATTAAATTTTCTTTTTAAAAATGAAATTTATAACATAATTATCAGAGTAGCAAACTATTTTAAGACTTCATTTTGTCAATTATATCACATGTGTACAGCTTAGAGCAGTGTTTGTATAACATCATAGTTGGTCAAGTATAATTTAAACAATAATTAATAGTTACAAGGCCGACTCAATAAGTCTCCGGTCTAAGAAAAACAATTTTTTTTTTAGAAATTCGACTTTATTCATCAACATACTCATCTTCAATAGTGATACATTCATTCCAACGCTCCTCTAGCTTTCCGATGCCTCTTTTGTAGAACGATTTGCCTTTACTCTTTAAATAGACCTCAGTTTCGGTAATCACTTCTTCATTTGAGCCAAATACCTGTCCCTGGAGCATCTTTTTGATATCTGCAAAAAGCCAGTAGTCTTTGGGGGCCAGATCTGGAGAGTACGGTGGGTGAGGAAGCAATTCGAAGCGTAATTAATATAATTTAACCATCGTTTTCACCGACTTGTGACACGAGGCATTGTCTTGGTGGAACATAACTTTTTTCTTTTTCATGAGAGGCCGTTTTTTCTTAATTTCTACACTCAATCGATCCATTAATGCCATGTAATATTCGCTATTGATAGTTTTACCTTTCTCAAGATAGTCGATGAACTAAATACCATGCGCGTCCCAAAATACGGATGCCATAACCTTGCCAGCTGACTTTTGAATTTTTGGTCGCTTTGGACGATTTTCACCAGCTGCTGTCTCCTCAGCTGACTATCTTTTTGATTCAGGTGTGTAGTAATGGATGCATGTTTCATCCATTGTCACATACCGATGCAAGAAATCCTGCTTATCTCGCTTGAACAGCTCCAAACAGCGCTCTGAATCGTCGACGCGTTGTTGTTTTTGGTCCGGTGTGAGCAAACGCGGCAACCACTTCGAAAGCAACTTACGCATGCTCAAATTTTCGTGTAAAATTTTAAACACACTACCTTCTGATACCCTTAAGGTGTCAGCTATCTCACGCAACTTCACTTTACGGTCTTTCAAAACTATTTTGTGGACTTTTTTATGGTTTCTGGAATAACTGCCGATTTTGGGCTACCAGAGCGTTCAGCATCATCGGTCTTTGTACGACCGCGTTTAAATTCAGCATACCAGTCAATAATAGTTGATTTCTCTGGTGCAGACTGTCCATAACGCTTATCAAGCCACTGTTTGGCTTCAACAGTATTTTATCCCGTCAAAAACAATGTTTAATAAACAGACGAAATTATTTTTCATCCATTGTTTTGAAAATTACAAAACAAGGGTCACTAAAAACACTGTAACGTATAAATTAATTGTCAGAATATCATGAAATTTTGACACGTGTCGTTTGAAGGTTCGTACTATCCAGAAATCATATGGGTTTGTCAACAGTGTTGCCATATATGTGTCAGACCGGAGACTTATTGAGTAAAGTGTTATTATTAATATTCAATTGGTAAATAAATAAAAATTATATATTTTAATTGTTGAGTGTTACGAACGATTATAATAGGTAATTGCTAAAGTTAATTGGCCATGCCAATTAGAATTTGTAATACTAAATTCTTGTCCTTCAAATTTCAGATCAAAGTTCAACTTCATTTTTTTAGATCTATTTATTCTTCAGCACTCGTGAATTAAAAATATCTATCAAACATCGTAGAAAATCGAAACTCCGATGTTTAGAATCATCAGTGATCCATTGTATGCTCACAGGACAGAGTGACTGAACATCATGTGAATGACGTGCTGAACATCATGTGTGTTACAGGTGCTGAACATCATGTGAATCTACCTCCGCATTGTATGTCAACAACATTTAAAACATAATCGTTAAAATAACTCATTTTTTGGTAACTTCATAAATTTGGCAAGTTCATAAATTTGTTGTTTTTCCCTGAAATTCTTCAATTCTGCTATCAAATTTCACATCATAGGTATACATATTTTATCTTGACATTTTTTTACTCAATAATAAGAGTTAATAAGTATATTTTAGCGCGGAAAAGGTCAACGCGAAATTTAAAAAAAAAAACTAAAAACATTCTAAAATTAAGCCTCAAATTTCAAACTTTCAAACGAATGAGTAGACAGAATTTTTTTTTACAAATAATATTCAATTGATATATATTTTACACAAGTGATATTCAGGTCAAATGTCCCCTTTTTCCCACCCCAAGCTTTTTGGACTTAATATAGAGCTTTTATCGCTTCCCTCCTAAAGCAGTGGTAAAAGCGATAGAACACTACTGGCCGAACCAGACTATCAGATCTGAATCCGCCTTTGTTGCTGCAGAATTCAATTTTTAGACATTCCCTTAATAATTTTTAAGGGAGAGTTTTTAATCAATTTTGGGCATTTTTTCATTATTTTTTTAATCTGCATGAAAGTTTTGGGAAATCTGAGTATTCAATGATCAACGGGGATCGCCCTTAAAGATTTCAGAGTTAGTGCCCAATTAACTATAAAAATGGACCTTCATGCAAATATGAAGTGTTGATATTTGCAGAAGGAATTATTCCTTATATAATCCTATTCTCCATTTTGTTTTGAGATGCAACTTGTGAAATTGCAGTCAGATTTTTTTTTAGTTTTATTTTGACAGCTGTACATTTCAATTTGGCGCAAAACCTATTTTATTTACTTACTTCCATTATTATTTTGTGTGCGTTAACAAATAAAAACTTTTATTAAGAGTGAACATCAAATAATTACCATTCTTTCCATTAAACCGTTTCAATAATTTCTGGAGTTGGCTTTTGTAACAAAAAATGAAACTGCTGGGTAAACAATATGAGGAAAATTATTTTGACAAAAGTAATTACCTTGTTTATTTGCAAGCAATTCTTTTTTTGTTCCACAATTCCCTCCTGAACTCAAAAAAGTTTTAAGAAAATAAATACCTCTCAACTTTAATATCTGGAATCCCAATAATGCAAGAAGCTTTTTTGGTACTTTTTTGACGTTTATTTGACGTTAACAGAAATATAAATAAGAGTGCTCGGGCAAAGATTTGCGGCAAATGTTGAAAATTTAAAAATAACGTTTACTTTTGGAGACAGATATTGAAAAACTTTCTTTCTCAAAAGTCACTTTTTATCGATATTTTTTTGTTTTTTAAGACAGATATTTTTTAAATGCATTGTCTAAATGTGCATATCTATTCTACTAACGTAAAAAACATATATGAAGTACGAGACTCCGCTCCTCTTTCTCATGTTGCAATGTGCCAGATTATTTAGGTCTACTTGCTTCATGGGCAGTATCATACTAAACACAAATATTTTATCTCATTTTTAGATTTTTCCTTGTAAATCATGAGTTTATGTTCTTATGGTGAGATGTCTTAGAACCCAAGCCACAGAGTAAATATTGAAAGAAATGTGATGGGGATGAAACAGAAGTATGTAACGGAAGTGACCTCATAAAGTTACGAACAATTATTTAATGGTTTGGATCGCATGAATTTGCGATAAATTAATTCACCGTGGCGAAAAATTTGGCGAAATATTGACAACTTGGTGAGTTCTAGAAACCCCTAGAATTTCGTAGATTAGTTAAGAACTTCACGGGTTACGTGTTATTTTTTTCAAAACTTTCCACAGAAAGTATAGCATATAATTTCGCAATCGTTCAGAGGGATTGGGGACTTGATACAAGAAAAATTATGCCAAACTCAATGTATAAATTTTCTTCTGATTATATATGTTGGAAAAAATCAATACATCGCGATTCACGTTCCCCGTGAACGGACTTTTATGCAAATTTAATATGAACGACTCTTTCCTTTCACTGGCGTGAACCGTGACGTTTTCCAACATTAGGTTTCTTGCAAATCAGTTCTCAATGCGTACGCATCTCATTTGCATATCCGGGGGCGTTTCCGGAACAGTCCATTTTCGGATATATAAGACAGAAATTTCTTGAAGCATTATCTTGTCTTGATCATTCTCAGATCATCATCATCAGACGACGATCAGAGCAGTTGGTTGAATTGGTCTAGATCCTTGAAGTGGCCAGTTTAGACCATAGGTTCTCAACGTGGGCGATTGAGACTTTCAGGGGGGGGGCAGTAGAAGACCCAAAGAAAAATCGGGGGCGTTGAGAATGCACGGAGGGGCGGTGGGCAGATTAAAAAAATATAGTTTTAAAAAAACACGCTAATCACGTACTAACTAAAGTAAACTTTAATATTGGTTAATTTTTGTTATTGTATGTATTTTAATAATTTTTATCACGTGTGCGAAAATTCACATATTTCGGTAGTTCGGGAAGTGGATGAAAATTGAACTTAAAGATTCCATTACATTCAGATCTACATTAAATTGGATGATATAAAAATTTTTTAATTTTAGATTTGAATTAAAAATTTTCAAATCTTCCAATTTCACGTGAAATATCTCATATATAAATACAGGTAAGGTTAACAAAAGCCTGTTAATAAAAAATAGCAAAAAATATGCTTGTAGCATTTCAGTTATAACAAGTTTTTGTTAAATAACGTGATTTTTGCAATCCTGCAAGAATTGACAGTATTATCTGTGCTTGTTCTAACCCGCACTCTGCTCCTGCATCACCCTTGCCTCCGCGCTTCACTTCGGCGCCGGGTGTTATAAACGAGTCACTGCATGTTTATCTTATTCCTGTCGATGCATGTTACATGTCTCAAACCTATATAAAGGCAGTGATTGTTCATTTTATTTTCATTAGCATTATCGCGCGCAATTGATGACAGGATTTTAAAAGTACACTAATACTACTCACGTATCTGTAAAGTAAAAACCATGTCGGAAGCAAAAAAGAAGAGGCGGCAGTATAGTGTGGATTATATTAAGTACGGATTTATCGAAAATCCCACAAATCCATCATCGCCAATGTGCCTTATTTGTCAAAAAACATTTTCAAATGAGCGATGAAGCCTTCTAGGCTTCAAGATCATTTTAATAAAATACACCCGGATAAGAAAGATAAAGATGTGACCTATTTTCAAGACATGAAAAAGAAGTACGAAATTCAGCCAACTGTATCAAAACTTTTTTCATCAGCTTCTAAGCAAGACGATGACGGACTTCGAGCTTCGTACAATATCTCATTGTTGATTGCTAAAACATGCAAACCACATACTATTGGGGAAGATTTAATTTTACCAGCAGTAAATGAAGTAATAACCACTGTTCTCCATACACCAGCTGCAGATATTATCCGAAAAATTCCTTTGAGCAATAGTTCTGTGCAAAGCCGAATTGATGAGATGACTGAAAACATTGGAGAATAATTGTGCAATCATCTGCAGACTTGTCAATTTTCAATTCAGCTGTATGAGTCCACTTTACCAACCAATGCAGCATTGTTATTGTCATACGTGAGGTTTATCAAAGATGAGAAAATATGCCAAGAACTATTGTTTGCTACGAATTTGGAAACAGATACAATAGGAACAACCATATTTAATACACTGGAAAAGTTTTGTGACGAAAAGGAAATTCCTTTTAATAATATTTTGTCAGTTGCTACGGATGGCGCACCGGCTATGACAGGGCGCCACAAAGGCTTCATAGCGTGCTTAAAAATTAAAGTTCCTGACGTGCTTGCTGTGCATTGCGTAATTCATCGCCAGCATTTGGTTGCGAAAAATTTGAGTGAAAGCCTCCATACATCACTGCAATATGTTATCAAAGCAGTTAATAAAATCAGAAGTAACTCGTTGAATGACAGATTATTTAGTTAGCTTTCCAATGATGAAGATTTCAACCGATTGCTGTTTCACACAGAGGTGCGCTGGCTGTCAAAAGGTACTTGTTTGACTCGATTTTACAATCTGTTTGGGTCTGTGATAGAGTTCCTAGGAAACAAAGACACGGAATTGCGCGAAAACCTTATCTCATCAAAGAACGATATTGCGTACTTGAAAGACCTGTATAAAATGTTTCATGATGTCAATCTCCAACTTCAAGGCGACGACTTAACTTGATTGAGACAAAAAATAGCGTTGCTGCTTTCGTGTCCAAACTGTTATTATACAAAAGAAATATCGGCAGACGCGAATTCAATAACGTCCCAAATTTATCAGCAGTATTATTCAAGCACGACGACTTGCTTGTTTACTGTCAACACTTGGAAAACCTCCGCAGTGATTTCAAGGAACGATTCCAGGACATTTTAAACATGGACATACCAGACTGGGTTTTGGATCCTTTTTCTAATGTCAAAACAGCAGGATCATCCCAGTTAGAAGAAGAACTAATAGAACTGACGACAAATGAGGAATTAAAAATTAAATTCAAGAATGGCTACCAAGAATTTTGGCTGCAGAAGCCGATTTTGCAACTGTACCCAGGATTATGGTCGATTGTTCAACGATTTCTGATAGCATTCCCATCTTCCTATTTAGCTGAACGTGTATTTAGTGCTATAGCAGCGTTGGTAACTAGAAAGAGAAATCGGCTCCATGTTACTGAACGCGACGACTTACGGTTGTTTTTAAGTAAAATCGAGAATGATATTAACAAACTCCTTAAAATGCATCAAATTCAACCTTCTCATTTGATAAGTTATAAATCCAAGGTCTTTTTTGAATGTTAATAAAAATACTTTTCAATATAATTAAGTAAGCGTTTTTTTTTTAATTGTTCTCATTGAAACAGTCTTCTTTAAACTCAGAAATAGGATAGGGCCATATCCTATCTTACGACTATAGTATATAATATTACACGTTTAAATATAATCGTGGCAATAGCTGTTTCAGATTCGCAAGTAAAAAAATCTGATGTGGGCAACACATGACTTTCCTTATATAATGTAATGAATTTACTACTTTTACAGTAAAAAAATAGGTTTTTCTTATAGTAGATACTGATATTCTTTCCAAGATATTGAATTTTCGACAATTAATCGTCATTTTCATTGATTTAGCGTCATTTTTTTCCATTTGGCGAGATTTTCGTTAATTTGGCAACATTTCAAAAAGTCGCCATGTTTCCGCCAAATTCGTCGCAAAAATCTCGCCAAGTATTATGGATGAAGAAATAAGTTGTTCTTACAGCAGATAAATGACTATTGGCATTCAAATACAAAAGTATTACTCAAAGTATCTTTTTTCATGAATGGAACGAGCTAGATCCACGAGAATGATGTAATCCAATTTATCGCATAGTATTACATATGAAGAGTGAACATGTTTCTCAATAGGAAATATTTTTTTTTCATTTTATATGACTTTTTATTATTTTTTTTAAAAATGTGCAATATGTCGAGAACGGTTCATGTTAGCGTTCTAAAATTTATGTCAATCGTTTTCTAATGAAAAATTACATAAGAAATGTCTATTTGCATAGCTTTATTAGTGGTTTTGATTTTTTAACGATTTTTTCAAAATTTTATTCGAAAATTTAGGGGGGTTCTGAACATTCGATTACGTATTAAAACAATAGGCTTCCAGTGTTTACGGATTGTGATTTTTGTACCAAATTTGGTTCGAATCGGTCCATTCGTTCGTCAGTTATCGTCTCCAAAGTCTTACTGACACAAACACACAGACATCACTTCAAAAATGTTTGATTCGTGATCAGGCATGCTTGAAACGTGCTCTCCCGTCGAAAACTCGATTTCGAATTTTCGACCCCGTCACAATACTTTCCTTATACATTATGTATATAAGGAAAGTAAAAAGGAGGGTGAGGCATTAGGAAAAAAATATTCTCAAAGTGGACGATGGGTAAAAAAAAGGTTGAGAACCGATGGTTTAGACGAATACGTGTCACATGTGTTTAGTTTAAAACACTGACTCCTTTTAAAATATGATAGCTTTTACTTAAGTTACGTGCATTTAAGTAACGTTTAAGTCTTAAATTTACTTACGTTGATATGTTCTGAAGTCACGTTAAAGTTTGCCGGTGTTTCATCCATTGGACTTCATTTTGCCAAGTGTGATACCATCATCGGTGGCTGTAAATGCACGCAAATTATCGAGGTAGTATAATTATTTACTACATATGCTTCATGAAAATTCTGTCGAACTATTTGGATCAACAAACATCTTCTGTACATAGTATTATTTAAAGTTTTTACGGCATGAAAGTTACCAGATGTGTAAATTGCCTAACTGTGTTATTCACGCAATAAAGTGAACAGTGTTTATCTTTCAAATTGACTTCGTATATTTCTTATGGCCCAGCCAACACTTCACAAGTGGTTCTCTGATTGTGCATACTTCTGCTTTTAAGATTCAAGAACTGTATCGCTCAATTGCTACGCCTAAATTTTATTTACAACCTAGCAGCCAACGAAATTAAGTTCTTGCTTTTAAACTTAATTTTTTTAAATTTCTTTCCAGCAATATATACCTTCTAATTTGTATTATAAAGCAATACTGGTAGAAAAGTGAAAAAAAAAATTAGATATTCAATTTATATGTATTAGCATATGCACTATATGTCCGTATACTTTTATCGCTCGCGCATCTCGCATTCTCATCCGGTGGAATGATTGCAAATGTTACATCCAAATGATCAAACATTGATAACTTAGTCGTTTGCAGTCCGATTTGGACGAAATAAATTGCTTTCAATCAACCAAAACTGTATAATCAAAACATGAATCAAGGCTGTATAATTAAAAAAGTTATAATAAAGTTTCAAAAAATCAAAAATATCAAAGCCCTCCACTAGGTATCTTGTACTTTTGCCATACACAACACACATCAGCCGAATAACAGCATTTCTCACTATATATATATATATATATATATATATATATATATCAAAAAGAAGTATATCATTAAAGGAACGCCCAAACAAGTAAAGGAGAAAATTGAAGCTCTACCGTGGATGTGGCGCTTAGCAGCTATGCATCCAGAGTGGAATATAAGGATATAAACAAGAAGAAAAGAGAAGTGAGAACGGGAGTTACCATATGATTTGCATAGAATGGTAGGGGTGGATTGCGACACCCCTTTCCCGCTTAAAGCAGCTTTTACGACCCGGGCAACGCTCACGGCACCAATGTAACTCAATGGTCAACCTCCTACATGTACAAAGATAGAAGCACCCGAACGGATACAGAAGCATAGATGGAACCAAGAAAGGAAAAGATACACCCTGCAATCCAACTTGAAAACTCTACTTTTTATAAGGGAAAGTCGCACATGCGCGAAAAGACTTCAAGATGATAGGATCACAGATTTGATTACAGATATGATTAAGAATGCTGATTTAGATTCAAACAAAGTTTGAATTTTTTATAACACTATCCAACTATGTTGGAAAGTGTTATAAGAGATACGTATATTTAAAAAAACCAGTGGATTTCTGTCTTGAATGCAACAGGCCTTGAACAAAATACACAAATGACAGCAGAAGAAGCCGGTCAAGCAGAAAATGACTTAACGCCTGATAGCAATATAGTGCCCCCACCTAGTATGACAAAAGAGAAGTAAAACATGTAGGAAATAGGAAATCATGGAAATGTGAATATGGGAAGGCAATTAGAAATAATAAATAATATCCAGGGTATATGAACTTGACGGGAAGAAAAAAGGGCTAAACAGATATAAGCAATTAGACATGGTCATGCTAAATGCCTTAAAAAAGGTGTTGTTGGCAAACAAGTAATCAGACTAGTTGCATTTTTATTGGTATGAAAAGCTACAAAAAATCAACATTAGTCGGAAAAAGACATGACTAATTTGAAAAATTATATTTCAGAGAATTTTTTGGAAACCTCCTCTTCATTTAATATAACGGATATTGACTTTTACCCAGTTATTAAAAAAAAGTTATATAAAAAGTGTAATATAGATGCGGTTTTATAAAATCGACATAATTCTGCAACTTTAAATATTATCTTGCATTAATTAGATACAAGAAAGAGCACAAATTTTTAAAGGTCATAAATTTCCTTCTGAAACTATTCACAGAAAATATATCAACGCTTCTAATCATGTATTTTATCATTAATTTCATCATGCTTATTGCATACGAGAAGTGACATTGAGAAGGAATGAAATGCGTGGATTTATTGTTAGTCGTTTAATACTGACGCACTCAAAAGTAATCAGCGTGATGAAAAAAATATTTTGAATGATATGAATAAAAGCCTAAGATATTAGTGTACCATATTTACTTATATCCTTGCGATGGAGGCCTCACAAACGGCGACTGTCGACATTCTAAAGAATTTACAGGGTACATTGGATGTTCCAATATCAGCGAAAACAGTTTCTCGACGATTTGTCGAAAGCTTCTTGCACTGAAACCATCCTTTACGGAGACTGTCATTGAAGGCAAGACACCGTGAGTGACTGCGATGTTGTCGGGACCAAGCCTCTTGAACTACTGAATTGGACAGGATAGTGTTCTGCAACGAGTCTCGGTTCTGTTTGTCAAATGACAGTCACCGGGTGAGAGTCTGGAGGCGACGTGGAAACAGATTCGATCTTGCTGAGATTGTTGAACGCCATACTACTCGACAAAGCGGCATTATGGTTTGGGTGCCATCTGCTTTGATAGCCGGCACCTCTGGTCCGTATCAGAGGCACAATAACGGCACGACGATATGTGGATGAGGTGCTGCGACCGGTTGCACTACCCTACCTTCAGCGGTTGCCAAATGCTGTTTTCCGGCAAGATAACGCGCGACCTCACAAGGCAACCATCAGCATATAAGCCTTGCAAGGTATCCAGGTTCGTCCTTGGCACCAGCTGTCTCCAGATATCTCACCCATTGAACATGCATAGGAAATGATTGTCTGTCGTTTGACTGGCCTGCCCCCGGCTCAAACAGAGGACGACCTGTGGAGGATGGTTAAAGGCATATGGTCATCCATCCTTCAGGAAACTATCCGCATGCGCATTGCATTTGTTCCTCCAAGGGATGCTGCTTGTATCGCCGCAAGAGGTAATACTACTGCCTACTGATCACCCTGCTTATTCCATTATTGTATTGCATTATCCTTTTGGAATTAACATAACTTATTTATATATGCCATCTCTGTCTGTGTGTCCTTTATCAGCATTCTCTTTTCACTTTTTCATGGTATTGCATTTTCTGTGTCGGGTAGTGTATTTAAGTAGTGACTATGTGCTATGACTAGTGACTGGAGATGAAAGTGACTTTGAATAGTAACTGTAAGATTTTATAAATTCTGATGTTGTGGGAGAGCAGATTGTTTGCAATCACTGTTGTAACATGGACTTAAGTCTTCAAATTGGATATTGTTAATTCTTTTAAATATGGAGAATTCTTTAAATATGACTTAATTCTTTAAATATGGAGATTTTCCTTGACTCCCTTTACTATACCACAACACATTAATTATAATTCCTTTATTGTTCTAATTATAAAGCAAAAATATTTGAATGTTTTACAATTATCTTTTCTTGGTTTTAACTATTTTGATTAGTTAACAAATCTAATTTTTATATTGGGAACGTCAAACAGTTGTATAAACTATTACAATAAAAACGTTTTCCGATGTAATTATACTGTTGATCTCATGGAATTTGTTCTTCCGTTGAACATTTCCTTTCAGTACTCAGAAGAGTTTTAAGAAAATTAAATAACTCCCTCTCTCAAATTTAATACCTGAAGACCAAATAATATAAGAAGTTGTTTTGATCAATTTCGACATTTATTTGACATTTACAGTAACAAGAATAAAAGTACCCTGAAGATAAATATTTGTAGAAAATGTTAAAATTCGAAAAATAATTTTTACTTTTTCAAGATAAATATTGAAAAACTTTTTTTCCAGAAGTTTCCTCTTTCTTATACTCGAGTTCTTTAGAAAAACACATTATTAGAATGTGTATATAAAATATACTGCCTTGTAAAATAAAGACAAATACTGTAAAATAAGCAAAATCACTGACTAGATATATCAGGAAACAGCAGTAAAACACTTAATGAAATTACTTTAACATTAATATAATTTCTATTCCTTTAACAAGAATTTAAAATTATGGTCATGATTTTTATTTTTTTACTATAAAATATACTGGAAACGAAGGGTATGGTAATCCTTCACAGGTTACCATAGTTATATTACTATGGTAATCTGTGTAGGATCAAGGGGACCTTAACTCAGAAGGCAGTGTGTTTAGCCTTAATTGGGGTCATAATATATGACGTTATTACTTATTTTGACTTTTCAAAATCTAAATTTTAAAATTGCGACTTTAGATAAAAGTGTCATTAAGGTGTTTCCATTACATAAGAGGGTTTTATTCTGAACGTGAGGTTCAATTACTATATTGATTTCTCTCTTGATTAATGCTTTTTCTCATATATAATGTAAATATAGAGCAGTTTTTAAAAAAATATTTCCATGAAAGCCAACCGTACTTACTGTCATATTTGTCTCTTGCCTAATAATTATCAATTTTACCGGATTTAAACATTCATTTTAAAATTTAAGATGGTGTTGAAATGTGAAAACATGATATTATTTTTTAGAAAATTATACCCGTGAAAAATATACACATAACCTTATCTAGAATTAATAGAGAGCAAATAAAATGTAGAGAACAGTATAAAAGAGAGATGCAAACTCTCCATAATGATAATTTAAATAAAAATATAAACCTGTACATGGCTATGTGCAGTCCCTAATTTATCGGGGGCAAACGCAAAAAGCTTAAACTCCATTATCTTGACACTAATTTATCCTTTTAGGGTAACCAATTATACAATGTAATGACGCTTTCCCGGCCACACATCAAGCTACCACAAACCCTAGGGGTTAGGCGTGTGATCTGGGTCTTCAACAATGTAATGACGAAAAACACAAACTTAAATAGTATAAGGAAATATGAAAATAATCAATAACTCTTTCTTTTTTAATATTTTTTTAATGTTGCAAATTTACAAACAATACTTTAAACAACACTTTTTGTTCTTCCTCCTCGGCCACTTCCTCTTATCTTTTCAGCTGCATGCTAGCTTTTCTAAATCTTCTAGTACAGAAGCAGTGGAAGGTAGCCTGATTGCTTTTTATTCGGCGTAATCTTTTGAACTGACCTAGTATTTTCTGGATTAAGGGACTTAGCAATAACAACATGACATTACAATAAAATTCAATGTCAGACATTCTTGAAAGGTCCAAGAGAAAGCAACAAGGAGGTACCGACAAGCTAATAACGAAAGTTGTTATGAAATTACAGAAACCCATCCCAAAAATCTAGTCAATACAATCCAGTAGTGATAAGTTATAAGATGTAAAGTGCCTATATAAGAGTGTTTGAATATGCACTCCAATGAGATGCAGTTTCCTTCCAGAAAGGAAAAGGAGAGAACCTGCAAGTTATGCTTACGGAGTAGATTTTTTTCAATTTAATATTCAGTAGTTTCTGCTTCAGATATCCAAGACGAGTACAAGTTTAAAATGATTTTCAGTGCAAGATTGGATTCACTGCTGGAGAGTTTTAATAAATGGATACGAAGTCTATTCGGATTTTTCTGTTGTTTTGTGTGTTTATAAAGAGATTAGTTAATGAATATATATTTCTAGAACAGTCATATTCAATTTATCGTTGAAGGATATTCATTTTAAAGTACAGAATGATAATTTTGAAGTTTTAATTTCTTAGTCTTCGGTTTTAAATTTGAGCATCATATTCCATTGGCCAAGATAAAATAAGGTTTTGCAATGAGTAAAATTATTGGTTAAAAAATTGTATAAGACATAATCAATATTTTTAAATGAATTTTGTAAACCTAAATTCTGATTTTTGAAAGTTGTGAAATAAAATATTTTTAAATTTTTGCAAATTGTTGTTATTATTAGGACTTCTAAATTAATGTTTTGTCTTTCAACAATCTTTAGATGCAGCAAAGCAACAAACAATTTTAGATGTGCTGTTGCAAAAGCAAGCACAACGACAATGTATTTTTGAAATATTTAATTGCAACATATTAACACCATGAATTATTTGTTAACGTTATACAGTGTACTCATAATGAGCGTAAGAAACCAAAACTTTGTTAATAGACAGTCCGAAAGTGCTTTTCCCGTAGGTATATCTCTAACAAAAACTTCTGCTTTAACAGTTACATTTATTCATTAGATTTCATTTAAAAAACAAAACCTTTCTAATAAAATATATAGTACATTAATACCTCCAATCGCATCGTTCTACTTCTCACCTTAAATTAAGATGACGAGAAGTAAGGTATTGATTTACTTATTTTATTACCAAAGTTTTAGTATTCAAATAAAGGTTAATGAATAACTATAAATGATAACAGCACCCCCCCCCTTGTATCTATTCAACATCAATCAATCACACGAGAATGGCCGACATATTTTGCGCCTATCCAAGTCAAGAACATAAATTTCGCCTTTTCCCATTCATCAAAACAACAATTTAGAGAAGACTTTTAAGACAAGACTAATGGAATAGCAATTTTCTCCCACGCTTCAAGAAAAGATAAGCCGGCAGAAACTGATCTTGATCCTGAAGTTTGTTGGGTGCTTGTTCTTATCGTAACTCTTCTGGCAAAATGATGTAAATAGCAAAGAGAAATGGAAATGTCATATTTCAGTCAGGGTGTGATTCTGCGCATAGATAAAAAAAACAACTGTGCAGCAATATAAAATGTTTCATACATAGAATGTAAAAAACAGACGATAGTTTCGTAAAACTGCTACGGGGGGTTTTTCTTCCTGTGAACATGCCAAGCCTATTCTATTTAACTGGCTTCTTTCTCTCTACTTTATTTCCTATAGTTGCGTACTTTTGGGCATTTACCTGTCTCCAACGTTCTGGTTTTCGCATCTGTTTGTATATGGTATTATTAAAGTACTATTCTTTCTCTCACTAAGTGGCACTACCACAGCTTACTTCTGCTTGTTTAAGCAGTCAAAGGAGTCCCTCACTTGCGTGTAAAGTTTTGACCTACTGGCACTGAAAAGAAAACCCATAATGTGCAATTTTAACGATCGGTTACTTTTATTACTTTATTTGCGCAGCATTTAACGATGTGATTAAACGGTTGACATAATAAAGTAGACTGCCGTAAAATAAAACGATCACTGACATGAATAATGGTGAAATAGCACCATATCTACAATAATTCGACAAACTCGAAACATGATGTTGAAGTGTTGAAAACCCAGACCACACGACAGACCCGAAGGTTTACTGTAGCAACCGATGTCGAAACATGATGTAACATAGGTTACCACCAAAGAAAGATATTTTCGTAAATCATTAATGAGGTAAAAAGGGGAGGGTATATGAAAAGGCAATGATCATCATATCTCCTAAACCCCTCGAGATAAAAATCTGGTTCATATAGGATTGAGCATTGAGCATTGTATGTAAAATCTATGAAAGGATAGTTACTTAGGGGGTTTGATTGACTTGGATGACGAGGCACCATAGTCAACTCGACGAATGTATAAAGAGAAAACTCTTTCACAGAGATTCGTGCTCCGGCCGTCCAAACAGTTAACTTACACCTTTCTGGTAGGTCGAACGGTCTGGGTCTTAACAAGAACAGAGGTTAGTGCCCATTGACTGAGTTATTTGTTGTTTCAGAAAATCTACAGTTGCAGTTTCCTACAGTACATTATCAAATCACCGTTTTAAGAACAGGTATACAGCTAGTTATAAAAGCTAATTAAAGATATACAGGGTGTTTCAAAACTAATGAAACAAACCTCAAGGGGTGGTAGAACATATTGAAACAAACACTTTTCATCATAGAATGCATGGTCTCAAGTGATGCGGTTACGCTCTAGAGGGCACTTTCAGGTGCTAGGGGGCTCTTTCAGGTATGAGTATAACAGTGTGTGGGGGGGAGGGGGGTATCGCATGTAACGTCATTAGCGACTTGGAATGGATCGGTATACCAATGGGGAGAAGGCGGACGGGCATTTTATCTACGGTCTCGCCAAAGGTAATGACACGGAAGCCCAAAGATTTTACCAAGGACGGTTTTCGAACAGGCGTGTTCTTGATCACGGAATGTTTTCTCTCCTGCACCGCCAACTGTCTGAAAGAGGATCCTTCAGCGCTGCCATGCATTTATTTTGTCTTAAATAAAGCTTTGTTTGATGTTAAATGTTGGGTTGCTTTAGAATGTATGTAATTTGGAGGTTTGAAAATTTACTTTTATTTCTTTATCCCTGGCTCAATATTCTTAATTTGGTAATATTTAAATAATATTTATTGGCTTTTTCATGTATTCTTTAATTAGAATATTTTTAATCTTATAAATTAATTTTCTTTATAACATTCTTAGTTAAAAATGTTCCATTCCTTGAATTAATATTACTTTTGATTTGTAAATTTTAAAAATTATTTATTTATTTGATTCCCCTTAAAATCCCCTTTAATTTGATTTCCCATTTTGGTTAGAAATTCCATTTGTTCTTCAGTTTCAAGTTATTTCCATGTCTCACTGCAATTCAAAAATTTCAGTTGCGGCCATTTTCGGAATTCTGTTTTGCGGGGTTTTTTTACTGCGATTAATGCGTCACCTAAGCGTTTTCGCGCCTCTTTGGAATTCGTGATTTATTTTAATTGGTTCGCGTTTTTACGGATCGTCTGCTCTCGGAATTATGAGTATTATTTTGGCAATTCTAATTTCGGTAAACGAATTTTAATTGCTGCCGTTTATCTAAACTCCGCCCTTTTTGCCGCACGTATAAATACGCGCGCAGAATTTTTCAGTTTCAGTTTTTTGTTGAAATCCTTCGTCGTGTGTTAGCGCGAGAAGCGCGTTGTTGATTTTCGAATGGAACTTATGTTCCACGCGAGCTTTTCTATGGAACGTTAAGTTCCTCGCGTTATTATTTTTTTTCATTAGTTGTTTTAATTTAAATGATGGATTTTTCAAGCTTTTATCGCGTAATTCGTGACGTAACTCTCCGGAAAAGTGTGTGGTGAAATTCCTTGTGCGAGTTATGTGAACGGAGTGTCTGACGAGGACGTCTGACTTTTAAGAAGATCCAAGTTATCCAGAAGTAGTTGTTAGGCCTCTGCTGATGAATTCTCTCCTGATCTCCAGTAAACCAGTCTACAAAAATTGTCTCCAATTATTGGAACTTTCCCCCCCGTCTGATGGCCCATCCGGGTGAATACAGATGTTTTATTTAAACTCTTAATTTCTATAATTCTGAATATGATTTCTCAATATTTTTTTAAATGCATTTAATTAAATTTTATTCTGTAAAATTAAAATTCTAAAACTTCATTCTGAGAGCAAATTTCTAAACCTTCATAAATTCTTAAGAACCTGGGTAAATTCTAAAATTCTTTAAATTTAATATTTTTGTTAATGATTTTCTGATGGAATTTAAAATAGATTGTTTTGAGTAAAGTTTTTATGGTAATTCCTTAATTTTAACTAAGTTAATAAAATTCTAAAATTCTAATGTCTAAAATTCTAATGTTAATTCTTCCTGAGTTGCCTGCCTGTGAGCAGTGTTTTTGTATTTGTTAATTTGAATTAATTTGAAGTTACAATTTAATAAACTAATTTTCTTTAAACAAAAAAAAAAAAAAAAAAAATTGTTGGTGGGGGAGAAGAGAAGATTATGATATACCAAAGAACATTCTAAATATTTCTGGACCATACCTAAACATGTAAAGTATCTAAAAATCTGAAAGTCATCTGAAAATACTTCTAAAATATCTGAAATTTGTAAAGTTCATCTAACCTAAAAACACTCTAGAAATAAACTGAATTCTTAAATAAACTGAAAGAGGACCAATTGACCAGTTTCCCTAAGTGTACAAATATGTACTCCTGAAAATATAAGAATTGACACTTTCCTAAAAATAAAAATACATTAAAATAAAAGAGAGAACACAGATTTTAGGTTTTCAAAATCTAACGTTTATTAAAATTTTAAACTTCATTTTAAAAGAATTTCCAAAATATTTTACAAATTTTAAACATCTCATTAACTAAACAAAACAAATAAAAAACTTAAATAATAAATGGAATGGCCGGTCGTATAGTGGTAGAAAAAAAACGTTAGAATATTAAATTTTAAAGTTAACAATAATAAAATTATACAATTATTTGTCTAAACTTGAATTTGGGATAAAAGAACATAAGTTAGCCAAAAGGGAATTTAGAACATCCTAACAATAATCCAGGATTCGTAACTTAAAATATATAAGTGTGATGTGGTCTTATTCATTAACTAAACTGTAAACAATTGGAATAAAAACATATTTTAACTATTGAGAGATATAATTCGAAAAGGTTTCACCAAATGCTCCAAGGAACTGCAAGGATCAGCAGGAGGGAACTTCACAGGAAAAAGTCACCAAAGATCCCAAGGAACACCTCTTAAAACGCAGAACACAGCAAAGGAGGATTATGTCCATCTCTAGAGAGGAAAATCTTTAACCGGATCTTTTTTCCAAGGGGATATTCCCAAACAGGATGATTAGTAACGATGGAATTAAACAATTTCTTCCAAACAGTTGTAGCTGACTTTTGGCATCAGAACAGAATACAGACCATATGTCCGTCTTACTTTATTACGGAAATGTGCATTCCATCCATCATAAGCAGAGCTACGCTGCTTGACCAGATAAACAAATTCTTAATTGGCCGGTAAGGATTCCTCGGCCGACATCGCAAACAGCTGGGAACACGGTGGTTTACTAATTAAATGACTGAAGAGGCAAGAAACCAAAACATCCTGTTCTTATAGACATAACAATTCTCTGCCATCAGACGTAACATTCTCGGCAGCTCTTGAATGTTTAGATTAAAACTCGAATAACAAATAAACAGAGCACAATTAATGGGCCGGGAATAATAAAAAAAAAACTTTCGTTCCTCAGAACGCTTGTCGAATTCGAACTTCGGCTCGCGCCGAAGCGCTAAAAACAACAACTTTAACAGATCACATCTTAGGTTCCAATCCAGAGCAAAGAGCAAGACAGAAGTAAAAAGAGAGCGAAAAAACGCGCGATTTTGCTTATATATTGCGAAACATCGCTGCCACAGATTGTAAACAAAATTATCGATGAACGATAAAATAATTAATGTCAGACGATTTTAATATTACGATCAACCAATTAAACACTCGAAATTTAAAAGAAGAGAAATGGAATTCCAGAGCAGACGAAAATTAAAAAGAAATGAAGTGAAACGATTTGGAAATATACGAATTCGGCAGTAATTTATATATGGACGATTCTGAAATATTTAAAAAGCTGAAAATAGAATAAAACTGAAAAATTGCAATGAATTAACCAATTTTTAACCGAAAGAAATAAATTTGGAATCAAATTAAAGGGAATAAAAAGGGCAATAAATGGAATCACAAATTAGCCAATTTAAATAAATTTAAATTGCTAAATCCTAAAAGAACGAACTTTCGCCGTTTTTAACACAAAATCTATGGAAAAGAACCTATTTGAACAAAGAATATCAAAAACCTAAACAATTGGAAGATGAATAACTAAAAGAGAATGCCAAAATTCTGATGCCAAAAGTCAGCTACAACTGTTTGAAAGAAATTGTTTAATTCCATCGTTACTAATCATCCTGTTTGGGAATATCCCCTTGGAAAAAAGATCCGGTTAAAGATTTTCCTCTCTAGAGATGGACATAATCCTCCTTTGCTGTGTTCTGCGTTTCAAGAGGTGTTCCTTGGGATCTTTGGTGACTTTTTCCTGTGAAGTTCCCTCCTGCTGATCCTTGCAGTTCCTTGGAGCATTTGGTGAAACCTTTTCGAATTATATCTCTCAATAGTTAAAATATGTTTTTATTCCAATTGTTTACAGTTTAGTTAATGAATAAGACCCCATCACACTTATATATTTTAAGTTACGAATCCTGGATTATTGTTAGGATGTTCTAAATTCCCTTTTGGCTAACTTATGTTCTTTTATCCCAAATTCAAGTTTAGACAAATAATTGTATAATTTTATTATTGTTAACTTTAAAATTTAATATTCTAACGTTTTTTTTCTACCACTATACGACCGGCCATTCCATTTATTATTTAAGTTGTTTATTTGTTTTGTTTAGTTAATGAGATGTTTAAAATTTGTAAAATATTTTGGAAATTCTTTTAAAATGAAGTTTAAAATTTTAATAAACGTTAGATTTTGAAAAACTAAAATCTGTGTTCTCTCTTTTATTTTAATGTATTTTTATTTTTAGGAAAGTGTCAATTCTTATATTTTACAGGAGTACATATTTGTACACTTAGGGAAACTGGTCAATTGGTCCTCTTTCAGTTTATTTAAGAATTCAGTTTATTTCTAGAGTGTTTTTAGGTTAGATGAACTTTACAAATTTCAGATATTTTAGAAGTATTTTCAGATGACTTTCAGATTTTTAGATACTTTACGTGTTTAGGTATGGTCCAGAAATATTTAGAATGTTCTTTGGTATATCATAATCTTCTCTTCTCCCCCACCAACAATTTTTTTTTTTTTTTTTTTTTTTGTTTAAAGAAAATTAGTTTATTAAATTGTAACTTCAAATTAATTCAAATTAACAAATACAAAAACACTGCTCACAGGCAGGCAACTCAGGAAGAATTAACATTAGAATTTTAGACATTAGAATTTTAGAATTTTATCAACTTAGTTAAAATTAAGGAATTAGCATAAAAACTTTACTCAAAACAATCTATTTTAAATTCCATCAGAAAATCATTAACAAAAATATTAAATTTAAAGAATTTTAGAATTTACCCAGGTTCTTAAGAATTTATGAAGGTTTAGAAATTTGCTCTCAGAATGAAGTTTTAGAATTTTAATTTTACAGAATAAAATTTAATTAAATGCATTTAAAAAAATATTGAGAAATCATATTCAGAATTATAGAAATTAAGAGTTTAAATAAAACATCTGTATTCACCCGGATGGGCCATCAGACGGGGGGGAAAGTTCCAATAAGTGGAGACAATTTTTGTAGACTGGTTTACTGGAGATCAGGAGAGAATTCATCAGCAGAGGCCTAACAACTACTTCTGGATAACTAGGATCTTCTTAAAACTCAGACGTCCTCGTCAGACACCCCGTTCACATAACTCGCACAAGGAATTTCACCACACACTTTTCCGGAGAGTTACGTCACGAATTACGCGATAAAAGCTTGAAAAATCCATCAGTTAAATTAAAACAACTAATGAAAAAAAATAATAACGCTAGGAACTTAACGTTCCATAGAAAAGCTCGCGTGGAACATAAGTTCCATTCGAAAATCAACAACGCGCTTCTCGCACTAACACACTACGAAGGATTTCAACAAAAAACTGAAAGTGAAAAATTCTGCGCGCGTATTTATACGTGCGGCAAAAAGGGCGGAGTTTAGATAAACGGCAGCAATTAAAATTCGTTTACCGAAATTAGAATTGCCAAAATAATACTCATAATTCCGAGAGCAGACGATCCGTAAAAACGCGAACCAATTAAAATAAATCACGAATTCCAAAGAGGCGCGAAAACGCTTAGGTGACGCATTAATCGCAGTAAAAAAACCCCGCAAAACAGAATTCCGAAAATGGCCGCAACTGAAATTTTTGAATTGCAGTGAGACATGGAAATAACTTGAAACTGAAGAACAAATGGAATTTCTAACCAAAATGGGAAAATGGGACATCAAATTAAAGGGAATTTTAAGGGGAATCAAATAAATAAATAATTTTTAAAATTTACAAATCAAAAGTAATATTAATTCAAGGAATGGAACATTTTTAACTAAGAATATTATAAAGAAAATTAATTTAGAAGATTAAAAATATTCTAATTAAAGAATACATGAAAAAGCCAATAAATATTATTTAAATATTACCAAATTAAGAATATTGAGCCAGGGAAAAAGAAATAAAAGTAAATTTTCAAACCTCCAAATTACATACATTCTAAAGCAACCCAACATTTAACATCAAACAAAGCTTTATTTAAGACAAAATAAATGCATGGCAGCGCTGAAGGATCCTCTTTCAGACAGTTGGCGGTGCAGGAGAGAAAACATTCCGTGATCAAGAACACGCCTGTTCGAAAACCGTCCTTGGTAAAATCTTTGGGCTTCCGTGTCATTACCTTTGGCGAGACCGTAGATAAAATGCACGTCTGCCTTCTCCCCATTGGTATACCGATCCATTCCAAGTCGCTAATGACGTTACATGCGATACCCCCCTCCCCCCACACACACTGTTGTACTCATACCTGAAAGAGCCCCCCAGCACCTGAAAGTGCCCTCTAGAGCGTAACCGCATCACTTGAGACCATGCATTCTATGATGAAAAGTGTTTGTTTCAATATGTTCTACCACCCCTTGAGGTTTGTTTCATTAGTTTTGAAACACCCTGTATATCTTTAATTAGCTTTTATAACAAGCTGTATACCTGTTCTTAAAACGGTGATTTGATAATGTACTGTAGGAAACTGTAACTGTAGATTTTCTGAAACAACAAATAACTCAGTTAATGGGCACTAACCTATATTGTTGTTAAGACCCAGACCGTTCGACCTACCAGAAAGGTGTAAGGTAACTGTTTGGACGGCCAGAGCACGAACCTCTGTGAAAGAGTTTTCTCTTTGTACATTCGTGGAGTTAAATATGGTGCCTCGTCATCCAAGTCAATCAAACACCCTAAGTAACTATCCTTTCATAGAATTTACATACAATGCTCAAGGACAATCCTATATGAACAAGATTTTTATCTCGAGGGGTTTGAGAGATATGATGATCATTTCCTTTCCAACCCCCCCCCCCTTTTACCTCATTAATGATTTACGAATATATCCTTCTTTGGTGGTAACCTATGTTACATCATGTTTCAAGTTTGTCGAATTACTGTAGATATGGTGCTATTTCACCATTACTCATGTCAGTGATGGTTTTATTTTACGCCAGTCTACTTTATTATGTCAACCGTTTAATCATATCGTTAAATGGTCCTCTTTCAGTTTATTTAAGAATTCAGTTTATTTCTAGAGTGTTTTTAGGTTAGATGAACTTTACAAATTTCAGATATTTTAGAAGTATTTTCAGATGACTTTCAGATTTTTAGATAGTTTACATGTTTAGGTATGGTCCAGAAATATTTAGAATGTTCTTTGGTATATCATTATCTTCTCTTCTCCCCCCCAACAATTGGTGCCGTGACCAGGATTTGAACCTGGGTTATTGCGACCACAACGCAATGTACTAACCACTATACGATCACGGCCATTCCATTTATTATTTAAGCTGTTTATTTGTTTTGTTTAGTTAAGGAGATGTTTAAAATTTGTAAAATATTTTGGAAATTCTTTTAAAATGAAGTTTAAAATTTTAATAAACGTTAGATTTTGAAAACCTAAAATCTGTGTTCTCTCTTTTATTTTAATGTATTTTTATTTTTAGGAAAGTGTCAATTCTTATATTTTACAGGAGTACATATTTGTACACTTAGGGAAACTGGTCAATTGGTCCTCTTTCAGTTTATTTAAGAATTCAGTTTATTTCCAGAGTGTTTTTAGGTTAGATGAACTTTACAAATTTCAGATATTTTAGAAGTATTTTCAGATGACTTTCAGAGTTTTAGATACTTTACATGTTTAGGTATGGTCCAGAAATATTTAGAATGTTCTTTGGTATATCATAATCTTCTTTTCTCCCCCCCCAACAATTCTTTTTTTTTTAGTTAGTAAATGCATTTAGAATGTTCTTTGGTATATCATAATCTTCTCTTCTCCCCCCCCCAACATAAACGCCTGTCCTGTCATTGCGTTGCGTAATACTGCGTGTGTGTTGAGAAATGGAAAGCGCCCTCTATCGCGTAATCGCTTCACTTGCGGCCATGCATTGTACGATCAAAAATGTTTATTTCATTATGATCTATCACCCTATCCTTAAAGTTTGTTCCATTAGCTTTAAAACACCCTGTGCACATCTGATATTACAAAGGAATAGAAAACTACCTTACTATCGAAAACATACTTAAAATATGAGGCAGATGTGTGACACCTTCACACACACACACACACACACACACACACACACACACACATATATATATATATATACTGGATCCTCCTGTTTTTTTTCTCCAAGTATGCATTCTGCCTATTTTCTAGTAGTACCCCCATAGCTCTGTCCTTATCGGCCGGAGATATATTGAGCGTAACTGCCTGGTATCCATGGTCGTAAGTGTTATGTAACTTGTAGATGGGTGCAGCAACTTTTATTGCTTAAATACATTTATTCAAGTTTTACGTCAACTTTTATTGCCATTTGCCAGAGTTAATTTGATGACAGTTGTGCGTGCTTTCACATTTTGAATAGTAGCATACCATAGAACAACATTTTCGAAAAATCGCGAAACGACAATTAACAGAATTTAAAGCAATAAAAGTGGACTGCTTCAAACAATTTACTCAAGCAGTTAAGCACCAAAATTTGCCGTGAAACTTCAATAAGTTTATATAGACAATAAACGTTATCACAAGCATCAACAAATCATATGACCATTGCAGACAGGGATACCAGGCAGATATTCCCAGTGTGTCCCCAGCCAATTAGGCCAGAACTATGGGAGTGCTACCAACAAATGGGCCGAAGGCATACGACTGGAAGACGGGAAGAAAAAGAAAGAGGAACCAACTACAACAGATGAAGAGAGTCACAAAAAAACTCAGAGATGAATTAGTGTAGTTATATTTGCTGAAAGACTCAGAAGAATTTAAGGTTATTGATATGAGACCATGGATGAAATAACAGAAATGAGAGTTACTGAAAATATCCAAAAATTCTGACCAAAATATTATATAATTTAAGTGTCGCCGTAACAAGTTAAGCTGTACACACTTCTAGAAGTCCCCGGCCAAAAATAACCACTACGAGCAACTGTGCATCCCATACAGCAACATGTATCCTTTTTATTTCATTTCTATATCTTTCCTTTCAGAACGGCAATGTTTACTGTTAACTACACAATCAGTCATAATTTGAAAGGATATCTAATAAAATAATAAATATAATTTTTCTTTCACAATAATATGTATGTATGTTTATATTCCAAAACCTCATTCTTAAACATTTTAAATACACATGCATGTCCTATTGCATATAGCAGCTTCCATGGATCTATTTTGTTATGTTCTCGTCAGCACTAAATAGCAGGTATTTGCAATGGCCTAAAATGGCAAAAATCTATTTGTCGTAATTTTGAGTACATCTATGGAAATTATCAAATTGAACCAACTACGTAACTAATTTTATCGAATTTGTCAATTCGAATAGACTTTAGCATATGGTAAGTTTTCCTGCTGACATTTCAGATACCAGTTGTTCCATACTGATGAACGTATGATAAGTGCGAAACCGGTCCACAGATCTTGCTGTCTGTAATAGAATCGTATTTCAAACATATATGTTTATTTATTAAAGTAGTATTATATACCTTTTTCTTCAAGAAATTTTAAGCTTATTCGGTTTCATATTTTATTAACAGGGTTATAGTTATAACACCATAGTTCGATTGGAAACCGCGAAATCATGCAAATGAAAGCAGTGTCTCCTGAATTACCATTCAAAAATTTAAAATCAATAGAAGACTATCGATTCATTTCATCCCGACAAGATCGTCGCTAAATGATATACACATTTCAAACATTTTCATTCATCAAATCAGCAATTGAAAGAGGATTTTTGTGACTAGACATATCGGAAACCAATTTTCTCCCACGGTTGATAAAAATATATTTTGAAAGTTATTCTTCCTTTAGATAAAGAAAATTTCTTATAAAAATTGGGAATTTCGGCAATATAGAGCAAATGCAAAATGGAACTCTAGATTAAGACTTTCTTATTCAAACTAAATATGTTTTATAAATAGCACTACCAATAAAACAGAAGAAAATGTGTGTAAAGGCAAATACACACACAAATCTAAAAACAAAAGTATAGCTTGGTATAAACAAAAAATCAAAATATAACATTAACAAATGAAATAACAGAGATGAAAGCAGTAAACAAGAAGTTAAAAAAATATAACATAATTCACTGAAATTCTTGAAAATTTCTCTGTAAGTTTTTGTTAGTACAGCAGAATATAACATATAATTTTACAAGTATTTATGGTATTTAATCCAGGTGTTTTCTTTTGATCTATACGTTCGTTTCGTCTTACTTACTTAACAATAAGTGTGAGCATATTTTTGACCGTTTTCGTGAATACGTTTAACAAGCCGTCTGTGTTATAGCATAATGGTAATCATTTTGCTTGGATTAATCACAAGTTGGTATCTTCAAGCAATCCGACCAAATAAGCTTTCTGATAGCTTTTACGGAGGATCTCTATACTCTGAGATGAGTTTTGAAGGTTTCAAGCAACTTCCATTACCAATATCTGAAATGGAAGTTTGCGGTCAACAATCCAGAAGATTTAATGGTTAACTTTTGGAAGAGCAGTATTACAGAGATTGCATGTTTGGGCTTATTTTACGATACTAATGGCATATATTCTTTTACGGATAGCCTTGGTACCCAACTACGTTCTGTAAGCTTTACCTCCGATACTCCTATAGGCATTTTACTTAGTACAAACTATAGAAGATATAATGTCTAACTTTTTTTAGACAAGAATAATGAATGTAGTTTTCAATGAGTATTGATTAGAATTTATAGAGACAATAGTCTAATTTCTAGAGGCATTCTAAACCACCTACGTAGTTGAAAAATGTTCACCCTGTTAGGATCCGGAGTCAACGGCCCTACCGTGCTGAAAACACCGGTTCTCGTTAGATCACCGAAGTCAAGCAGCATCGGGCGCGGTTAGTACTTGGGTGAGTGACCACCTGGGAACACCGCGTGCTGTTGGCACATTTTGGGCGCGGTAGCCCGGTGGTTTGCTCGCTGGATTTGCATGCTGCCACAACTGCCGCCGTGTTCATGCGGAGTACGATCACGTTAAACATGTGGGTCCGTAAATCCTTCCGAGAGGTTGGTGGTAAGGGAAGGAGAGTACCGTCCCTGTGGATGCCTCCCCCACTGGATTCCGGTCATAATTGGGTGGCCCTTCCCGACCGTCCAAATGATTAATTTACACCTTTTTGGTAGGTCGAACGGTCTGGGTCTCAACAACAACCCTGTTAGGATCCCTTTAAGAAATTTTAGACGGTTCTCTTGCCAACATATTTGTAGATAACTATCCCGGTTTTGGCACTCCTATCAGAATGGACGTGCACTGTAAATACAATGTTAATTTCAATCATTTTGTTAGGCATATTTTAAGTCTAAATATTAAGAAAACTTATTTAGTACTTTAGTTAATATCAAGCAATATGCACTAAATAGAAAGCAAAGAACATTCCTCATTTTATTAAAAAATTATTACCTACATTTAGGTTTTACATCAGCTTCAGCAAATCAATTTTAAATATTTTATATCTGGATACTCCCAAATATGAGTTATATCTCTATTATTTTAAGCCATAAAACAAACATATTTAATACTAGATTGAATTTTATGGACTCTTACAGGGGCGGGTTGCTTTGTTCTTTATTTCTGCCACCCCTTTAGGATACACTAAAATCGTTATGTAAAAGAAAGAAAATTGGCTAACTTAAGTATTCGTCTGAACATTAATGATTCTTGCAAACGGAAAACCCCATTCAATATTTCCATTCAAAATTAATCAATCAGATGAAAACCATCAATACACTTTGTCTAACTAGATTTTCTCAAGAAGATAATTTTCACATTTTCTCATTCATCAAAACAACAATGGGAAGAGAGGTTTCTTTTTAACAAGACATATCGAAAACCTATTTTCTTCAGGGCATAAAACAAAGAAATTCCAATTTTAACTGATTCTGATGTTTAAGTACATTGGATGTGAATTTATTAAATGAAGTGAACAGATATTTTAACACTTTTTATGTCAAAAATATTGTGAATAGCAAAGACAAATGGCAATGATCATCTTGAGAGTAGTACCCAAGATAATAGGCGATCTCTCTGCAGATAATAATATTATCTATGGACAAGTTTTGCTTTTTTTGCGAAAATTAGGTTATTTCTTGCTGACAAGTGCGTAATATAGGCACGTACTATGGATTTGAACTTGACCGTTGCAGAATAGTGCAATCTGAGTTTAATTTCCCTCGCAGGTGACCCTGGTGCTGATTAGATTTTGGAACGATTCGGGATAAAAGAATCCTCTTTTTGTGCGAAATGGTCCTCTAAAATTGCCTGTATCCGATCTAACTCAAAAACTAATAGACCAAATTTTACAAAATTTTGTAGACAAGTTTTGGTGGACACTTGTGGATTACCCTGGTGCTGACCAGATTTCGGTACGATTTGAGAAAAAATAACCTGCCTTTTTTGCCAAATGGCCTGCAAAAGTAGTCAAAATCTAGAAGAAAAGAAAAATACGGTCAAATATATCAATTAAATGTTTGTTTTATGCGTAAATTTTGACGATGAATGAAATAAGACTAACCCCATTGCATTAGGAATATCCGTTCTTGAGATATTTTAGTTTTTTCTCATTTTCGCTGCTCCACCTTTGAAAATAAGTCGAGTTACCGTATGAGAAGGAAAATTGAATTAAAATTGCACATTCAGTGTAATTTAAAATAATTATGGGTGTTATTTTGGGCAATTGAACTTAATTTAACAAATTATTGAAGACATAAAGAGAACGTGAAAATCAGTCTACAGGGAAAGTCATGTGCTGCACACATCAGATTTTGTTTCCATATTCCTAGAATTCTTTAAGCTTGTTATTTCTTTTTACGATATTTGACAATGTCTTCCCCTTCTATTACCTCATAAAACAATAAAAGGAGAAGAGAGAATTGATGAATTCGATGTCGACAGCTTAGAGAGTTCTCTTTTGTTTTGGTGACTCTAGAAGAGGGGCTAGATTCCTGGTAGAAGTGATACTATCCAGTAGAGTAGAAACCTTGAAAGTTCCAAGATCTAGGATAAGACCTTTAAAATAATCTTGAGAGCAGTGAATTTTTCAGTATGGGCAGTATTGAAATTCGGAGGTCCAAGGTAGTCTTTAAAATATTTGTGGAACCTTTGCGAAATTTTGCGGTTTGGTGTGTGAGACTAACTAAGTAATTTGGGGCTCTGAAGATTCTAGGACATAATTTTTAATAATGCATTAATGTCTTTATTTTTAAAATATGTTGTCCTCACTTCATATTTGTTGTAAATCTGATTATAAAAGGAATCAGGAAGTTTTATAATCTCATTACCGTTACTAGAGAGGTTGAAAATTGTGACACATAGCAATTTTTTATACTCTCAATAAAATTGTCAGCTCTTTATTGTTGAAGAATGCTAAAAATCATGAACTGATCTGTGGGCGCTAGCATCTGCAATGAGAGCGCAAATATATTCCATAACGATTTTTTTATTTAAGACTGATGAGATTAAGAGTTATGAGACTTGGTAATTTCATCTTCTTGTATTCCGAGTTCAAAATTTTGTGACATTTGAAACCAGCTGCGTGGTGTGACTGGCATCTTCGTTCACCACAGGAGTTCTCAAAATCTCATGACGTAGCAGTTATTCCTGATGCCATTGCAATTATCGTCTATTTCTGTATAAGGTACTAAAAAGAGTGAAACCGGTCCACATATGCTTTCATAAACAATAAGAATACATTCATTCATATGGTTCTCAGTTTTAATATAAATAGATTTTAGCGTTAAAAGTGATTTTATTTTGGACAAAAATTGATTTTTCCATAATGTATCCCATACTTATATTTTTTTCTTTTACATGTTTAAATATTTTCCATTTAAAAAGTGACGTAATATCCAATGTAACATAATATCCTATTGGGATTATGTGACCGATGATTTGTATTGGAAAAATGCAAATTTCTCCAAAACCTGCTCATACTCTTTATACAAAAGAATCTGAAAAAAATAAATTCACAGAGGTTTTTGATTTTATCGGGTCCTGCAGTTTGGTCGAATATAACTCACCTCTAGTGGACAAGAATACTCGTATTATAATTTTATTAAATTTTGTACAAAATAATGTAGTTTATTTGTACAAAATATTAGGAATCCATTTTAACCCACACATTTATTAATTTTGATAAAGTGTCAGAAAGCTTCAGCTAGAAATTTTCATTAACGACGTCTTTCAAGCAGAAAATTAGTTAACAGGTAGTTGCTGTCAGAAGCGACAGTTGAGATATAATATTGTTTAGACGAGTAAAACCATTTTTTTAACAAAATAAATGCAGTGTGGTATATTTACTATTCATGCAGATAGGCGATACATACACACACACACACACACACACACACACACACACACACATATATATATATATATATATATATATAACTAAAAATAATCATTTTATTAAAGCTATACATAATAACTTTATAGTTCTTTCAGTTGGACAATCATAAAATCCTGCGTTTTCACATCTGAAAAAAATCTGATGTGGGCAACACATGACTTTCCTTATATAATGCAATGAATTTACTACTTTTACAGTAAAAAACATAGGTTTGTCTTATAGTAGATATTTATATTCTTTCCAAGATATTGAATTTTTGACAATTAGTCGTCATTTTCATTGATTTAGCGCCATTTTTATCCATTTGGCGAAATTTTCGTTAATTTAGCAACATTTCAAAAAGTCGCCAAGTTGGCGACATTTCGCCAAATTCGGCGCCAAAATCTCGCCAAGCGTTATGGACAGAAAAATAAGTTATTCTTTTAGCAGACAAATGACTATTGGCGTTCAAATACAAATGTATTACTCAAAGTGTCTTTTCTCATGAATGGAACAAGTTAGATCAACGAGAATGACGTCACCCAGTTTATCGCATGATATTACATATGAAAAGTGAGCCTGTTTCTCAACAGTTAATATTTTTTTTAATTTATGGGATTTTTTGATAACTTTATTTGAAAAATATGCAATATATCGTGAACGGTTCATGCCAGCGTTCCAAAGTTTATGTCAATCGTTTTCTAAGAAAAAATTGCATAAGAAATGTCTATTTGTGTAACTTTATTAAAGGTTTTAATGTTTTGATGATTTTTTCAAAACTTCACTCGAAAATTTAGAGGGGTTCTGAGCAATCGATTACGCTTAAAACCAATAGGCTTCCACTATTCACAGATTGTGATTTTTGTACCAAATTTCATTTGCATCTCTCCATTCGTTTGTGAGATACCGTCCCCAAAGGCTCACACACACACACACACAGACATCACCTCAAAAATGTTCGATTCGTTATAAGGGATGCTTGAAACGTGCTCTCCCGTCGAAAACTCGAATTCGAATTTTCGATCTCGTCACAATACTTTCGTTATACATTGCGTGTATAAGGAAAGTAAAAAGGAAAGTATTTGTACCTCTTATTTTAAAATTAAACTTATCGGATGATCATTTTAATCATATTTTTTATGATTTGCTTATTACGAGAGTTAATCATTTAAACCTGTATCTTAATAAGTGGTCGAAATGTCTTCTATCAAAATTTATTTATGGGAACTAAATAATAAGGATGTTCGCAAGTTAGGCAATAGACCATTGTTAATAAGTTGGTAGACTGCGACTGTACTACGGCTATTCTCTTAGTAACCGCAACAAAAATATAAATGGTAATAAAAGATCCCGATATTTCAGAGGAATTCATCTGTCACTTCTCAAACCATCATCCCGGTGCCCTTGCAAATCGTATCTGGAATATGAATATGAATGATGTTCTACAAAATATAAACTCTGTTTTCATTCTTCCTACTAATCCAGAAGAAGTTTTGACTACTCTTGAGGGTTTTCCTCTATTCAACTCACCTGGTTTCAATGTCATTACTGCTACTGCTATCTATTCACAATATTGCCCTTTCATATATAATATTTTTCTTATACAATTCATTTAAACTTTGAAAGCAGCTCATTTCCTGGCCTATATAAATTTATTAATATTGTTCCAGTTTATTAAAAATGTGAAAAAAAAACAAATTAAATAACTACAGATTTATTTTCTATTTGTTTAAATTTTCACAAACTAGGGGGGCTTCTTCCCATGCTCGCTACGTTACCCAATTCCCTTAACTCAATGTGTTTCTTGCCGCTTGCTACACAGTCGTAATACGTCTTTTGGGATCTGCCATTTGTTCGCTAATAATTATTAACCTACGAGTTCGTTCACCCCTATCAGCGCACAAGACTGCCATTGTGCACACAATCAGCTTTTCTAATTAATTCTTTTCCTATACTGAAAAAATATTTCACTTCAAAAAGGCATAAAAAAGTAGAATAACGCATAAACTAATTTGAACTGTTAAATAAGGCTCCCTATTGTAATAATCGTGGTTTTGTTATTGTCAGTCTATCCAGGACTCGAATTCGCAGCTCAAAAACTATTTTTTGACAAAACATGTCTTTTAAACTATAGCTTTAATAGAAAAACGGTTAAATTTAGAATGTTCCCCTAACAGTACTCTACAAAAGTACCAACTTTGTATATGCATTTTTTTATGTACTACACAGAGAATCTCGAGCTTGGGTGGGTGACCACCTGCGAACAACGCACACCGCATGCTGTTGACACATTTCGGGCGTTGCAGCCCGGTGGTTTGCGCGCTGGATTTGCACGCTACCACAATTGCCGCCGTGTTCATGCGGCGTACGATCAGGTTGAACATGTGGGTCCGTAAGTCCTTCCGAGAGGTTGGTAGTAGGGAAAGGAGGGTACGGTCCCTGTGGATGCCTCCCCCACTGGGTTCCGGTCTAAATTGGGTGGCACTTCCCGGCCGTTCAAACGGTTACCTTACACCTTTCTGGTAGGTCGGACGGTCTGAGTCTCAACAACAATAACAGAGAATCTTGAGAGTTGCAAAATTTGTCAATCAATGGCGTCGGCAGAAGTGGCATCAGCTGCTTTTTATATATCGACAGACTATTGAAAAAGTAATTAAGAAAACATTAATAAAGTACTAGAATTTTATAAATCATCTCAGTTTTTGCCAGTTTGGGTCAAACGTTATGGGCATAGATTGGCCCCAATTTTATTGATCAGTATTTTAACTACACAGCTGTGGGCCAACTTAAATTTATTTAAACGAACCAACAGCGCACATTTCAAAATTTGATTTATAAACGTCGATTTCTTTTTGGTGTTATCTCCATTGAACAAATAAGTCTTACATTAAATTGCTCACACCATCACAGAAACAACTATAAAGTAGCAACTTCGTTCAAAATATGTAATAAGGCAAATTGGCAAGAATACCAAATTAACAAATGCTTACTGAATAGATCTCTTGATTTGCAGACAGTTTGAGCGTGTAGGAGATGCATGTCAACTGAAGGTAATGCACAAAATTCACCAGAAGCTCAGGTAATGCAGGGATTTGTCCTCCAGCTAACCATATATAACAATATGATCAAGCAGGGCAATCTGTCTGCAGCGACCAGCCAAAAATGAAGAAAGTGTAATGTGTAACACAATATTTGTATTACATGTTACATTCCAATTACGGATGCCAACCTAGCCATTTCGAAATTCCAATTGCGGATGCCAACCTAGCTAATGAGCTATTTAAATGCTGCGGAGGGAGCCAATGGCAATACAAACATAAATAAGCAGCGCATCCCCTTCTTCACTTCAACGAATCAACAACGACACTACAATGTGAAAAGAAAAAGGTTTGAGAGAATGTTCTAGAACTTTCCAGGAGATGCAATTTCGACAGCGTCCTAGACGCACCTGAGGTTTTTTTTAGTCGTTTTAAAACTTTCGAACGAGTCAGCATCATGTTTTTGGTTTTGTGAAAAAGTGTTTGTAGATTGTGCGCAATAGAATGGTAGCCTGCGCAAGTACGCGAAGTGCAACGATTTTCCCACATCATTGAGATGGCACGAATATGCACGTAACAAAGAGTAAAGGTAACCAACTTTCAATTGTCACTATTAGCACGGAAGGCACACCTTTAACGATTATTAAAATAATTGACTACCAGTTCATATGAGTATACCATATGAACGAGTTCGTAATATTGAACTATAAGAACTATTCTTTATCGATTGTTTAAAGGAAACTGTTTTTTAAGAAATTTAAATCAAAGATATTATGTGTGTAAATATATATATAGCTATTAATGTAATAGTGTCAGTATTATGTGTCTTTTAGTGATTGATTTAATTATAGCATAGTTACTCCAGATATAATAGATATCTATTAAGTAAAATATTAAAATAAATTGAGCAATTAAGCATGAGTGTTTCTTTATGTTTTGGGTGTTCGTAGTCCGAGCTTGAGAACCGGGAGCTTACATGCTCCACCCTTAGTGGCGGCATCATAGGTAAGTCCTATACTGGTAAATTTTGATAAGGACAATTTTACCTTATGACATGATGTCGCCGCACGAATTGGTGCCGTATGTGGTCAAGCTCGGAGAGAATTAATTTTCATAAGAGAAAGTAAAAAATATAAGTAAAAGGCAAAATTAAATTTAATAATAAGTTTGAATATAATATTGAATTTAATAATGAGTTTGAATATAAAACTGAATTTAATAATAAGTGGAATGTAATATTGAATTTAACAATGAATTTAATAATGAGATATAACTCAGTAGAATGATAAGAAAATGCATGAAAATGATAATTTAAATATGTATTATATGATTGTATATATATGTATGTATTAGCATAAATATTTAATATAGAGTCAGAATTGTATAACAGTGTATTAAATCATGGCGCCGAATAAAACTAGGCAAACAAATAAAAGAGCGAGGCAAGATCCGCCGATTAATGTAAATAGCAGTATAACAGATAGTTCGGCAAATAACGCGATCCAGATACAGATGCCCGCAAATCAAGCGCAGCAAAATACATCGTTGCCAATTATGCAGATGTTGCCATCATTTGATGGACAAAAAGAAAATAATGTCAATTTCTTTATCATACAATTTAAGGAAATAGCGGAGTTAACATCATGGTCCGAACAAGAGAAAATTATAATTGTCAAATCAAGATTAAAGGGAAAGGCTCAACAATTTCTAGCAGAAAATATTGCTCTGCAAAAGGAAAAATCATATGAAAAATTCATGGAGTTATTAAAAAACAAATTTGAAAGGAAACAAACATTAGTGCAAAAACACAACAATTTTAACAATCTGAAACATTTACCAAATATGACAATTAAGGAACTTGCACAAGAAATCGAAAACCAGGCGATAATTTTTCTAGAAGTAGATGAAACAATGGACGCAAATGTAAAAAAAATTACAGAGAAAATTAAACTCACCAAATTTTTACAGATAGTCAGAGAAGATTTAAGAACAGAAATAAAAAAAAAATGACCCGAAAACCTTTGACGAAGCAGTGAAAATAGCTGAGGTGATAGAATCCGCATTGGAGGAAGATAGTGATTGTATAAATAGTATGGAAATAGAAAATAAAATAATTGAGAATGTGGAAATAAATCATGTAAAAGCTGAAAATACTGCAGAAAAGCCGCCACAGAAATTCTGTATAGCGTGCGGTCGCAACAATCACTGGATGTCCGAATGCTATATGCTTCATAAAGTACAAGACAATTTAAAAAGGGCGATGACAAATGGAAATAACATTCAGGAAACTACCAATTTTCAACAAAGACCCACTATTCAAAATAATTATGCACACTATAGTAGGGCGAATTTCAGAAGAGGTAATTTCATAAATAACCGGGGAATACGGCGGCGTGCAGGAAATAACAGACAATTTCAAAGTAATAACAGAAGATCATATCAGAATAATGGACCACATTATGAAAGCAATCATAGGCAATATCAGAATAATGAATATTTAAACTAAGAAAGGGACCTCGAAATAAAAGACAAACAGAAAGTTATAAGGCATCAAATAAGGATTCGAGATCCCATAAAATTGCAAGCAAAATTAATAAGGATGCACAAAATTTAAATGAACATCTACTGAATTCAACATATGGACAGAGTGACGCATTGCCAATGATTAACATTAATTTAGAAAATATAAAAACAGTGGCTCTCATAGATAGTGGCGCAAGTGTCACTTTATTATCAGATAACATTTTTCAAAAAATCAAAAATAAAATTAAAATTAACTATTTATCTAGACAAGTAAAAATACAGACTATGACCAAAGAAAACATTCAATTTTCAAAATGCATCAGCTTTAGCTTTAACCCTTTCGGGACGGCGGCATTCCGGAGCTGTCGCGGCCCAAAGGACGACACGCTTCGCTTCCGAACTGGTCGAAAAGGACGGAGCATTTTTTGCGCTAAGCCTAACTCTCGAAAAAAATTCACTGAAAATCACGTATTCAACACAGAAATCTACTTTTCACAGGAATAAAAGAAATATTTATGTTCTATTTGATGTATAATTTTCATACAAATCTGAATACAAAATACTCGTTAGTTGCTCCCATTCTTTTATCCGAAATAAACGAATAATTTCACTGCCTCTAAAACCCAAACAAAAAAAAATACTCTCTTATATCCCTATGATTCACCAACGAAATCATAGCGCTGAAATAAAAATAAAAACCGAAACTCAATTATAAAATTGTTGATGCTACGAGAATTGCTCTGATTGTTTATGTTACAAAATGATTTTCACCGCTCCAAATGGAGAAATAATTCATTCGATCCTCTTCTGCCAAGGTCATGCCTCTGCAAAATGCATTGAAGTTAGTTCCATGGACAAGTAACGCCATCTAGTTCACAAATTAAAACGTTCTGCGTACTGGCACTTATGCGTGCCACTATCCGCTTGCGGTAAAATTTCCTCTGGCCCGAATGAGTGCCGTTCGTCCTTGAATGCATGTTCGCATCTGGCACCTGGGCGTGCCATTCGTCGCGAAAGGGTTAAAATTGAAAACAAAAGATGCAAAAATTCTTTTTTCATAACTAAACAATTAAACAACACACCCTATGAAATAATCTTAGGATTTGATTTTCTCAAAAATCATCATGCCATAATTGACACAAATAAATTAATATTAAAGTTTGTCAAAGAATCCATATCTATACCATTTCAAGACAAAAATCAGAAAAAAGCACAGGAACCAGAAAATAATTATACAAGAGTTGAACATATTCAATGCTTAAATGCAAGCTTAGCGCATAAAATTAAATTACTACCTAAAGAAACAAAATCAATAAAATTAAAATTAAATGAAAACCATTTTGAGGATAAGGAGGTATTGTTAAATATTACAAATTCATTAAAAGATTTACACGCTGAGCATTCTTTACATTATGTAAATAATAGAAAATTTATTTCTACTCTTTTAACAAACAAAACAGAAGAAGAGATTCATCTAAATAAAAATATGATATTTGGTACTGTAACACCGCAGTTTGAAATTTATGAAGAGAAACATGATACTGATAAAATTTTACAGATTAACAATATCGAAAGCTTAAATGATCCACAAAAAATGGACATTTCAGCGTTACGAAAAGCGGAATTAACACCGCAAGATTTTAAACTAGATCACTTACAAGAAAATGAAAAACATATATTGCTAAAATTACTGTTACAAAATTATGATGTATTTTCGAAATCATACAAAACGCTGGGAATGACGGAAGAAATAGTACCGGAATTTAATTTACTACACCAATACCCAATTCAGTGTAAACCTTATCCCTTGCCAAAAATGTTAAAACCTGTACTCGAAAGTGAGATAAAACAATTGTGTGAAGCTGGAATTATAGAAAAATCTACAAGTAATTATGCGTTCCCATGCTTATTAATAAAGAAGAAAGCCAGTATTAATAGTAATAATGCCAATAAAGAACAAAAATATCGTTTAGCCGTAGATTACAGGCTACTTAATCAAATTACTGAATTACTGCCCGTAAATATTGGTAAAATTAGCGACATTCTGCACAACATCGCAGGCCACAAATTATATACTGTAATTGATTTAAAAGCCGCGTTTTTTCAGATAAAAATCAAACCTGAATATGGGTCGATACTCACATTCGTAACGAAGGAAGCCGCCTATAGCCCTAATAGAATGCCTTTTGGCGCAAAAAACTCATCAGCCTATTTCTCATTACTAATGATGAAATGCTTAGGAGATTTAAAAGATCAGAAAATTGAATTTTATTTAGATGATATAGTAATTGCCGCAAATTCATTCGAGAAAATGTTGGAGAAATTTAAAACGGTATTTTCGAGATTAGCTAAATTTGGTTTAACCATTGACCCTTCAAAATTACAAATGTGTAAAGAGAACATTAAATTTCTAGGATTTAAAATAAGTAAGGAAGGCATAACACCTTCAGATGATAATGTACAGAAAATAACGAAATTCCCTGTGCCAACGACAGTAAAAAAAGTAAAATCATTTTTAGGTTTATGTAATTATTTTAGGCAGATCATACCAAAATTTTCTGAACTATGCAATCCTTTAATTGAGTTAACAAAGAAAGATAAAATATTTATATGGACGGAGAAATGCGAAGAAGCGTTTGTAACATTGCAAAACGCGATTTTCTCGAAACCGGTAGTCAGGGCAGCTGATATGTCAAAGCCGTTCTTTTTGTCAACTGATTGTTCAAAAGTAGCCGCGTCAGGAATTTTACTTCAATCAGTGAACGGAAATTTTCATCCTATCGAGTATTATAGCAGGAAACTTTCAGACAGTGAAAAGAAATATCCGAGCATGAAACTAGAATTGCTAGCAATTCATGATGCTATATTACATTTCAAAGATTTTTTATATGGTACGCATTTCACAATTTTGACCGACTCTAAAGCTTTAACTCATTTTATACATTTGGAAAATCAAAATTCTGATTTAATCGCAAGATGGTTATTAAATTTACAACAATATTCATTTGACATCAAATACATTAAAGGACAAGATAATCCCAGTGATTTTATGTCACGCCAAATTTTTTCTGAACAAACTAAGACTAAATTAATAAATAACATTATTGCTAATGACAGCGCTATAACAATAGCCAAAATTTTAGAAGAGCAAGCAAAAGATAGAGAGATAAAGAAAATTATTAACGGACTAAATGCAAAATGTAAACAGCCAAAATATGTAAATAAATACTATAAAGATGTAAATACGGGTTTAATTATGATAAAGACTGCTAGATATATCAGAAATCCTATGCAAAACGACAGAATTCTAATACCTCACAGTCTAAAATTTGCAGTTATTGAGTTAGCTCATACACCACATTTTGGAGTAGAAAAAACATATCAAATTCTGAATAGAAAGTATTACTGGAAAGGGGCATACAGTGATGTAAAAAATTTTTGCGCATCATGTGATGCATGTTTATGTTACAAGAATAAGGCTATAAGACCTATGGCATTACAACGTGTCCCACGTCCATGTAAACAAAATCACACGGTGGCATTAGACATTGTAGGGAAGCTACCGAGAAGTAACGGACAGCACGAGTACATCATAACGATGATAGACCATTACTCGAGATTCCTGGAGGCAGTACCCGTGAGAAATATTACAACTGCGAGTGTATTACAGGTCCTAACGAATTGGAATTCACAAAATGGCGTTCCTATGTGGCTGCTGACCGATAATGCTCGGCAACTGAAAAGCGAGGAATTTAAAAAATTCGCAGAGCAACATGGTATAAAATTGAAATATACTTCAATTTACAAACCCAGCTCAAATGCAATTTTAGAAAGAAGCCACTTGGGAATAAAAAATTCTTTGGCAGCAATGGCTGACCAAACATTTAATTGGCACAAAGTCTTGCCATATGTAAAATTATTTCATAATACAACACCCAGCGCAAATATAGACCACAGTCCCGCTATTTTGTTTCTTACCAGAGATTTGAAATTACCCGGAGAAAATAATCTGGAAATAGCGGACCCGGATGACAGTCCGAATTTAACTAAAACTGAATATGATAATGACGTTAGTGAAGCACTTACTTTAGCGGAAAAAATTAATAGATATACAAAACGAAAACAAATTCAAGCCCAAAGTCGCCAAGAAAGAATTTTTAAAAGAGTTAGACAGCAGAAATTATTAAAAGGACAAATTGTATATTTAAAAAACCTCAGACCCACCACAGCATTACAAAAAAAATTTCAAGGACCATTTCGCATCGTAAAGGTGATCCGTAACAATAATTATGCTATCACACCTATGAACGATCCAAATAAAAAATGGATAGTTGTTCACGCGAATAAATTATATAAAGCAGAGCCGCGTAAAAAGTATTTACAAAGTAAACAAACACGGCGAACTGTTGACAGAAGTCAATCGCATGTAAACAAAGAATATAACGCCAATAATCCAAATGATGGGAGTACTAGACGTTATAATCTAAGGACACGCAAAAAATAGTATTCGAAAGCAAAATAATATAAAAAGTAAAAAAAAAAAAAAAAATTTAAAATTGTCTGCTAAATTAAGTGGAAAAATTAAAATATTATAGAGCAGAAATAAATAGTAAGTGTATGCAAATAAATGCAGCACAAGGTGTAGAGCCAGTGAATACAAAAATAAAATTTGGAAAAGTTTTACAGTATGTGTAATATTATACAAGAATGTTAAAATTAATTCAAATGATATTCTGCAAAATAATTTTAGTATTCTACAATAGTTATTGAATATTTTAAAAGATATTCTGCAATATTGTTTTACGATTCTACAATAAAAATAAAATTAATTGGAAAGCATTCTACAAGATGTGTAGCAGTCTATAATGATTTTTAAATTAAATTAGATGGTATTATAAAATATATTAGTTTCCTACAATATTTTGAAATTAAATTGGAAAGCATTTTGAAATAATTTTGGTAGTCTACAGTAAATGTAAAAATTAAGTTGGAAGGTAGTATACAAATAGATATTTTTGATTAATGTAAAGAAAATGAATATAATTATAATAATAGAAAATTTATGTAGATAGAGCAACTTTCAAAATTAAGTGATAAATAAGTAAATAGACAACAAGTGTGTTACAAATAGCATAGTGCCACAATATGTGCAAAACATAGGGCAGCAAAAGTATATGGTTATTTTAGTATGTATTGTGTATTGTATATTATGTATGGTATATTGTGAAAACTGTAGTGTTGAGGAAAACTGTGTAGTAGTGAAGACTTAGTGTGAGGATAGGCATGATAGTTATCCAAAATGCACGGTAGTCAACAAAATCGCAAAATTAAATAAAACTTCAAAAAAAATTGTCTGGAGGAAGGCAAGTCCAGCGGATAGGAATTTTTAAATCATGGATTTTTCTGCAACAACAGCAACAAAAAAAAAGAACAGTAGGAAAGTTTATCAGCGGGTTGACTGGTTAGCAGTAATGTTGTCAATAAGTATCAACGTGTACAACGTAAAAGTATTAGCGCCAGCCCATTTTATTAAAATTATCAGCGTTTCATCAAGTAGCAGTACAGCAAAATTAAAAAGTTCTAGATTCCCGTCCCTTTTATGCAAGTATATATTAAATAAATGAACGGACAATGATAAAAGATAAATAATTTATATGAAAATATAAGTAAAATAAATAAATTTAATCTTAGAAAATATAAGTAAAGTAAATAATTCAGTGGACGTAAAAAAAAAAATAAATAAAAGATATCTGAAGTATAAATAATATGTAATACAATGATGATTTCAGAAAATTAAAATGTTTGAGAACAAAAAAAAACGGAAACTCGGAAAATTTTGAAGTGAAAGAAAATAGTAAATAAATGTTTTTTCCCTTCCAAACAAAATAAAAAATTAGTCTACGTTATAAAAATGGACATTGTCAAATACTATGTAAGTGGGGATAAGAGCAGGGAGATTCATTTTGTAAAATAAATATGAGGATAACATATTTGTAAAATTAATATGAGGATAATTTTTTTGTAAATATGAGGATTTTGTAAATATGAGTATAAAATAAAAATATAGGTAATAAATAAACATTTATGTATGGATACATCTTATGAATAGAGCAATAAATATCAGAAAAAATATGTACAAGTGATAAATAATACATACAATACCCCTCAATGTTCTAAAATAAAATAAACTAAGGTGTTAGAAGAAAGAAGGAGAGAGATAATTAAATGTCACTTACTTGCAATTTGTCTTGCTTGAAAACGATAGGTGGTAACAGTCAGAATGAACATCAAAATGTTATCAAGTCTTTCTAGAATGGCAGGCATGGAATGGAATTCTTCACAAATTTTTTTTTTCCTTTTTCTTGTACGGGTCTTGAAAAAATTGTATAACATAATTAATAAAATTCAAAATAAAGTCATGGAACATGGTAAAAGCAAGTACAGGATATTCAAAATCATAAAATTATTAATTAAATACCTCATAAAAAGCTGACAGAATAAAAGCAAAATCATAAATAAATAAATAAATAAAAGTGTGAAGTCAAAAATAACACTCACAGCTGATGTAAACAATAATTAGTAAATTAATAGATATATATTGCATAAATAGTGTATACAGACCTTTTACGAAAACAAGCAATCTAAAAAAAAAAACAAAGTAAAAGTTAATTACATAAATGGATTAATAAACTTGAAGAAGTAAGAGTAGTTTCCCAGCCTTCACAGTCAGCGTAACAGCTCCATATATGGCCATTGTACGGCGAAAGCTATTCACCTTCAAAATAAATAGACAGGCAAAAAAAATAAACATCGGAGAAAATCTCCCATGCATAGTACGAGAATAATACAAAAAAAAAAGTTATATTGTAAGCATACAATAAATGTATCAAAATTTAAAATTATAATTGCAGGCAATTATAGTTACTTAAAAATACCGGCCGGTATATAAAAAAATAAAATACATTAGGAAAACACATTGATTTGTATGTAAATGATAAATGATTGAGTATGTTAATAAATTATTGCATTAATTAGACATCACAGTAAATAAAAAAAAAAGAAATAACAGATAAAATCAAATATGAAAGAATTATATTTAAATAAATAAATATGTAAAGTTATGCTGAAACGGGAACATAAAGTCAGTTATATCAATAACATAACAAAAGCATGGTATATTCATAATACTACACATAAAATAATATATCACGCGTTGTTGCAACAAGGGATAAATAAATCCAATAAATTAGAGGTACATGAAATCAAAATAATAATTCAACAGTCAGATATGTGTTAAGGTCATAAGATAATAATAAAAAAAAAATATATATATATATCAAATTAAATAGAATTAATAACAACATATGTAAAATAAATATATAATATGATACACATAAAATATAACTGTAAGTAAATTCCTTAAAAGGATACACGTAAAACCTCCTACGTCAATGTTAGCTCGCACATTCATCACCGGAAAGTCAAAAGCCCGCGCTTGACAAGACGATACCGCCAAGTTACACGATAACGATTAAATCTTTAGCGATACATGCAAAAGGCAGTTAAAATCCCTTTTACGTAAGTTTGCGCTCTGCAAACAATGAAGACACTCATTCAAGGCTCGCCGTGGGGGTCAACAGATTCGCAGTTGCCATAGAAACGCGTTGAGAGGAACAGGGGAAAGCTACGGGTCAAGCGAATTTTTCTTTTTTCTTTTCTCCCTTCCTCCCGTTGTTACACACGAAAGGGCAGTCGAAGAGGAAATGCTCGTGCGTATTGTGAGATGCACAATATTTTGAAGAGCAAAATGAGTACATTGATATATATTGATGATATATTTGATATTTTAAAGGCCGAGATGTAATATGATATAAATATGGTGTTCAAAAGAGTCATGATTTATACACACAAAAATATATAATATGTTATTCATTATAACAAATAAGAAATATATACAGTTAAAAAATTGTCGAAAAATTATGTACGTCTATGAAAATGAGAAATCAAGGTAATGAATTGTGTATAGTTTAATGTAATGTTGTGAACTTGTATATAAATAGAAATGCAAATAACAATTATGATAGTCTTCATTTGAAGTGTACAATAGACTGTACTAAGCAACATAATGAAAATATAAATATTGAAGTACCGGAACATTGAAAGTTAAGTCACAGAATGGTGACTCATTCTTCCGTGCTCATGATAATTCAATGTGACAATAAGGTGTCTTCCGTGCTCATGATAATTCCATGTGACAATAAGGTGTCTTCCGTACTCATGATAATTCAATGTGACAATAAGGTGTCTTCCGTGCTCATGATAATTCCATGTGACAATAAGGTGTCTTCCGTGCTCGTGATAATTCCATGTAACAATATAGTGTGCCTTCCGAACAGTGATAATTTCCAGCAATATATGTGTCACCAAGTACGAGATGGTGTATCTTCCGAACAGTGAGTTCCTTCATTTTAGTGACATGTCGGTTGTAATGCACCGATATATTTATGTCAATGTTACAATATAGTGTGTATTACATGCGGTGATCTGCATTTCTGTGACAGATATATGTGCAGTGGATCAAAGCAACATTTCCACAGTGGCCACAATGTGTACACATATGTATTCAGTGCAATGTTTACCGTGTGCTGAAATTTTCTCTCTGCAAGGGGGGATATCATGTAACACAATATTTGTATTACATGTTACATTCCAATTACGGATGCCAACCTAGCCATTTCGAAATTCCAATTGCGGATGCCAACCTAGCTAATGAGCTATTTAAATGCTGCGGAGGGAGCCAATGGCAATACAAACATAAATAAGCAGCGCATCCCCTTCTTCACTTCAACGAATCAACAACGACACTACAATGTGAAAAGAAAAAGGTTTGAGAGAATGTTCTAGAACTTTCCAGGAGATGCAATTTCGACAGCGTCCTAGACGCACCTGAGGTTTTTTTTAGTCGTTTTAAAACTTTCGAACGAGTCAGCATCATGTTTTTGGTTTTGTGAAAAAGTGTTTGTAGATTGTGCGCAATAGAATGGTAGCCTGCGCAAGTACGCGAAGTGCAACGATTTTCCCACATCATTGAGATGGCACGAATATGCACGTAACAAAGAGTAAAGGTAACCAACTTTCAATTGTCACTATTAGCACGGAAGGCACACCTTTAACGATTATTAAAATAATTGACTACCAGTTCATATGAGTATACCATATGAACGAGTTCGTAATATTGAACTATAAGAACTATTCTTTATCGATTGTTTAAAGGAAACTGTTTTTTAAGAAATTTAAATCAAAGATATTATGTGTGTAAATATATATATAGCTATTAATGTAATAGTGTCAGTATTATGTGTCTTTTAGTGATTGATTTAATTATAGCATAGTTACTCCAGATATAATAGATATCTATTAAGTAAAATATTAAAATAAATTGAGCAATTAAGCATGAGTGTTTCTTTATGTTTTGGGTGTTCGTAGTCCGAGCTTGAGAACCGGGAGCTTACATGCTCCACCCTTAGTGGCGGCATCATAGGTAAGTCCTATACTGGTAAATTTTGATAAGGACAATTTTACCTTATGACATAATGAATGAAACTTACGTACCAACAGCAATCAAATAGCCAGCCTAATGAGCTACTACTTCTCGCTACACAGCTCGCCCATGTTAAAAAAGCGCTTCCTTAAAATATGGTTGTTGTTGTTGTTGGGACCCAGGCCGTCCGACCTACCAGAAAGGTGTAAGGTAACTGTTTAGACGGCCGGGAAGTGCCACCCAATTTAGACCGGAACCCAGTGGGGTAGGCATCCACAGGGACCGTACCCTCCTTCCCCTACCACCAACCTCTCGGAAGGACTTACGGACCCACATGTTTAACGTGATCGTACTCCGCATGAACACGGCGGCAGTTGTGGCAGCGTGCAAATCTAGCGCGCAAACCACTGGGATACCGCACCCGAGACTGCCAACAGCACGCGGTGTTTGTTCCCAGGTGGTCACCCAATAAGTACTAACGATGCTGCTTGACTGCCCGATGCTGCTTGACTTCGGTGATCTAACGAGAACCGGTGTTTTCAGCACGGTACGGCAGTTGGCATCCTTAAAATATGGTGTAACTTTTGAAATAAGCACCATACTGACAAGATGAACTTATTTCAGTAGAGCTGCAAGAGCTTTAAGAGCACCTGCAAGAGATTTAAAATGCAACTTAAACAAACTTTCTAAGTTGAAAATTGAAAAAGATATAGCATTATAAAATTTGCGTAAAGTTAGTGATTCTGGCATAATTCATCTCTTTCTTTCCCTCCTCCTTAAGACAAAAATTTCAATCAAGCTACAGAGGCGTGTAATCAACGCACTTGTTTCGGATTTGATTTATCTGACAGATAATGAGCTACCAAAAAATCCTTTGCAAATTAAATTAAATTTAATTTAATTTAAAAAATCAAATTTTCTTATTTTAATTTGCAAAACAAATTTTTAAACTATGCTACATAGGTGTGTAATTGACGGATTCTTTGAGAAGTGACAGATTTGCTGACAGATAATTAGATATTTAATACAATATTTCGGAAGAAAACAAACAGCACGATAATTCCCCCTCTGCGTAACGGGCAGAATTCCGAAAATTTATTCTCAGAGCAGAAAATATTTATTGGGTCGCTAGCTTAAAATACTTGTCAAAAATTTAAAAAATTGTTCCACAGACTAGCAGTAAAAATTGTGATCATCAGAAAACATAAACATTTTACAGTATCTGAATATTTCATTTGTAAAATAGACCGATCATGAGAAATGGCATTTTCAAAACGAAACTTAAATTTTGTACACTAAAAATGAGTGTTTTTTTTTTAAAATATGTAAAAAGTGGGAAATAACGTTAGATATATAGAATAAGCTTTATGCACCAGGAAAAGATTATTTTTGTGCCCCGTAGAATAGTTTATTAAAAATTCATTTAATCGGTTAAATCTCTCAATTTAACTATAAAAAATGTAGTGCAATCCTGGCTATCAAATGACCTATATATAGACGCGTTCTATGAATATTGAATTTGCACTTTCTTTCATAAGTCGGATATCCAATGAATAAAGTTTCGAACTTTTGATTTCCAATCTACATCTTGCCTACCCTTGGTTACTAAAGAGTATGAAAGTCTGGATCTGTATGCAAAAACACAGTACTACTTAACCCGTCGGTCGCGATCTCCCAGTCAATCGTCATGATTTATAAAGTCAATTTTTGGATGAATTTTATGAAAATGAGGAGTTTATGCATTGTACTTTACAGAAATGAAGATAACATATCCCTCGAAACTCTCATTAAGTAAACGAGTGAGATTAAATATATATGTATGTTTTGATTAATTTTTCTTCTCAAATATTATTGAAAGACGGTATAGACTCATTCAACTTGAGAGAAGTTCGTAACAAGACATTTCACTCCAGTCGCAATGTGTACCAAATGAGGAATGCTTAGTTATGATGACTTTAACCTCCGATATGTGACTATTGTATGAACTCATTACATTTGAGATAAAATGTATCAAATTATATAAATTTATTTTATTAAAAAATTGGTGGATATTTAAAGCAAAACGCTTTTTTGTGAAACATTACGCACTTTATCACTACAACATTGCATGTTAAAGACGCATTTTTCTCACTTTCTCTCTATTATCTTTCTCTTTACTATTTTACTGAGATTTTCTTGACATTTTTCAGTTTAGAGGAGGGGCTTGGGACCGTCACCCATTAAACACGTCTCTGATGATATGGTATGTTAGCATCAGATAAGAGTCAATCCTGTAGTTTAATTGCATATGCCGATGTGATGGTCGAGTGATCAAGGCCAGCGTTTCCACAGCAATCGCTCGACCGACGCGATGTGGGTTTGAGTCCCACGTAAGGCATGGATGTTTGTGTTGTGGGAGCAGTGTGTTCCGCCCCCCTCTGGTGCGCCTGGGGCAACGTCCTAGGACGGCTAATTGGTTCACGTTCTGACCGCTGACAAAGGCGAATGATGAAAGTCAAGTGCCTGGCCATTTGATAAAAAAAATTTAATTGCATATCAAAATTGGATCTCAATACCATAAAGTTTGAGCGCTACTGCAATAAAACAACACTGCCGATATACTTGAGTATATAAAATTCTATGCACTAAGTCTTATATAAACTTAAGACCGAAAATGCATAAGCGAATGAATTTATATTGTTTTACTTGTTTTACTTTATGCAGTAGTAGACAAGCCATTCAGTGATTTGATAAATTTCAGGAGCAGTAACTTTATTCTCTAAGTATGTTAACGTAAAAAATGATGTCCTTTGTGGGTTAAGTATGTGATGCTTGCCTAGGGGACATAAAATGTAGTTGTCTAGAAAAAAGATGAAAACAAATTGATACTTGATTTGTGAGAAAGATGTAAAACATTTCCAGAGTAGAAAAGAAAGTATTTCTAACATTAATTTTCTTGGTGTATAAGCATATGAGTTATCTTTAAGTTTTAGTACTTTATTCTGCTTTATTTATCTACTAGCAAATATACCGGCAGTTAGTCGTGATTTAAAACATACTTACATTCTAATAGCATTCATATTACTTTTCCAAAAGTTCCATCAAAATAATGAATTTAATTCCCCTTATAAATATAAAAAGTGTAATGTTATCTGTTAACGTTGTACAAAATTATCCTCGCAGGTATATCTGAAGAATAAAACATCATGGTACCGTTTGAAAGCCAATGTACAAATATGTTGGTATATATGTTAGTACAAATATGTTGGTACAAATACTTGGTATACATATGCCAAAATGAAGACTCTAAATTGATAGAAGATACACCCATACCATTTCTATCCAGCTTTATTTATCTACTAGCAAATATACCGGCAGTTAGTCGTGATTTAAAACATACTTACATTCTAATAGCATTCATATTACTTTTCCAAAAGTTCCATCAAAATAATGAATTTAATTCCCCTTATAAATATAAAAAGTGTAATGTTATCTGTTAACGTTGTACAAAATTATCCTCGCAGGTATATCTGAAGAATAAAACATCATGGTACCGTTTGAAAGCCAATGTACAAATATGTTGGTATATATGTTAGTACAAATATGTTGGTACAAATACTTGGTATACATATGCCAAAATGAAGACTCTAAATTGATAGAAGATACACCCATACCATTTCTATCCAGTTGCAAGAATTAGTTAAACACAATCAAAAATTAATTTGAAAAGTATTTTTCCAAAGCAAAATAGATTATTTGGAATAGAAAATATCAATAACTTCCGTAATCTTGTACCCCCAATGATGATATAACACCCCATTAAAAATATAATGCTGTTTGTTTCTAAAAGTTATTTCCATATCAATTTTTAATACTTTTCAACGTTGTTGGAAAATGTTTCTGACTTTGTTCATTCTGTCTGTCTGGCCGTTCGCAGTATAACTGCTATAAAAAAGACTTTATTAAAATTCAATTGTAGTATGTGGTTAAGATGGACTGTGGGATATATTTGGAATGTAAAAGAATAATATCACCCAATTAGTAGCGGTCAATTGTTCAAAATTAATATTAGTAGAATTTTAAGCAAATCTATAAGGTATATTTACATACCACAGATCAACAAAAATTACAAGCTTACTCATCATAGGCCAATGCATTCAGTGGATATTTTTTCACCCCTTTTCAAGTTACCGTGGTCATTTAATCGCAGTTTCCTGGAAAATGGTAATACTACATTCAATGCAAATAATGCCTTTACCAAAATAAAACTTTATATGGTATGTTCATTTAAAATATTCCTGGTAAATATGGACAGTACACAACAATGTTTCGCTTTTAATTTTTAACACTTTCCAACATAATTGAAAAGTGTTTATGACTTTGGTCATTCTGTCTGTCTGTATGTATGTATATCTGACCATAAAAATGATAATTGCCGTAAGAATGACTTTATCAAAATGAAATTTTAGTATGCAGTTTAGCCGGTCTGTGGGACATATGGGAATGTAAAAGAATAATATCACCCAATTAGTTTTGAATTTAACCCGGGTTGAAGAAATGAAATACATTGAATGCTATGGGACTTCATTTTTCAAACATTTTTTAGCGGAATTGAAATTCACAAATTTCTTCGAAAATTGTAGACGATATTCAAATTCTCAAGTAAAATGTGTGAAAAAAATTTCATCAAAATATAGTAAGTAGTTTTTTAAATAAAAATTGAAATAATAATTACACCCATATTATATGAAGAGATCACGTGAGTCATTGCAATATAAAATATGGCATTTATTTCTTTTTTCGTTGTGGGAAAATCGTTATTTTAGGAAACATTTATATTTATATTTATTGTTGCACCCGTCCTAAAACTGCTTTATTTTTGTATATAATCTATGTATCTAAATTCTGTGCCAACATAATTGCAGTATTTTTTATTTTACATGATCACTAAACTTTGGTTATTTCTGCAACGAAACCTAATTTTAACGTATGCAGAATGTAAACATAACAAGGGATTGTAAGATGAGTTATATAAGTATTGCTGAATTTTTTAAAGCAAAATTACTTAGCTGTGGAGTCTGAAATATAAGTGATATGAATGAAATATTAATTGATTTTACATAGAGAAGCAGAAGATTTTATAGCATTGCAATTTTTGGATAAAGTTTCAAAGTTTAACAAACTATTGTAGTACTGTGATAAATTTAAAAAATTCATCGCTGAATTTATAGCATTTTAGAGATATAAATAAAATTGCATTTCAGTTGGAAAGTATTTCATAATTAATGATTTATGCCGGATTAATATTTCTTGCTATTATTAAAATCGCATATTTTTAAAGAACGTTTATATTTATATTTGTTGTGGCATCCGTTCTAAAACCGCTTTATTTTTGTATATAATCTATGTATCTAAATTCTGTGCCTTCGTAATTACAATATTTTTTATTTTAAATGATCACTATAATTATTTCTACAACGAAGCCCAATTTTAACGTATGCAGAATGTAAACAAATCAAGCGATTGTAAGATGAGTTGTATAAGAATTGCTGCATTTTTAATGCAAAATTTATTTAGGAAATATTCATTGATTTTACATGGAGAAGCAGAGAATTTTGCAGCATTGCCTGTTTTAAGTTTCAAAGTTTAGTAAATTATTGTAGTACTGTAATAAATAAAAACATTCAGTGCTGAATGCATCACATTTTAGAGATATTTAAATAAAATTGTTTCATAATCAAAGCTTTATGCATGATTAATATTTCTTGTTATTATTAAAATAGTATAAATTGAATAAAAATATTCTATGTATAAAAACATTTATTTAAATTCTGCTCCAAACCAATCTTCGTCTTACTTAATAAAGAAAGATGTCTATGTGTGTGTGTGTCTATCTGTGGAGTCTGTAGATAGGAATCTAGGTGTCGTCCGACTGGGAAATTTGGTACACTGGTATTTCAGAACTAGATTAAGCAGATCTCGACGATATTTTTTTTATTATTTCAAACTAGTTGTTTTTATTTATTTTGAGTTTTAGCCCGGTTTACAGCGATTTTGGGCAATATTAAAAAAATCTATTACTTAATTACTAAAATTATTACTAGAGTTTCCATCTTGATACCATACGAAATATTTTGAAATGCTCTTTCGAATAAATATTGAACGAAATATATACTATTAATAGACAAATTTTAGTGAATTTTTAAATAATATATACTTTCGTGCGTTTTAAACATTCCCGATATTCATATTACGATATAAAAAACAATGAGGGTCAATCCAAAAATTATTAATTTAACACCAGCTACTGTAAATATCACACACTGTTCCTAAATAGCAAATAATTTTTTGAACCTGTCCGTTCATTAATTATAACATTTTTGAAAGAGCGAACTGCTCATTTTTTTGCGATCGATTCTCGTAACATAGTTTCTACATTCTCTCTTATCAGGTATATTAGGGCAAGCGTATAATTGATGGGCTCTTGGCATTCTTTTATTGAATCTTTTATTTTTCTCCTGCTTTGCGGAGAGCGTCTATTTAATTTTTATGTGAATAGTGTGCATTGGGATTTGAAAAAAAAGTAGTGTTGAGTTGTGTAGGTATTATTTAAGAACCGAGCAATATCAGGCAATTCGTCCTAGTATGATATAAGTTTCTTCAAAACTCTACGGAAAAAATAATTTGCGTAATACTATTTCTACGGAAGATTTCATTTTGCGTTTTTTATTAATATTTCGACAAACCCTGGTCCTAAAGAATTGAAACATGGGTGGAATTACTCGCAGTGAAATAGAGAATAAGGATAAAATTTTAAAAGTCAATGCCAATTTTGAATCTGTCAAAAACTTTGTATTTGTTTAAGGAACAAGCAAACTAATAAACAAGCAACCTTTAAATCACTATACATATTTGCCTAACGTTTTCAACGTGTTTTTGTCTTATCAGACTCTTTAGATCCTCTAGAAGCCCCCAAGATCTAGAACGCTAAATCTATGCACATTTATAGTATGGACTTCAGTGCAGAACCTAATGAAACCGGATTTTCGAATTACCCACGGGAGAGGTGAAAATGGGTTTTTTCGAAAAGTCTTTTCAGAACCTCAAGAAACCCCTGGTGACTTCAAGGGATTAATCCTTCCACGCTTACAGCACTGGCCATCAGATAGAAATAAACAGAGTAGGCTTTTCAATTTTCCTCCCGGGGGCAGAGAAAATGTTTTTAAAATAACCCTCCAGAAGCCCATGGTGCACACTCATAGCATCAAATACTGGATCGAACCGAGTGAAGCCGGATTTTCAATTTTTCTCCCGGAGTGGACAAAATAGGAGGGTGTGAGAACTAAGTATCTGGGAATGCGCTAAATTCCCCACCGGGATCATAACAATCCGAAACTTGATGCGGCGACAAAACATAACTGGACCGATTTTTAATTGACACAACTATTTTCGAGCCAGAGCACCATACATTGTTAAATCAAATATAACTTGTTGAACATTTTTTTGCAGCTAATTTTTTTTTTAAATATTAGTTTTCTTATCTCTGACAGACTTAAATACTAGTAACACTATATTAGGATCAATCGATTTCTGAGGGAAAATCTTAACTTTTTGTCATGACAACATGACAGCGCGATCAAAACTTAGCAGATCAAGTTCAAATTCTGTCGATAGAGAAACGAATACAGTCGATAAAAAAGGGATTTCTAAACTGAACAACCTAAAATGAAATATAAAAACGAAGTAGGAAAGGAACGAATAACAGAAGATTCAAAGCACATGGTCAATTAATAAAACTGAGAACTTAAGTGTTCCTCTACGAATTAAGAAGGAAGTTGACCAGTTTCGAAAGTTATGCAAGTCGTCCAGAACAGCTGTAAAAATAGCAGAAAAAAGAATCCAAAAATATGTATAGCTTAACAATAAAACGATATTTTGTCAACATCAGTGTGGTTGTGTGTATATCAAATGGTTCGTCCTTCGTAATCTCGAAAATAACTGAAGCAATTTAGTCCAAATTTGACCAGAAAATTTCGTATATGTGAAAGCAAAAAAAAATATTCGACAAAATGTTGCAATACTAGCGAATATACTCCCCTCCCCCTTCTGATAGAGGAGCAAAAATTGTATTTGTAATATGTATTTCAAAAATACCTCTTGCAGGGACTTGCTTACACTTACCACAACATCAATGCAAACAGTGCACATCTTTATTATACTCTTCTTATTCAATTCTTCTTCTTCTGTATTCAAGCATTATTTATTCTATTGTATTAATCTGATATTTGTATTTTGTTATTTATAATATATTTGGTCGAATTTCTAAACTTATCTGCGTCGGGCCATATGCATAATTTCTGTAATAATAATTACAGTATGCAGACAGAAACACAGAACTTTTGTATACCCTTCACTACGGATGGCCCTTGAAAATGTCCATGGTCTCGGAAATACATTTTATTTGGTTTTCACTATTAAGTGTGTTTTTGTCCTTCTTTTACCTGGATGTTATTAGCGGCTTCACTCATTCGTTGCTTTTTCTGCTTGACTTGAACTCTTGGTCTATTTCTTTGCATACTCTTGGCCATTCACAATGTAAGTTATACAAGGTAAAATGGTTTAGTACCTGTATTTTGTCTAACACCGGCTTTTTCTCATACTCATCACTATGTTACATAATTTTTAATGTGTTCTTCCTATACCACCATTAATTTGAAAGAGAATGAGTCATAAGTATTTGGTAATATTTCAAGCAAATACAATTCTTACAATATATATATATATATATATATATGTATATATATATATATATATATATATATATATATATATATATATATATATCCAGGGTATCCCAAAAACATTAACCTCAGCTTTTATGCCTTAAATATTGATCTTAGACATATATAATAAATTACAAAGTTGCGTAAAAAAGGGTACAGAATGTTATGAAATCAATATAAATTTTCAGGGGATTAAATTTGAAGAAATACAAAATTTAAATTTTTATACGGCCCCCGTACAAAAACATTTCCAATGAGTAAAATGTGCCCTATATACTAATAAGGTGATGTACTAAATTGCAGCATTTTATCATAAAAAGTCCCAGAGATATGTTTAAACAAAATTGGGGAGGGATTAATCACAAATTAAAATGTAAATGTTTACGGCAAGCGTGCAAATGGCGCAACTCAGAAATGCATCATAGGCAAATAATATTTATCTCTTATCTTTACTGGATCTTTGGTATGGATGGAAAACATTTTGAACAAGGTTTGTAATATTTGTGTAAAGTTATTATTTCTACACAGTGTACGTACTTTTATACCAATCAATAGCTAAATTATTATTTATTTATGTAATCATCGTTTCTTTCGTAATTTGTGTATGACCCCTAAAACGCGATCTGCCGACATGATTTTTCCTCTCTGAGAACCCATGTCGATGCATCAAAAAGTGGTGTAAGTCAGCATTTTTGTCTTTGCATATGTCTGGGACTTTTTATGATAAAATGTTGAAATTTTGTACATCACCTTATTAGTGTATGGGGCACATTGCGCTCATTAAAAATATTTTTGTGCGGGAGCCGTATAAAATTTTAAATTTTGTATTTCTTAAAATTGAATTCCCTTGAAGATTTTAATCGATTTCATAAAATTCTGTACCTTTTTTCACGCAACTTTGTAATTTATTATTTATGTCCAAGATCAATATTTAAGGAATAAAAGGCAAGGTCAATGTTTTTACGACACACTGTATATATATATATATATATATATATATATATATATATATATATATATATATATATATATATATATATATATATATATATATATATATATATATATATATATGACGATTTCGTGTTTTTACCAGGTTTGATACTATTAGCTGTCTTTCTAATACTTTTGTGAAATATTGTTGTTAGAATATTGGTCTATGATCTAGGATCCTATTTAAAATCTGCATCCCTAACAAATCGAAATAGTCCCAAATAAATTTTTACTTATTATTCATTACAAAATTTACGGTTATTATTCATAAGTATAGTAGTCAACTTAGGCAAAATTTTAATTCAGTGTCTCTTAAGTAAACTTAGAAAATGGACTTGCATTTTGTTTAATTATAGAGTTTCAGAAAGCTGTGCCAATCTAAAGCAGCAGAAAATTTTAATAGAACAACAACTATTGGTGAAATCACCTGTAAAAAGTAACTTTCTTTAAATCTCGGTGGATTTTGAAGAAGTCCGGGACTGTTTTCTGTTACGTCTGCGTGTTTCTCTATAAGACGAACAGCAATCTCCAATCTAAACTGTAAATGTATATCATCTTTCCCACAGTGTCAGTGTTTTTTAAATAAAACGGAAGCTTTGAGTAAAGATATGTCTAACAGCTGGAAAAATATCTTTTGGAAATGTCATTTTTGGAGTATAATCCTATTTCCTTCGAGGTTGTTAAGGTCGTGCAGCTCTTTCTTTTGTTAATGGCCCATACTGTTCTTTGACCTGAGGAAGGAGGCTTATGATGCCCTTGAAACAATTGTGATCACTTAAATGGCATATGCCTGGTCTCTTTAAAGAGGTATAGCAAATTGATTTAATACAAGCATCATTTTTATTTATTGTGAACAAATAACTACCATCCTCAAAGCTTGGCTATAATGGGGAAATGGGTTTCGATTAGGTTTACCAACTAAGCTTTTTATACTTATATCTAGCTATTTCGGGGGACATCAAGCTGACTAGTGGCCATAAATTTAGCCAGAAAGCTAGCTACTTAGAGGAACATTCAACCATAAATTTAGCCAGTACGCTAGCTATTTTGAAGGACATTCAACCATAAATTCACCCATTAGCAAGCTATCCAATTTGGAGGATATTCAACCTTAAATTCAGCCACTAGCAAGGTAGCTATTTTGCTAAGCGTTCATTTGTAGGCACATTGAGTGAATTGAATAGTTTTTTCGTGTGTCATCCAAATAATGTTTTTGAATTTTTGCTGTGGGTTTTTGCTGTTCGGTAATTGATGGCATTAAGGCCATTCCATGTATAATTATCGGCTTCCGGGAGTGTCGCCATGGCATAAAGCATTGCTTAACCGGAGAGTAGGGGTCACAACTCCCCCCGGCCACTTGTGATACCTTTCGTTTTTCACATTCATCTTTTGCTTTTCTGTACTTAGGTATTCTTTTTGGAAAATATATATATATATATATATATATATATATATATAAATATATATATATATATATAAATATATATATATATATATATATATATATATATATATATATATATATATATATATATATATACATATATATTATATATATATATATATATATATATATATATATATATATATATATATATATATATATATATATATATATATATATAACTAATAAGTAAAAAAATATGTAAAAACAACTGCAGAATGAGTTGGTACATACAAGAATTTTGAGTGGCAACAATCACACCATTAGCGCATGCCTCAATATTTTTATAAATTTTATTTAAGGATTACGTTGAATAATTTGTAAAAGGCATATATAATATGTTTTGTGTACATATTTCTGCAGTTTATTACCGATTTTCTGTAGTATAAATGCTTCTCGATGAAAATCCACTTCAATCGTGCCTTGGCTAAATCGAAACATATTTTCATATTTTGCAATTTCTAATGATGCAACAATGTAACTACTACTTTTGTAGCCTGCGTGACCCAAAAAATAGCTATGCTATTATAATATCTTCATGTTTAAAGTTTCGGTGGTGAAAGCTCAAGAGCTCAACATGTCTGCTATGAAATAAATTGCATTATTCAAATTTTCTAATTTAAATTCATTATTTAAAATTTCAAAAAAACAACGCATAATAATACCTAAGAAAAGTGAACATACTTCACAAAAGTTAGTAATTTAGTTAATAGTTTTTTGATAAATATATTAGAAAAATGTGCAATATTTAAAATAAGGTTGCTGCTATCGTTCTAAAGCTTATGTCAATCGTTTTCTAGTGACAATATACATAAGAAATTATTATTTACATAACCTTATTAAAGGTTTTGATATTTTGATGGGGTTTTTTTTCGTAATTTCATTCAAAAATTTCGAGGAGTTCTGATCATTCAACTGCATTTAAGAACAATAATCTTTCAGTATTCACGGATTGGGATTTTTGGTCAAATTTTGTTCGAATCTCTCCATTCGTTTGTAAAATAACATCTCCCCAGACTAGAAAAATGTCGATTTTTTTTTTGCGTATATTGTCTATAAATACCAATAATGTTTTGAAACGATATTTTATATAAATAATAATTTCGTTTGATATAAGTAAATAAGAGCTATAAAATAAATTATAGAAAACTGCGCCAATTAATGCAGCAGTTAATGTTAATAGATCAACATATAACCCAGCATAAATACATCCTTGAAAAAAACAGACATGTCATTTAAGTGACTACAATTTTTTCGAGGGCGTTATTAGAAGAGTATGCTCATTTAACCCCAAACAGTGTCGTTTTCTCCACAAATTTGTTCAAAATAAATAACACTTTTTATTACAATTTATCATTTATTTTACACAAAGGAGATATAAAAAAATGTTTTGACCACATAATTCGAGCATGTAGAGCGATTTCTGATTCGAATAAAGTAATAACATATTCCCTGAAAGTTGGCTGTTTCCAAGTAGAAATGCAACACAGAGAAGGGCGGTGTACAGTTATGGATACATAAGAGAAATCATGAATTACATTATAATGCTTCAAATTTCGCACTTAACATATTTCTAGCTTTATAAAGGTCACTTTGGGTGTGATATACTTTGAAGGTAAGTGTGGCGCGCAGTCCAATATCACAGTCTGAGCAAAAATATCTTGTTTCTTTTATGATTTGTTAATCATTCATTTGCTTTTGCAAAGAAAATACATGCCGCTGCCTTGAAGGTATCCGTTCTAGTTCTATTTGTGGAATTTCCTCCAAAAAGGGTCTTTTCATCTGAGTGGATTTTGAAAAAGTCCGGAAAGGCCTTTTTTAACACTTTACAACAAAGTTGAAAAGTGTTTATGACTTTGTTCATTCTGTCTGTCTGTCTGTCTGTCTGTCTGTCTGTCTGTCTGTCTGTCCGTTAGCACGATAACTGCCGTAAAAATGACTTAATCAAAATGAAATTTTAGTATGTTGTTCAGACGGTCTGTAGGACCTATGGGAATATAAATGAATAATATCACACAATTAGTTTTGGATTGAACCCGGGTTGAAAAAATGAAATACATTGAGCCCTATGGGACCTAATTTTTCTAACATTTTTAAGCGGATTTAAAATTCACAAATTGCTTCGAAAATTTTAGGTAATAGTCAAATTGTTCCATAAAATATATAAAAAAAAATTCAGCTAAATATATTCAGTAGTTTTTTAAATAAAAATTAAAATAATAATTACACATCTTATATGAAACGATCACGTGACCATGATATGAAACGATCACATGACCCACTTCAAAATGAGATATGGCATCCATCTTGTTTCAAATTCGTGATTTTTTAAAGTTCTTTTTAATTCATATTGAGTGTTGTATCCATCCTAAAACTACTTTATTTCTCCTTAAATTCTGTGCATCTACATACTAAAACAACACAATGACAATATATTTGAGTTTAAATTCTCATTCAAATTTGATTATTTCTACAATTAAGCCTATTTTTCACCTATGTAAAATGTAAACAGCAAAATATGTAGAATGAGTTGTATTAGAATTACTGTATTTCTTTAACGCAAAATAATTCAGTCCATGGAGTCTGCATGGCTGATATGAATGAAATATTAATTGATTTTATAAACAGAAGGACGATATATTTCGATGAAGTTTTAAGCATAAAGTTTATGAATTGTAGCTCCATGGTCTTAATTTTTAAATAAAATAAATTATTATAGTATTGTGATGAATGAAATGGAGAAAGTTATGAATGAAATCCTGCTTTTATAGAGAGATCCAGGCGTGTTATTTTTTCTATGACGTCATTTGAATTAATTTCAGTTGTTTTCGATGAAGTTTTCAAATATAATAAATTATCGTAGTATTATGATAGATTTAAAAATATTACCGTGGAATGTATTGCATTTTAGAGATATTTAAACCACGCAATTTATATTTCAATGCCGTCTTTTGAATGAAGTTCATTTTTTTCAATGAAGGTCTAAGTTTTCAAATATAATAAATCAATGTAGTATCGTGATAAGTTTTAAAATATTACCGAGGAATGTATTGCATTTTCGACTTTTTTAAATAAAATTGCATTGGAGTTGGAAAGTGTTTCATAATCAATGCTTTAAGCATGATTGATCTTTCTTGTTCTGTTTAGGAGAGAATGTTTTTCATATCTTATGTCTTCCAAAACGCTTTCCATTTCTCTGCAAGAGAGGGGAAATAATACCACTTTTTTACATCTGAGAAAATGTGTTTTAATTAACTGATTTGTAAAAAGTCGTTTTTATTAACACTTTACAACATAGTTGAAAGTGTTTATGACTTGTTCATTCTATCTGTCTGTCTGTCTGTCTGTCTGTCCGTTAGCACGATAACTACCGTAAAAATGGCTTTATCAAAATGAAATTTTAGTATGCTTGTTAGACGGTCTGTGGGACCTATGGGAATATAAATCAATAATATCACCCAATTAGTTTTTTATTGAACCCGGATTGAAGAAATGAAATGCATTGAATTCTATGGGACATAATGTTTCAAAAATTTTTTAAGCAAATTTAAAATTCACAAATTGCTTCGAAAATTATAGGAAATATTCAAATTATCCCATAAAATATATAAAAAAAAATTTTCAGTAAAATATGTTAAGTAGTTTTTTAAATAAAAATTATATAATATAGTGAGAAAAACAAATTCAATTTAATTCTGACTCCCGTTATATCCTCCAGAAAGAAAAAAAGAGATATATTATATAATAAATATCTTTCCAAGAGTTTAATTATTTTATATATGATAAAGGTTTCACATTTTAAAATAAATATGGTAGGTAACAATTTTTCAAATTTTTAAATAAAATAAATTATTATAGTATTGTGATGAATTAAAAAATTGGAAAAATAATTATGAATGAAATGCTGCTTTTATATAGAGGCGATTTATATTTCGATGACGTCATTTGAATAAAGTTCATTTGTTTTCGATGAAGTTTTCAAATATAATAAATTGTTGTAGTGTTATGATAATTTTTAAAATATTACCGAGGAATGTATCGCATTTGAGAGATGTTTGAGTAAAATTGCGTTGAAGTTGGAAAGTGTTTCATAATCAATGCTTTATGCATGATTGATCTTTCTTGTTTTATGTTACGTCTGCGTGTTTCTCTATAAGACGATTAACAATCTCTAATCTAAACTATAAGTTCCCATCATCTTTACTACCATATTTTGATATAAAACATAAACCTTCCTCAAAAAGATGTCTCACAGATAAAAAATGTTATTTTGGTAATACCTTTTCTGGAATATACTCCCATTATCTTCTTCTTCTTCCACCCAGACCGTCCGACATACCCTAAGGTGTAAGGTATCTAAAAGTGTAAGGTATCGGCCAGGAAGTGCTACCCAATTTAGACCGGAACCCAGTGAAAGAGGCAGCCACAGGGGTAATCTCCTTTCCCTGCCGCAAACCTCTCGGATGGACTTACGGGCCCACATGTTTAATGTGATCGTACTCATTATCTTACCGGTTGTTGATGGCGGACAGCTCGTTCTTAACGGTTATTAAAGCCGCATATTATCTTTGACCTAAGGTAGAGTGCCCACATAACGTGATCACTTAACTGCCATATGCCGAGTTTCTTCAAGGAAGTATTGCAAATTATTTTATTGCAAGCATCATTTTTATTTATTGTGAACAAATAACTACTATCCTCAATGCTTGTCTGTAATGGTGAAATGTGTTTCGATAAAGTTTACTAACATGGCTTTTTTTAACTATATCTAGCTATTTTGGGGGACACCAAGTTTGCTAGAAGCCATAAATGTATCACTAGCAAGCTAGATATTTTGAGGAAATTCAACTATAAATTTAGCCACTATCAAGCTTGCTATTTTGTGATATTCAACCATAATTGTAGCCAGCAAGCTATCTATTTTGAGGGACATTCAACCATAAATTTAGCAACTAGCAAGGTATCTATTTTGTCAAATATCAAAACTTACTAGCGACTTTTAAAATATGCTGTACATAAATAATAATTAAAAACATTATAGTAATCCATAAATAATAATTAAAAGAAGGCTGTAAAATCAACTTCAGAATAAGTTGTTAAATATAAGAGTTTTGAGTTTTAACAAACTCACAATTAGCGCGTTTTAATATTTTTTATAAATTGTATTTATTTATTTCGTTGAATATTTTGTGAAAGGTACATGTAGTATTTTCGTGTATATTTTTCTGCATTTTTACCGATTTCTGTCGCAAAAATCCATTCCCATGGTGCCCTGGCTAAATCGATCATATTTTCATATTTTACATTTTCCAATGATGAAAAAATGTAACTACTACTTTTGTAGTCTGCGTGATTCATAAAGCATCTATACTAATAGAGTATATTTGTATTTAAAGTTTATGTGGTCAAAGTTCAAAAGTTGAATTTGCATACTATAAAATAAATTGCTTTATTCAAATTTTCTAAATTTGGTGATAATAGTCACAGTAGATAGGAAGTAGAACTTCATGGGTTTTCATTGAAAAATGTGCCATATAAAACATAAGAGTGTTGCTTTAAAAATAGAACTATTTAAAATTGTCGAGTGTAAATTTTTTTACTGCATGCCATTGTAGTCACATTTTGAAAGAACTTATACTGAAAATGAGGGGGGGCATATATTTCGGGTTGTCAAATTCTGTTTTAGAGGAAATTTGTTGTTCTTCTAACGTTCACTATACAGGGTGTCCCAAAACATTGACCTCAGCTTTTATTCCTTAAATATTGATCTTAGACATATGTAATAAATTACAAAGTTGCGTAAAATTATATAATTTTATGAAAGCAATAAAAATTTTTAGAGGATTAAATTTGAAGAAATACAAAATTTAAATTTTTATACGGCCCCCGTATAAAAACATTTCCAATAAGTAAAATGTGCCCCATACACTTATAAGGTGATGTACAAAATTTCAGCATTTTATCATAAAATGTCCCAGAGATATGTTTAAACTAATTAGGTGAGGGATTAATCACTTATTAAAATGTAAATGTTTACAGAAAGAGTGCAAATGACGCAACGCAGAAATGCATCATTAGCAAATAATATCTGCCTCTTTAATGGATCTTTGGCATGGATGGAAAACATTTTGAACAAGCTTTGTAATCCATGTGTAAAGTTATTATTTCTACACAATGTGGATACTTTTGTACCAATAAATAGCAAAACTATTATTTATTTATGTAATCATTAATGTCTTTCGTAATTTGTGTATGACCCCTGAAACACGAGCGGCCGACATGATTTTTCCCCTCTGAGAACCCATGTCGATGCATCGAAAAGTGGTCTTAAGTCAGCATTTTTGCCTTTTCATTTCTCTGGGACTTGCTATGATAAAATGCTGAAATTTTGTACATCACCTTATTAGTGTAAGGGGCACATTTTATTCATTGGAAATGTTTTTGTACGGGGGTCGTATAAAAATTTAAATTGTGTACTTCTTCAATTTATTTCCTTTGAAAATTTTAATCGATTTCATAAAATTCTGTATTTTTTTAACGCAACTTTGTAATTTATTATATATGTCTAAGATCAATATTTAAGGAATGAAATCCGAGGTCAATGTTTTTAGGACACCCTGCATATCACATGTAATTTTTATATCAATTCAATAGTACATTTCAAACGATTATTTCAATTCTATAGTACAGTTTATGCAATGTAATTATACTTAAACATCGTAGAGAAAATCCCTATTAAAATATTTTCGAACGATATAAAGTCACGCTATAATTTAAATAGCTAATAACTTTTAGTTATTATTAAATTTTTATTAAGTATATATAATAATAGAAAAAATTAGGTACGAAAATTTCTTCATTCCAATGAACATCGCCCCATTTTCGGCCACACATAGTTGGTCTTTTTTAATATATTTCTCATATCATTTATTTCTCATATCAAATCATATTTATTTCTAATATCATATTTATTTCTCATATCAAATCATATTTATTTCTAATATCATATTTATTTCTCATATCATTATATTTCTCATATCATATATGATTAAATCCGGGTTCCAACACTCGGATTTAATTTCACTTGCTGAAAAATCACTTGTTGAAGGTTTGTGGGCAGTAGGCTTGTTAACCTGTTCTAGAAAGATCTGTCCATTCTTTTCCCTACTTCAAATTAGTGATGTATGTCATGCATAATTTAGATCCATTATGCCATTTTGTCGGAATTCGCTTGCATGAAATGTTCCCCAAATATCATATTTGTAAATGCCATTAATTGCCTATAATAATACTTTTAAAAGATTCCTTTAAAAAAGTGAATGTGCCGGTAATGAATCGTGTAATGTATATTTTTAGCATTTCGCAGTATTTAGAAGATCTAAAAATAATAATATTTATTGTCATATTAAAGATATAATGTCTTCCAAGCATCACGCTTCTGTCCGGTAAAGTGTTTACATGTGCCCATCTCGCCTACGATTTCACCATAACTTATCTAGATGTTTCTAACTTTAGAATGTTCCCCAAAATACAATCCTATTTTTATGTCTTCAGTAGAATCACAAAATTGAGAAAATTTAAAAACGATTATACCATACTTACTGAATTTAAAACAAAGAATTTATGTATGTGTAAACACCCAGTAATCGCTAAATGGATTAAAACAATTAAGAAACCCATCAATATAGTTCAACAAATTGTATTTGCTTGTTAGATAAATAAATTCTCATGTTTTTATTTATCAAAATACATCGTTTCAACGGAATTGCTTAGCAAGATATAACGGAAAGCAATTACCTCCTTATATTTTTCTTTTCTAATAACCCGTTTTATTCATTTAAATTGTTCTATGCCATTTTCACCCTTGGTATAACGAGTACCATGAATAGGACTCTCTGACTTTGCAAATATTTATTTAATTAAATGATGGCGCATTTGTCATAAAATTTCGCGTGCATATAATAAGACCGCACATGTGTAAATATTGCTTGGGTTGATAATAATGAAATTGAACATAAAAGGTAACATTCATTGAACAATATATGGCGAAGGGTCATACATAAGGCGTAGAATCATACATAAGGCGAAGGTGCGATGTTGTACCGTATCCATCACAGAGGGCATCATAAAATATAAATTTATTTACAGGAACATCCTAACTATATTTACAGGAACATTATGTAGTTATATACAGGAACATAATTAAAATTGAGCTACATCATAAAGCTTATGCGTCTCATGAAAAGCAGAGAGACTCTGGATATCATGAAGCTGTCGAGAGTTTTATGCTAATGACTTGATCTGGAGGCTTTATGCAAATCGCTGGAGAAGTGTCGCCATAAACAATTTCATTCAGAATTTATTTTGCGCAGTCGTCGAAATGTGAAGTTTTTTTTAAATGATATGTTTCGTGGATTAACAAATCTTCATTGTTCTAGATCTTCACAAATCAATTTAATCACAGTCTAAGATTTCCATAATTCAAATGAACCACACTCCAAGCAAGTAAAGGATCTTCAATCAGTTGAAGAATTCAAACAATTCATCGCTCAAGTATATGTGTCAATATCTCAGTCGACCTCCCGGAAAGTGAGGACGTAAGACAAATTCAGTCGCAGATATCGAATGACGTGACCAGCCAAATCCCTTGATTTGAACACCACCGCGCATGTGTCCCAGATTTTATACAGAGGTCGGTAGCATATGCGGAATGCATTGAGACACATTGCAAAACACCAAACACTTACTTCACATTACCTTTTGGAGCGTCAAATAGCTCTTGTAGAAAAGTCGATCATGCTGCTTCAGGACCTTGTTAATATTATTACGTGTGTCAACAACATGGCGAATCGTTTTGCATGGCTGTCAGGGATGATTATACACCGTATTAAACTATCGTGTATCCCTGTATAGAACGTTAAACAGTGGAAGCATTTTATTCCTGTACCTACAAAGAAATGTCTTTAGATTCCATAGTAGTACTAACATCCCTCCTACATTTGATGAAGCATAATTTAGTAAACATGCATAACAAATTTGATTCCATTTCATTATTTATAATTGAATATGCCTTCCAAGCATTAAGCACTCGATGCAAATTCTCAAATAGCGAAAGTATCCGTTGATTTTATTGAGTCAAATTTATTATTGTCGTCGATGGTGTTATGAAAATATCAAATTATCTGTCTAATAGCGATTTGCGTCTTAAAAATATGAAAATTGGGTGTTGCGTAACAACGACTACTTTGCTCTTAAGAGTTTCAATGTTCAAAGAAAATTTTTCAAAGCGTATAAAAGTTCATTTTGGAATTTAATTTATTATGGCACACTGAAAACGTTTGGAAGATTCTCAACGCAGGCGTGTTGTTGAAAGACTGCAGGAAAGATAGTCCCTTAAGGAAGTCAATAATTTCTTGTTTGTTGACATTTCTGTTATTTCTCATTTATGTTCCAAACAAGTGGGACTGTTACCGGAGATCCCTTTCTGGTCATCATAGGGTCACAGCAATACTTGGGCGGAAGAGTGGTCCAATGTGCTTGTCATGTATGAGTCAAGATTTGCCCTATATTCAAGCAATAAACGTGTAGGAGTCTGATACGAACGGGGAATACTCAACCATCAAAATAAACATCGTTGAATATTGAGACTTTAGTTGAGGTAATGTGTAGGTATGGGCTGGATTTTCTTTGGGATATCGCGCGGACAGCCAGACCTTCACAGGAGATACTGTGACGGCGTAAAGGTAATGCCATTAAGTCTTTAAACCCACCCTGAGGTCATACGTTGCAACAGTGGCTCCCGATTTTCTGTTGATGGGCGGTAGCGTTTATTAGCACAGAGAGGGGTTTGTGAGCGAGTACCTTGAGCGCAAAGGTATTGTTCGTATGCAGCGGACTGCGTATTTTCCGGATTTTAATCCCATTGAAAATATTTAGAATGCTCCTGGAAGAGCTGACTCTGCTCATTTACACCCTTTAACTGCTTTCAAAAGCTACAAACTGACCTTCTACAGGAATGGCAGTTATTGCCCTCTGCTGCGCCTTAATCCCATTGAAAATATTTAGAATGCCCATGGAGGAGCTGACTCTGCTCATTTACACCCTTTAACTGCTTACAAAAGCTACAAACTGACCTTCTACAGGAATGGCAGTTATTACCCTCTGCTGCGCTGGATCACTTGATTGAAGAGATGAAAGGATTATATGATTGAAGGGATGAAATGTTGAAGCAAAGCTTGTGTCAATATCAGAGGAGCTCACTGTGGTGAGTTGAATTTTTACACATAAATACAAAATGGAACACATAAATACACTACAGTTACTCACCAATAGTTCCACCCAGCTCAACCGCGTTATGTATAGTGGGGTCCGATTGGACCTAGTACATTGCATACCCTAATTAAAGAATAATTTCCTTTTGTGGCCACTTAACAATTTATTTACAGAACACATGAAATCTCAATAACACTAATAACAATTATACACAATTACAATGAATTCCCAATTACCTAAGCTTGACCTCGAGGTGCACAGTTAATTTTGCATTAATTTGTATGTTTTTTTTTATTATTATCCAAAAACTTGTATTAATTACTTTTAAGGAAAACAAAATATAAATTTCATTTCGGCAAATATCCCATGAAGCGTAAAGTTACCCTTAACACTGTAGATTACATCAACATATTGTTAGACATTACACATAAAACATTTAAAATCAATTATAATTTTCATACCGTCATTACATAAGAAGGACTCTCAATGAGTGCTGGTAGCTATCCCTCTGCACATTGACATGGGTGGCAAGATTAGTTGGAGGTTAGTTCATTTATTAGCCGGTTCATGAAAATTCACTGCCAGTCTGAGCAGCTCGATTTGGATAGGCAGGTGACTAAAGTTCAGACACGGATTAATCCGGAGATGGCTATCGGCCACGAACCTCACTGCATCCATTCGATGGCACCCAGTTGAAGTTCGTCTGCTGCTTAGGAGCCAGGGATAGATGCCCCTACAAGATTCCGTCCACGTACCTTCGTAGTGAAAGATTAGGCTAAAATAGTCGAACCGTTCTAAACAGTTGTGACTAAACACTGCCTCAGCTGCAGCAAAAGAAAGCTGTTTCTGGAAAATATGCGCTATCTTAGAGTCTGTTACCCCTGGTTAGGTAAATGCTCCGGTTCAGTGAAACCTGCATGCACTGTCGTCAAACAAGTGCCGTCAAGTGCCGCCTAACTTCGTTGCACGGATGCGTTCCTCACACAAGTACTCAAAGAAAACCAGGAGACCTTTCTCCATGAAAATCAGATTGCGTCTGAACTTTTTTACATTTTTCTAAAAACTTCCAGAAATTTTAAGACGAGAGGAACGACGAAAATAGGGAGGAAGTCCCCCCAATTCCCATTCGCTGTTTCCCAAGTGCAATAAAAAAGACGGTCTAAAAATGCTTCACACCAGTGGTTTTCGAAGCGACGCTCAGTTTTTATGCGCTCCACTAAAACACAAGAACCAGAAGGTTTTCTACAAACCGGGTGGTCCAAGGACCGGACCCCGACACGAGCCACACCTGACAGGGCTATAAATTTTCAGAGATTTGTAGCTCAACTTTAACATTTTGCTGCAATTAATTCTATGAATATTTACAATCCATGTCAGTGCGCATACAACCCAACGGCGCTAAAAAATCCCAATTTCGTCTGTGCAGAGGCCTAGCTATATACATCATACAAAACATCATTGTATACATTTCAAATACATTACACTGCCCTTTTTTTCCCAGGGTTACGTATAAAAATATGGGATAGCTCTGTCACACGCACGTCATAAATCAATACTTATTTTGTTTATTTGTATATGATATTAACCTTTTCCCAAATGTACTGAGTATAGTAAGCACTTAAAGGATAAAACATACCTAAATATATTTTATTTTATTTTGTTATCACATTCATGAACATATTTCTGAATTGACTGCGTTCCTGGGAAATTTGGAGTCAATCAAAGCAGAACTATATTTGAATTATGTCGTATTTCTTGCTGCGTACTTAACTTCGAATATCAATGTAGTTACATTTAGTTTTGCATAATATCCTAAATATTTTAACACCAGTGTTCACCATTTTCATCAAACACTATTTTACATATTTTTTTTAGAAATAAACACTTTCTTTATGCAATAGTATAAGAGAGTAAAAAACATAATTTCTCATTTTGCAACTAAAACGTCGCCACGTTTTAGTTGCAAAACGTTTGCCTTTAAAACGTCGCCAACTCGCCAAATCCCCAAAAACTGAAATATCGGAGAACGCCTTATCGCTTAATTATCGGATCCGCCTTATTCGTTTCTTCACCTAAAATTACGTTTAAGACGAGCATTCAACCATTGCATTTAAATATCTATATAACAAATGTCCAATGTGTTTTTATCGTTACCGGCTTCCAAAAGCCTCCCGGTAACCTAGAAGGCAGATTTTTTTTTAAACTTACAGTATCAAATACTTGAGAGAACCTTATGATTGCCAGATATTTATCCCTCCAGGGACGGAGAAATTGGGGTTTCTCTTCAAAAATATTTGCAAACCCTCCAAAAGTTCCCCAGTGATCTAGAAGGCTGAATCTTTGCACACATACAGTGTCAACTATGAGATAGAATCTATCGGAATCAGATATTTGTTTCCCCATCACGGGAAAGCAGAAAATTTTTTTCAACGCCTTTCTAAATCCTTCAAAAGCCTCTGATGGCCTTGACAGCTGGAAACTTTGTACACTTGCATTTTCCGTCGACAGGATAGAATCTAACGAAGCCGGATTTCCGATTTCTCTCGCGGTGTACTCTAAATGGGTAAAGCAAGTCTAAAAATCTTTGAAGACCCTTTAGGAGCTTCCGAGTGATCTAAAAATCTGAATTATCCTACACTTACAATATCGACCATGGGACAAAAACTAACAGAATCGGATTTCCGATTTCACTCCAGGTGCATACAAAATAGGTAAAGGAAATCTAAAAATATTTTTCGACCCTTTAGAAGCAAGCCTTCGCGTGACCTAGACAGTTGAAATATTGTACACTTACAACATCGACTATGGGACAGAAATTAATTGTATCATTTTTTTATTGAAACGATCTTTTCAACACTAACAAGGGAAGGCTTTGCAATAGTTCTCTCGGATTGCAATCTTTCATGTCCTATCTTGTAAAGAACCATGAATAATGATAAAACACAACGGCTTTCATCTGCTAAGTAATAGGGGGCGCCACAATGACAATCTGAAATTGTCATGCAAACGTGCTCTACTGACGTCTATTATTTACATTTTAGTGTGAAAATATTATCATTTTCAGTTATTATTGTTGTTAAATAATACCTGAAAAAACAACAAAATATGCACAGCCGTTAGACTGTTACATCTTCAATCCTTATAAGGCATTTGTAAAACGTATCGAAGACTACATAAAAATTCGAGCTGCACGCATTAAAGTGGTCCATATTGAAGACATCGATGAATTTTGAACCAACATCGATGAAGAGGCCAACAGAAAGTTAAATGACAGATTATTTATTTTAAAAATGCATTCATTTGTGTACAATTAACTTGCCGCTGATATATTTCATGATATGGTAATATATTCTTGGGAAAAAGCTGGATAGTCTGTTGAAAAACACATTACAAAATTTAACAAGGTAATGGCAACTGTATTAAGTATTAGTTCAGCAACTTGTTTCATTGTAAATTGGAATGATTATGCATTTGTTAAATGTGCACATTGTAACGTTTCCATTTGTATTGATCATACATTTATTCATTCCCATTCATAATTTCAAACTTACAAAGAATTTAAATCACTCATTATTTTACAAATTTCATTTGCTTTGACTTTCATTGTAATACAGTCAATAGTTTTGTTGATTAGTTCAGTTTTGGTTTCCAAAGATTTCAGCCTTTGTCTTTATTGTGTTTGATCAACCTTTACGACCATGTCTTGGCAATTGTTTAGCTAATTAATAAGATATAAATTATATTAGTAATACATTCATCGTTTACTACTTATCATTATTGTCCATTTTATTTCAAAATAATAATAATAATTGAAAAGGATAATATTTTCACACTAAAATGTAAATAATACACGTCAGTAGAGCACGTTTGCATGACAACTTCAGATTGTTATTGTAGCGCCCCCTATCACTTAGCAGATGAAAGCCGTGGCGTTTTATCATTATTCATGGTCCTTTACAAGATAGGACATGGAAGATTGCAATCCGAAAGAACTATTGCAAAACCTTCCCTTGTAAGCTCCGAACAACGTTAAACAAAATTAAATTTACTAAAAAAAAGTTGCATCAATTTTTTAAAGTGATTTATTTATTCCCTGTGTTTCTGACAGGCTTAACTTATATAACTATCCAATTTTATAAAATTTCGTCGACTAATATTTAACTGTAATGGCTGTAAACAGTGCACAAAGCTGTAAACATTGCAACAGGTGGACAAACATACAGGCATACAGAAATACATACGCAGATGTGACGCTATAATCAGTGTTTTCGTATTTTAGTGAATCCAAAACATCTAGAATTGTCGAAAATTTGAGTTCCAATTATCGAAGTTCTTTTAATACTTTTCCTGAACATTACCGTGTTTGGTAAGAAAAGTAACAGTCCCTGGATAATATATCTATGTGATTAGTTAGGAGTTTGGCCTCATTCGAGTGAAAACAGGAGATTTATGCGATATAACCAATCAAAATCTCCCATTGGGATTTAATCAACAATGAAAACCATCAATTTATCACACTGGACCTACACTTGCTCTGAAAATATAAATTTTCCCCGTACTTCTATTCATCAAAACAGTCATTTTTAACGGTAAGGCATATATGCCAATTTCCACATATTTCAAATCCATTTTCTTGCGTCAATAAAATTTGTAATAGCATATTCTCACTTTCGTTCTTTTTACTATCAGTACTTTTATTTTTTAAATAAACGATGTTGAATATTTAAATATTTCTTACGAAATTTTGTGGAATCTCTACTTATATATTGTTACTTGTAATTACAAATTAACTTTTTAAATTGTGCATCTGTATATTTATGCGTGTGTACACTAGTATTTCTCTGTGGTTTGGACTCAATAATTTATGGATGAATTATGTGAAGATATATAATATTAAAAGAGTAGAAATATATATATAGTAATTAGTAATTCTCATGATTAGCATTAGTTATTCAAATTTTAAAATTATTGTAACAATAGTTGCTCATCAATACAATTATAATTACCAAAACAATGCTGTTAATATAATGTATATTGTATATGTTATTGTTGTTGAGACCCAGACCGCCCGACTTACCAGAAAGTTAAAAGTTAACTGTTTGAACGGAAGTGCCACCCAATTTAGACCGGAACCCAGTGGGAGAACTATATTGTATATGTGAAAAATTAGCGAGATGAAATTTCCTATGAATAATAATGGTATCAAAATAATATATATTAAACAAATAAGTCAATTTGATTCGTCGATGTCTACTTAGCTGTTGAAAACTTGACTGCCAAATTAAAAAAATAATCTTATTAAAATTGCAAAATGTTTAGTAAAATAACTTGATTTTGAAATCTGAAAAATGTTTAACATTTTTTTTTCATTCTGATAATGATTGTGATATGGTTGAAATAAATTTATGTAGAATATAAAAATATATAAGTCAGTCAAACGGATAATCAAATTAAAATACACCATAAAAGACGATGACATGCTACATTTGGACTTTCCAGTTGCTTAGGTTTTGGAGTTGTTTAAAACATCAGTGCATTCGTGTAGCCCATCCAAGATGAACAGGCAAGATATAGTTCAAAATCCAAGGAACTGAAATGTACCACAAAAGGAAACGACATACTAAATTTCATGTTACTGTGATAGATGGAACCTAGTTAGTTAGGGCCTCAAAAATTTGAATCATACTGACAAGCACAAAATAAAATGAAATAAAAGGTAATAATAATAATAATAATAATATTCCCAATCCCATTTCTAACCCTATTCCTAATATCCAATTTTATTTTCCAGAATTACCCAACCCAGGTTTAATATCCTATCCAGATTAAAAATTCTGTGTTAATCGTGTAGCTGGTCGGTCGAAAAAACTTACCATTAGGCAAATTTAATTTATAATAAGTTTAAATAAATAACCTTTAGTAAAAATATTAACTATCATATTATCAAATTAAAAAACATTTTCACTATCTTGCTACCAAATTAAAAAAAAAAACATAATTTTGTTTGAGGTTTTTTAATTTAAGTTCTATTAAAGCCCTAAAAAAGGGAATAAAGTCACACTAAGCCTTTTCCTGTTCGACGATAATAAAATTTAAATCCAAATCGCATTCTTGGAAGTAAAACTGCACCCAATAAGTTTACGATAATGGAGTATGCATTATAAAATTAGTTATGGTACAGTTCCGAAACGCTGATGCAAACTCCTATGAATTCAAAAATACATACTGACAGCCATTATACAGGGCTAACGTGTTCGGGTGCAGCTTTTTGAAACTAAAAATTCGAGATATAACCTGTTTGAGAAAATGTTAAAACACCTCACAAGGCGAGTTCAGCCCCAAGAAGCATGCATATATCGAAGGTCACCAGTTCTTTGACGACCTCGTAGATATTTAAAATCACATAATTATGCAGTGACATACTTTTAAATCGAAGGAAATTTAAATAATAAAGAAATGATTATTCAAACGAATCTCTTAAAAATCTGATGTGGGTAGCACATGACTTTCCCTGCAGACTTATATACACGTTCTACTTATTTTATTTAAATTTAATTCACTTTTAATTCAATTTTTGTTCTCATTCAGTAACTGGACTTATTTTCAAAGGTGGCGTAGAGAACATACGAAAAAACAAAAATATCTCGAGAGCGGCTAGACCTAGTGTAATGGGGTTGGTCTTATTCTTTTCTTCGTTAAAAATTACGTACAAAACAAGCATTTAATGGATATATTTGGCATACGTAGTTTTTTATTTTAGATTTTGACGATTTTTGCGGGCCATTTTGCAAAAAAAGGCAGGTTATTTTTTTCCAAATCGTACCAAAATCTAATCAGCACCAGGCTGACCCACAAGCGACTTATCTACCGAATTTTGTGAAATTTGGTCCATTAGTTTTTCAGCTAGAGTGGATACAAACTTTTGCGGGCCATTTCGCTAAGAAAGGCGGGTTCTTTTATCCCGAATCGTACCCAAAACTAATTAGCACCAGATTTGCCCACAAACGACTTACCTACCAAATTTTATGAAATTCGGCCCATTAGTTTTTGAGTTAGAGTGTATACAAAATCTGCACAGACAGACACACAGATAGACAGACACACAAACAGACACACACATAGACGTCACGATAAAAATAGTTTTTTCGGATTCTAGAGGTCTCGAAACGTGTAGATCTGTCGAAAACTCGAGTTGTGATTTTCGGCATGATTCCAATACTTTCCCTATACATTACCATGTATTGCAGGGAAAGTAAAAAATAATCACATTTTTACAGTTTCACTAGGGGAAAGGATTAACCCTATTAGGGACTAATCCCTTTCCAATGCGATTGCCACTTGAGGTGAGGATTAGCATGGGCTTTGTATGCAGAGCAGTGTAGGTTCAGGGCTTGCTTCGTTCTGATTGGTTAGAAAAGGCTGAAACTGAACTTTTTTATATAGAGAACATTCCATCAGGATCCCAGCGTTTTTATAAAGTAGTTTTTCATCGATTTCAGGACAGTGCTTCTCGGAGCACAGGTAGACGCCGTCCACTTAAACTCCTCCCTTTATTTCTCGAGGAACTTTGCCTCATATTCCAATTTCTGTGACAGTAGTAATACTGAATTGTGATTCTGAATTGTGACAGACAACCACATTGAAACAGATAGACAACCACACACCTGTCAAGTCCAGATTAATAAAAGTTTTTAAAAATTTAGGTATGAAAAGTGTTTAAAGATAAAAGAGTTACCAAATAAAGAAATTAAAGGGTTAAAACATGTGAGTAAGAATTTTAGAATAAATATTTTTTAGTTAAGATGTCGCTGGTAATTGGAGAGTCAGATAAATTTCACAGAATTCAAATCTACACTTTGGTATTATTCTATGTGTACAGTATGGAGGGAGAGAAAACTACAATTTATCAAAATTACCAAGCAGGGTGAAATTTTTCTTAATTCTCAAAAGTTTACAAATATCTGTAACGGAGACTTTAGAAAATGCAAGCTCTTTTAAAAGTGAATTTTTATATTATATAAATATCTTTCAGTTCCCTACATTAGCTTTCTTTAAAGAATACATGAGGTGAGTGTTTAAAGCCTCAATTTCTTCTTACAGTTCAATCTTATGTTGAATAAAATGCATTCAATCGCGTACTGAGTTATAAATATTTAGCAGCTCCAGAAAATGTGACTGTGTTCTTAAGCTAAACGACATCTGTAACACGTTTTCCTGATTTTTAAAGAATTAATAAAGAAATACATTTTTCTATCAAAATAAGTAAAACTGATTTTTAAATTCCAACACAACTTTAGCAATTTGACTATCATGAGTTTGCACATTTCCTACCACTCCTAAAATATACTAATTTGGCGTCATTTTAGGATTTTGAAGTACGTATTTTATTAAATAAAGCAGTATTTAAAAAATGCCAGCAAAATTTAATTATGAATAATCGGGATATACGTATATCAGTAGTGTATATAACAACTCCCAGATCTGACGCCTGCATTTGGGCCACATTCGACGTTTGGTGTATCCTAGTGGCATTTGCGATAAATATAAAACAATGCGTTACATTTAAATGCTGATGGTTTTAAAATCACTATGTCGGCAAGTGTACCTAAAGAGAACAAGGAAATATCAGGACATAGAAATAATTTTTCGGTGTGGATTTCATTTTGACACTAGTTTTGTAACTCCAACCCTTCATTTTATTTCATGTATGACTAGCCATAGATAAATTTTATAGATGGCAGCTATATGCACAGTCCTTAATTAAGGATAAAACGGATACAAAATATGTGATTACGAAAAATTTAAAGGCAAACATTTTTGTATATTGTTTATTTAAACCGATAATATTCTTAAATTACACTTTATATAAACAATAATTGTAAGCAAATCACAAAGAGATCACATGTATTTCAATGAATCCAGAAAGCTGCGCCCATTAAGGCAGCAGTTAATTTCCATAGAATAACAGATAACGTAACTTCCTTGAAGGAAGCAGGCATCTGTTAGTTAAGTGACTACAATTATTTCGACCGGTCATAACTGTCTTCATACCGGGCATAACTGACCTTTTATTACCTGCTCTGAGCAAATGATGTCATTGTTGTCGTGCTCTCAAGAAGGACCGAACTTGTTAACTACGCTTGTCATCCTACCCCACCGACTTCACTAAATTTCCATAGACATCATTGGATCCTGTGCGCACAGCACAATTTAAAATCTGTGCGCAAGTTGTTTACGTCTGGATATTGCCATATCAAAATTAACAAATACTTTTTAACTATAACAATGCGAAAATATCTCTCAAAGTTCACGCTGGACCGTAACGTCCCGAATGACGAAAACCTTGACGCTTGACACTAGAGCTCCTATAATACAGGCTGACTTATCGAGCATATTGAAGCCCAGTCAGGTTTCTGCAAATACATGGGTTACCATATTTGGCGATTTAACACGTGCTTCAAATATTTATTTTTACAGGTATTTGATAACGTTAACAAATTTGCAATTGGGTATATATTTTTACTTTCCTGATATACTTAGTACAACGTATAAGGAAAGCATTGTGACGGAGTCGAAAATTCGAATTCGAGTTTTTCAACAGGAGAGCGCATTTCGAACATCCCTGATCACGAATCGAACATTTTTGAGGTGATGTCTGTGTGAAAGCATGTGTGTGTGTGTGTCAGTAGGCCTGTGGAGATGATATCTCACGAACGAATGGTTCGATTCGAATGAAATTTGGTGTAAAAATTACAATCCGTAAATACTGAAACCTGTTGCTTTTAAACACAATCGAATGTTCAGAACCTCCCTAAATTTTCGTGTAAATGTTTGAAAAAATCATCAAAAAATCAAAACCTTTCATAAAGTTACGCAAATAGACATTTCTTATGTAATTTTTTCTTAGAAAACGATTGACATAAACTCTAGCACGAACCTTTCTCAAGTTATTGCACATTTTTCAAATAAATTTAACAAAAAATCCCATAAATAAAAAGAATATTAACTGTTGAGAAACGTGTTAACTTTTCATATGTAATATCATGCGATAAATTTGGTGACATCATTCTCGTGGATCTAGCTCGTTCCATTCATGCGAAAAGGTACTTTGAGTAATATTTTTTGTATTTAAACGCCAATAGTCATTTACCTTCTGTAAGAATAACTTATTTCTCCTTCCATAACGCTTGGCGAGATTTTGGCGACAAATTTGGAAAAATTTCGCCAATTTAAATGTTGCCAAATTAATGAAAATCTCGCTAAATGGATAAAAATGATACCAAATCAATGAAAATGACGACTAATTGACAAAAATCCAATATTTTGGAAAGAATATAAGTACCTACTATAAGAATAACCTACTTTTGTTTACTGTAAAAGTAGTAAATTCATTGCATTACATAAGGAAAGCCATGTGCTGCCCACATCAGATTTTTATAAATATGAATTAGATTAGAGTAACATTTGTAATTTCTCGGCAAGTATTAACAAGAATCAAATTTGTGAATCCCACTCCCAAAATACATGATTTCCCCTACAAGAATATTAACAAATAAGGAATGAAATAGATGGACTTTTTTTTTTTTTTTGCAAAAATCCGGTCTTATTAAAATCCATGAATTACTCCTATTTATATTTATATTTCATATCTGTTACACTTCCAACATTATATAGAAAAAAATCATGGTCTTATTGTAAGCTCAGAAAGACCTTGAATTATTTGAAACACCTCTAATAAACCTAAATAATGAAAAGTTATTTTTGAAATATATTTATGATGATATTTAGTAGTGAGTGAATTTCACGGGGAAGGGGGGAGGTGTCACTTTGAAATAAAATTGTGTATTTCATCCTTTTTAAATAAAATTGTGTATTTCATCCTTTTTAAATAGAATCGAGTATTTTAGCAGCTTTAAAATCGCACAGTTTCGTGTTAATAAATAAAATACCGTATATTAACAGTTTTAAATAAAATTGTGCATTTTGTTGTTTTCTAAACAAAATTATAACTGCGTCCAGGCGAAGGATTTTCAATTTTCCCTGATTCTGCCAAAATACTGTACTTCTGATAGAAATTGAAACATAGTTGATAATTTTGTAGAGAGAAGTGGTTGGAACATTGGAGACTCATTGTAACTGATAAAAGAGCATACAGCTTTAAAAAGAAAAGACAATTGTGGGCTTGTTTTACCACACATATCTGACTTAAAAATTTTAAAAAGGGGCAATTTTGATATGGACTTATGGATGTATAGTTTAAATAAATATAACATTTAAAACCTTTGTGATAATAATAAAATATATAAATCGGTATGGTAAACGATATTATTGTTATGCCTAGTGCAAAAGAATTGAAGTACTTTAGAAAATAGTATGGATAAAGTCCTCCAAACTGGAAAGACAGAGCGCCAATGTTTACATCAAATAATTGGCGCCAATTTTTACATCAAATAATTGGCGACAATCATCAACTCAGTGAGGAAAATATCAATGCCGTTCCAAAGTAAATTCGTGTCATTCGGACATAATTTATCGTTTTTTGTTTGTTTTTTTTGTAAAAAAGAAATAAAATTTGATCTTTTATTACCTTTTATGATAAATGCATTTCGAGTTTTTTACAATTTTAACTTATGTTTCCATAATTAGCATAATATGGTAAGTGTTCTACTTGCGACAGTTTGTTGACAGTAGGACTCAACAATTGTATGATTCATTATACTCTAAAAATGTAATTAAAGTGTATAAAACTTGGATGAGAAGATAACACAATCAGGTTGATGTTTTGATCACGGTTACTAAGATAAGACTATATTAATAATAATAAATAGATTTGCACAAGTATGCTCCTGCACCATGTATCCAATGATCCCGGCGACTATGTATAAACCATTTTTTTATTCCCTCTCCGTTTCTGGGTAAACGAAATTAGCTAAAACATTATCTAGTACTTTAAGAGCAGTTCTGTGCAAAACACCCACCAAAAATTACTTCAATAGTACTTCCTAAAGTGAAAATATGGATAGAGCTAATACTAATGGATTACGTTTCCGGCCTTAGTGAGCTCCAGTATAATTGACGATACAGCTCATATATAGAAGAGCCTTACTTAACCCCATGACGTCAAGTTGTCAACTTTTAATTCGTTGCCGGGTCTGATTCCCTTATACTGTATCAAATAACCTTGTCGAGGGTTTTTGTTGTTGAGACCCAGACCGTCCGACCTATCAGAAAGGTGTAGAAGACCCAGACCGTCCGACTCATCCAAAGGACACGAGCAACCATTTGGACGGCCGGGAAAGGTGTAAGGTCAGAAAGGTGTAAGGTAACTGTTTGGACGGCCGGGAAGTGCCACCCAATTTAAACTGGAACCCAGTGGGGTAGGCATCCACAGGGTCCGTACCCTCCTTTCCCTACCACCAACCTTTCGGCATGTTTAACGTGATCGTACTCCGCATGAACACGGCGGCAATTGTGCCAGCGTGCAAATCCAGGGCGCAAACCACCGGGCTACTGCGTCCGAAATGTGCCAACCGCACGCGCTGTTCCCAGGTAGTCACCCACCCAAGTACTAACCGCGCCCGATGCTGCTTGACTTCGGTGATCTAACGAGAACCGACATTATCAGCATGGTAGGGCCGTTGGCTACCTTGTCGAGGGTGTAAGCCCCCTCATCAGGCCAAAAAAAAAGTTTGCGCCCTTAACCCCCTAACAAGTTATGTTTTTTCGTAAATTTGTTCAAAAGAATGTTAGATTTTTATTGTAATTTATAATATATTTTGCTATGAAAATTAAAAATTAAAAGTCAAATATGTTTATTGGTTACCGATAATGTTTTAAAACTGTATTCTATATAAAAAATGATTTCATTTAATTGCTGATTACCGTATACTTCTAAGCAACTCAACTAATGTCATATATCAGGGTTTTTCAACACACGGACTGAAGTTTAAAGTGTATTCGCTAGGCACCTCATTGATGAATCGACCACGTGCTGTAATTGTTGATTAAATCTACCGATCTACTAATTGCATCCAGAGAATTGCGCCAAATAAATTTGCAGTTAATTTCAATTTGTAGAACAAATAACAATGTATATATAGTTCTTTTATTTCAATTCTATAGGTATACAATGTCATTATTTTTACATATCGCAGAAAAACTCGCTATTAAAATTTTTAGACTTATGTACAAGGTGAAACAAAACTCCTGATAGCATTGGAAAACTCGTTTTATGTGGGATTGCCAGTTTAGCCTTTTTAGCAAGATTTGGCTATTTTGTGGAACCTTTAATCATAAATATAGACATTAGCAAACTAGATATATTTTGTCGAATGTCACAACTTCTCATTTTCTTTTCAGGTTTCAATACATAGATTTCATTAAAAGCACAATCAGGATTTGCTGAAGAATTGCAAGCTTGTTAAAGTATGCCCTTTCTTTTAAATATCTCCAAAGTAGCTACTCATGAGCGGTCAAATTCGACAAACAAGCCCACCAAAAATGTCTCTTAAAGTTTCGTAATCACTCTGGCAGTGTAAGTAGTAGTTTTATACTATTGAAACAACATTTTTGTACAATTTTCAACAGCAGGCAATCAATAACGATACGTAAGTTGAGTTGTAATAACTAATCAGTTATTTTAGAAATAAAATTATACTACTTTAGTATGTTACTCTATTGTTAATTTTTTTCATCATAAATTGTTCATTTTTTCATCATAAATTTTTCATTTATTCATCATAATTCGATTCATTCATTCTTTCATCAGTGCCAATTTTCATCATAAAAATATAATAATTCAAAGAATTTAAAAAAATATTAAATGCTTGATCAAAAAATGGAGTGACATTTGCGTTATCTTGTAGAACCACTTTTCCCCTCCTGCAACCTTATGTAACCTATTTCCAGCCTATTTTCAAGCGATATCAAATTACTGGATATCAACAACTGTTGGCTCTTTTTGAAAAACATCCTTTTTGCTGCATGTAAATAAAACTTGATTGCTTACAGATGTATGATTTCAAATAAATTTGGAACAACTAAATTTATAAAATACTTAATACCTTTATGGACCAAATTGTCCCCAAAATTTTTTGAAAGAAGGATCGTTCTAACCTGATATCTATCTATGAAGCAATGAATTTCAAATTTCTATTTTGGTGCCTCATATTTATCGTATTTAGAACGTTCACGAAAAAATTTTAAATCCTCAAAGCAGTTTCTCTTCACTTGGTTGAATGAAACTTGAAAAAGTATGCAATCTAAATTTTAATCAAATTCTATCAAACTTTATCAGTAATACAAGTCAGCAATTTATTTTCCCCCAAAACATTTACTCAAAAGAATTTCACATACTTGCATTCATCCACATAATCATTTCTAAAATAAATAGTTGTATAAAACATATCGGAAACCAATTTTCTCTTCGATTAATTTTCCTTATATGTTCTCGTATTTTAGATTGTTAGGGACTGTTTTCTAGTTGTTATTTTTTTATAATTGATGATTTCTGCAATTTTATATTTCATGCTATAATTCCATGTATTTTGATCACTATTAAATTACTATAATTATTGTTTCAGTTTTGTTAACATTATTGAAAACATTATTTAAAAAGAAGTTATAATCATGCCAGCAGATATATCGTAGTCCACTTTTTAATATACTTGAGAATTGTAATAGCATTCATATTTTTCTGCTCATAATCTTACCTTGCTTTTAAATAAAAGAAAATTAAGTGCAAGAAAATATGTCTTCTTTTCAGAAAATGGAAAGCTATATATAAATTTGAAAAAATAAAACTTTAAATTCCATCTCATGCCATGACGTCTATCTAGTGTAAAATATTCCCTAAATGGCATCTACATCCACATGGAAAGAAGGTCCTTTCAAACGCTATATTAAAGCTTCGTCTGTGAAGTTTTCTATCTCAGCCTTGAGCTGCCTAATTTATATACTTCGTTTTTAAAATCCCGTTTGCGACCACTCTTGTTATAATTTTCCAGCAGCTGCATAAGAAGCTTTTTTCTCCTTTTATAAAGCTTCTTTGACTCAGATTTTCGAATGTTCAGCTCCTTTGGTCTGCTTCTCCAAAGTATTGCTGTATCCCATATATATACGTAGGTGGCTCAAAAAGTAAGGTAACAAGATCTCTCACGAGTGCACAAATTCAGGGTGCGAATTATATGAATTGAAAATGAAAGGGGTCGTGTTGTTGCACGACAACGCCCGACAGCATACGGCCCGGACGCACACGTGATTTGGTACAGCGTTCCCGATGGAATGTACTGGAACACCCACCCTACAGCCCGGATTTCGCACCAAGCGATTTTCATCTCTTCGGACCGTTGAAAAAGCACCTGGCACGTCGCCATTTTACAACCGATGCCGAAGTTCAGGAATTCGTCGTTGAGTGGCTACTTGACCTGGACTCTGATTTCTTCTGTACCGGTTTCGATAGATCAGTTTACCGATGGAACAAATACTTCGACAGCCATGGTGACTATGTGGTAAAATAATATGTACCAGTGCCTTGCTAACTTTGTGTATCTCTTTGATTTCGTGAATAAACCTTTTCTCTCACAGGACTTGTTACCTTACTTTTTGAACCAACCTCGTATTTCAGATCAATCCTATCATTGTACCCCCTGTGGGGTAGGCCGCCTCTTTAATTAAGGGGGATGACTTTGTTCCACCTCCTCTGATGGGAACATAAATCCAAAGATCAACGGCAGATACTCTCCTTGGTTTTTTCGGAAGCAAACTATTCCAGGTGGCTGAAAGGGACCGAACCTATTCATGGTCTGATCCCAGACCCGTCAAAGACGGGTTGAGATTCGGCGGGTTCGCTTTTCGGTCTCGTACCGTGGGTAATTCTTCTGATCTCACTCCCCCGATGCTGGTGTTTTTGTTGGTTATTAGATTTGCGCCCGCTGGACGATAGTATTTCTGCTATTTAAGAGATTTGCACCCTTATCTGTCCCTGGCGTAAATTATATCGCCGATAGGGTTGGGTGTAATCTATCTTGTCATTTGATCTGAGAAGACACTTACATGGCTCTCTGAATATCACATTTGTAACTGCCGTTAATTGCCTATAATCATACGGCCTTTACATTCATCAAAAAAGTAATTCCTCTTACCAGTAATGAATCTTTTTAATGTTACATATATATGTAATGTTACACATATATGTAATGTTACAATAATGTTACATATATATATATATATATATATGTTACATTCATTATAATACGGCCTTTGCATTCATCAAATAAGTAATTCCTCTTACCAGTAATGAATCTTTTTAATGTTACATATATATGTAATGTTACACATATATGTAATGTTACAATAATGTTACACATATATATATATATATATATATGTTACATTCATTATAATACGGCCTTTGCATTCATCAAATAAGTAATTCCTCTTACCAGTAATGAATCTTTTTAATGTTACATATATATGTAATGTTACACATATATGTAATGTTACAATAATGTTACATATATATATATATATATATATATATGTTACATTCATTATAATACGGCCTTTGCATTCATCAAATAAGTAATTCCTCTTACCAGTAATGAATCTTTTTAATGTTACATATATATGTAATGTTACACATATATGTAATGTTACAATAATGTTACATATATATATATATATATATGTTACATTCATTATAATACGGCCTTTGCATTCATCAAATAAGTAATTCCTCTTACCAGTAATGAATCTTTTTAATGTTACATATATATGTAATGTTACACATATATGTAATGTTACAATAATGTTACATATATATATATATATATATATATATATATGTTACATTCATTATAATACGGCCTTTGCATTCATCAAATAAGTAATTCCTCTTACCAGTAATGAATCTTTTTAATGTTACATATATATGTAATGTTACACATATATGTAATGTTACAATAATGTTACATATATATATATATATATATATATATATGTTACATTCATTATAATACGGCCTTTGCATTCATCAAATAAGTAATTCCTCTTACCAGTAATGAATCTTTTTAATGTTACATATATATGTAATGTTACACATATATGTAATGTTACAATAATGTTACATATATATATATATATATATATATATGTTACATTCATTATAATACGGCCTTTGCATTCATCAAATAAGTAATTCCTCTTACCAGTAATGAATCTTTTTAATGTTACATATATATGTAATGTTACACATATATGTAATGTTACAATAATGTTACATATATATATATATATATATGTTACATTCATTATAATACGGCCTTTGCATTCATCAAATAAGTAATTCCTCTTACCAGTAATGAATCTTTTTAATGTTACATATATATGTAATGTTACACATATATGTAATGTTACAATAATGTTACACATATATATATATGTAACATTATTGTAACATTATATATATATGTAATGTTACGCATATATGTAATGTTACAATAATGTTACATATATATATATATATATATATGCAACATTATTGTAACATTACATATATGTGTAACATTACATATATATGTAACATTAAAAAGATTCATTACTGGTAAGAGGAATTACTTTTTTGATGAATGTAAAGGCCGTATTATAATGAATGTAAAGGCCGTGATTTTGATGAATGTAAAGGCCGTATGATGAATGTAAAGGCCGTAATATATGTTTAGCGATATTTAAACGTTCTAAAAACACTAATATTTATTAGCATATAAATGCTAAATTCCTTTCAAACATCCCTATTTAGCCGTCAAAGTGTTTACGATGTAAAATAATCTATGATTGATTTATTCTATAGATAAATACCCCCAACTTTAGAAAGTTTTCCAAAGTACAGTCCAATTTCAATGCCTTTCTTAGAAGCTTCAGATTCCAAATTTTAAAAGCAAGTATACCATACTTGTTGAATTTAAAACTAAGCATTCATGCAAGTGCAAACATCCAATAATCGCTAATTAGATTAAAACAATTAAGAAACCCATCAATATAGTTCAAGGAAATTATATTTGCTTAGTAGATAAATTTATGCTGTTTTCATTAATCAAAGTATATTGATTTGAAGGGAATTGCTTAGCAAGGCATGCAGAAAAGCATTTACGTAGCTCTGTATATTTTTTACTAATAACCGCTTTCAATCACCCAGATTGTTCAGTAAAATATTTACTCATAGTATAAACTAATTCAGGATGTCATGAAAAGGTATCTCTGAAAATATTTTAAAAAATAAAGTTTTGGAAATATTCTTTTAATTAAATGATAGAGCAGCTGTCGTGAAATTGCGCGTATATATAATAAAATAGCACATATTTCAACGTTGTTAGGATTGATAGAATAATAAATAATGATAACATTAATTGAACAACAATTTCGTTCAAAGTTGATCTTGCGCAGTGGTCGAAAATATATATAATAATTTTAAAATGATTTATTCCTTGGAAGAACGAATCTTCATTATTCTAGTATTCCATCAATTTATTTACAGCCCAAAGTAATAAAGCACCTTCAGTTGAAGAACGCCAATTCATCACTCAAGCATTTGTGTCCATCTCAGTTGACTTCTTGGAAAGTGAGGAATGGAGTGACCGGTCGGACCCCCTTTGATCTCGATCCCATCGATTAAATGTGGGATGACATAGGCAGATAAATCCAGGTCAGGATTTATAAGGGGAGAAGGGGGCAACTGTCATAGACTCCCTCCAGAAAAATAGACTCTTTATACAAAAATATAATAATTTAAAAATTGCTGTTGTTTATTCAAATTAAAAAAAGAAAATATATATATATGTATATATATTTTCGAATGATTATTTTCCACTTGTCCTGCTTCCTATACTGATTACTATTTTTGAAAGTCTCCATACATATTATGTATCGTTCAAATGTGTTCATTCCGGTGCCCACTCGCATTGACGAAGTGAGGTCAGTCACTAGTTTATCTTACACGTGGTGCAATGCTTGTGAGTTCATATTTCTGTTCGAGGAGGTATTATTTTTCAGATTTGTAATTCAATTGATTTATTTTTCTCCTTCCACTAGCCAGTAGACAGTTGCAATGGTGTCTATAGTTAAATACTATCGCCATTGTCAGAAACTGGCTATTCTATCGGTTTTAATTCGAATTCTATGGCTGTCCTGATGAGAATGCAATTTCGAACTAACCGCCATTTTTTGTGTAGTTTCAATTGATTGTTCTCTCTCTCTCTCTATGTCTTAATCTCGTATCTTGAGCTCATTATTATTGCCTTTTCTCATTTTTGCCGTGTTTTCTTTTTCCTTTTTTTATATTTATATACTTTTAATTGTGATTTTTGTATCCTAATATTCTTCTCATCCCCCTTTCCATTGTAGTGATATGTTACCTTCTATCTTTATCCTTAGTCTTGGTCTATAGTTACTCATTTGTAACAGATATGCTAGAGATGGGTTCTTTTGTACATACAGTAGTTTATGCATAATTTTCGATTAAAATCTTTCAAATTTTTATTTATATATATATATATATATATATATATATATATATATATAAAGTAATAATTAAATATATATTAAGGTTAATTATATATATATATATATATATATATATATATATATATATATATATATATATATATAAATTGTAACAGTTCTCGCCATCAAAGGCACATGAATCGTCAATGTCTTTGGAGGTGATCCTTCGGAAACAACCTTATGGAACCGGATTAATAATCCATCCCCCGGCTGTGGAGAAAATGGAGTTTCTTTAATAAGTCTTTTCAATCCCTCCGGAAGTCCCTCGGTGACCTAGAAGGCTGAGTCTGTACATACTTACAGTATTGACTACGAGACAAAAACACCGGATTTTCGATTTTCTCCTTCTCTCAGAGTAGAAAATGTTTTCTTTTTCAAAATGTCCAGAATCCTCCGGTGGCCTAAATAGTGGAAAACTTTATACACTTATATTATCGCAGAGAGGATAGAATCTAACGGAGTGGTATTTACGATTTTTCTCTCGTGAGTGGACTAAATGGGGAAGGTTGAATAGTAGTATGTCAATATTGGTCGATTATTGTGTGAACATGGTGCATCTTTGCGTTTCATTGTAGATATTGTCACTCTACTATTGGGGATTCTACAGCCGCCAATATTGGATAGATATTGGTATTACAATATCACGCAAATATTTAGATTACATTGGAGTTAGAGATATATGAAGTTTTTCGAACGTGCCTTAAATGCAAGACTATTCAGTATTTTCCTATACGTAGTGGTCCTAGTCATCTTCTTTCCTATATAGGCATGAAGATAGGGGATCTTCTGAGGAACCTCATTCTGGTGTACGAGTTGAGTGTGAATGGCAGGGCTGTAGCCAGGCAGGGGGTATAGAGGCTGATCCCCTCCCCAGGAGATATGCTCAGCCCCCTCTAATGAAAATATTTAATCTTTTCTAGTGGTATGAAATTTCATACGACATGTCATCCAAATTTGAAAAAAAAACTGCTTTTCCAGAATATTTTGTAAACTTCGTTTTGTATAGCACAGAATTAAGATTTTTTTTCGTTGCTGAATTTTTGGTTATGTTGATAATATCAATGTATTTACATATTTATCTTAAAAATATTCAATAAAGTTTTAAAAATTAAACTATTATAGTATTTAGGGTATTTTTTTATTATTGAAAATTTCACCGTTATACATTGCCAACTGATGAGCAGTTATACAGATGAGTAATTAGTTATATAGAGTACTGCATTAGACGTTATTCATTATCAACTAATAAGTAGTTGCAGTCCATTTAATATTATGTGATAAAATATATTTAATTACAAATAAAATGGTTTTTAATGCAGTAATTTATTAAAAACTAAAATTTAACATTTTACTGCATTTCCCTCCCCCCTCCTCTCCTTAAATGTTTTTTCAAGGAAGCCCCTCCTTCAAGACAGTTGCCCCCCCCCCCTTGAATTTCACTCCAGCACATCTAGGATTACATTTCTGGCTACGGCACTAGTGTATGGTCTCATGAACTTGGTCTAACCATGACTAGACCTGAGAAAATTATCAAAAACTCTATCACGTCAAAAACTCTTTTTCCAATGTTCGAATATCTTCCAATACTTTTCTACACATTACAATGCACGGTAAGGAAATGAATAGTATCTAGATAAAATATCGCACGTGATTAGTTGAGGGTTTGGCCTCATTCGAGTAAAAATAGGAGATTTATGCGCTATAACCAATCAAAACTTCCCATTGGAATTTAATCAACAATGAAGATCATCTATTTATCACTCAGGAACTGTGCTTGTCCTGAAAATATAAATATTCCCCGTACTTCCATTTATCAAAATAGCCATTTTTAAACTATACGGCATATCTGAAACCAATTTTCTTACCGTCAGTAAAATTTGTAATGGCATGTTCTCACATTTCCACACTTTCACTACCATTACCTTTTTTAAAAAATAAAGTATGCTCAGTCTTTCAATATATCATTTGAAATGTTATTGAATCTTCACATTTATATTTTGTTATCTAACGAATGATCATTGTATGAAGTGCTACGGCTAGAAATATTTTGTTACTTGCAACAAAAATAATTACTTTCAAAATTGTATTAATATATTTATTTATGTTAATCAAGAAATACACTATTATCTTGAAAATAAATTCTAATTACATTTCTAACTGAATCTTGAACAACACAAATTCATATACAGAATGATAAAAATCAAGTGATCCATATGCATAGTCCTCCACAAGCATACGTAGTGGTTAAAACATAACCAAATTTCGATCGAAACTATTTCGTACAATGCAGTTTAAAGAATCAATAACAGGGAAAATTTGGCACTGAAGACTTCAAACACATGATCTCTGAATTCGGAAAAATATGCAAATTTAATTTTGAGGGACATGATCCAGAAATTTATTTATGATGTATGGATAGTAAATTTCATTGTTTTTCTGTGATATTTCGTCAATAAAAAGGGCAAAATTACAAGATAGTTCTCTCATTGCAGGTAGCAATATTCATGCCCTGATTTTAAACTTATGCTCTCATCAACATAGATTAGTCAATATTTCTAATAGCAGACAGAAATTGTGCTATGTACAACAATTTTGTGAAACTCTGACTAGTTGAGTCCTGTCACGCAGCGCATAAAAAACGCAAAAAAATTCGATGGACGGTGTTTTGTTTACTTTTGCAATACAAACCCGATCCCATCTTTGAAAACATCATCGATATGCAGGTTCTGTGAGTGTTAAATCGGTCAATACAGCATCAACCCAAACTTTAGGAAGTGTCAATTCGGTAATTACAGCCACAACTTAGTCTGTAAAGAGTATTATCTCGGACAATTCTGCTTCAGATTAATTTTTGAGAAGTATTAACTCGGTTACTGCGCCCTCAACTCAATCTTTTAGAAGTGTTACCTCGGCCATTACAGACTCATCTCAATCTTTAAGAAAAGTTAACTTGGCCATTACAGCCAAAGTTCAATATTTAAGAAGTTTAAAGCTGAGTATGAGATAAGACTCAATTTGCCGGTCTTCATAGATGATCCCCAAATTGTAGTATATATAGAAAGTTGTCTCGCTACCGTTATACGTATTGGCCATTCTGTAAAGTTGAGTGCATAAAACAAAGCGCAATCGGTCCAAGGATGACGTCATTTGCAATAGTAGTGTTATTGTAACTTTGAGACGTCTGCGTTTGGCAAGTTTTATTAGTAAGAATAACTATTTCTTCCTTCTCTCTCTCTACATAGAGTAGCCTCACAAAAAGTGCTCTCAACATTCTGGAAACGACCATGAATGTTGTACGTAAAAAATGTGTTATTTTCGGCTATTTATCCAGTCGAAATTTTGTCATATGGATTTTAAGCAATTACAGCGCTTTATTACAAATTTCATTAAATAATTTAATTATTGTGAAAATCGCTGCAGTATTTTCTGCTGCACTCCTACTATATTGCAAGTTGACGCTACAAGATACCTTGGAAGATCACTATGAATACAAATATATTTAATTACTAGCTATTTTACCCTCACTTCAGGTATGCTCAATAGCTAAATTAAATGTGGTACATACACACATAATCACACACATTATTAAATGTGACACACACACATAGTTCAATGTGACACATACAGACATAATTAAATGTGACACATACACACATAATCAAGTTCTTAGTAATCAGATTTAATTGTTGGCAACAAACAGATATCAAATTATGTATGTGTTGTTTTTAATGCGGCAAAGTAATGTAAGTTTTTTAAAAAAAAATCTCTTTATATAATCACCTCTAATTTGTATTTTCGGTCATCTGAAAGCTAAGACAGATCGAATGAGACAAAAAAAAATGAAAGTTTGCCTCGAGTGGAAGTGCTTGATTGTTATGAAAAGTGGGTTCGGATTTTTTAATTATTTGCGTCAACCTCACCCCCCCCCCCCTAATTCAAATTATTAAAATAATAAATTTTTAGTTGACCTGGAAACTGAAACGATTAAAAAATTCGAGCTGTAATGGAAGTGTTCGATAATTTTGATACACCATTCCCTCAGTCATTCTGTTCAATGCGTATGATATAGATGATCCCAAATGAATTAAATATCAAACGCAAAACCTGCCATGTAATGATTATTGGGACATTTCCCTGACGCACTTGGGAACAATAAATACCTAAATTAGTCAAAATATTGCTCGTTATCCGGGATTTCACTAAATTTCCAGAAATTCAAGCCTATACATAATACATTCAATAAGTAAAATACATTTCGAGCAAAGGATAAAGAAAACGTAAGTAACGTATTTATAAGCTGAAATATAATAACAATGCAGTACACAGCTATTTGTTTAACAGTGACGTTGGATTTCCCTTCGTCGCTGCTAGACAGTCAAAGCCCAAAATCAAAAACATGAAATGGACACAGATAAAAAAATCTGATGTGGGCAGCACATGACTTTCCCTGCAGACTTATATTCACGTTCTATTTATTTACATTAAATTTAATTAATTTTTAATTCAATTTTCGTTCTCATTTGAAAACTGGACTTATTTGCAAAAATGGTGTAGGACAAATACGAAAAACTAAAATATCTCGAGAACGGCTAGTCCTAGTGTAATGGGGTTGGTCTTATTCTTTTCTTCGCTAAAAATTACGTATTAAACAAGCATTTAATGGCTATATTTGAGCATACGTAATTCTTAAGTTTTGATTTTGATGATTTTTGCGGGCCATTTTGCAAAAAAAGGCAGGTTATTTTTTTTCGAATTATACCAAAATCGAATCAGCACCAGGGTGGCCTACAAGCGACTTATCTAGCAAATTTTGTGAAATTCGGTCCATTAGTTTTTCAGTTAGAGTGGATACAAACTTTTGCGGGCCATTTCGAAAAAAAAGGCGGGTTTTTTTAACCCGAGTCATACCCAAAACTAATCATCACCAGATTCGTGCACAAGTGACTTACCTACCAAATGTTATGAAATTCGGTCAATTAGTTTTTTAGTTAGAGTGGATACAAAATCTGCACAGACAGACAGACACACAGACACACAGACACACACACAGACGTCACGCTAAAATGGTTTTTTTCGTATTCTAGAGGTATCGAAACGTGTAGATCCGTTGAAAACTCGAGTTGCGATTTTCGACATGATTCCAATACTTTCCCTATACATTACCATGTATTGCAGGGAAAGTAAAAGAAAGAGGGTCATATAGACACCTAAGTCATGAATTAAGTGTCCACCTGAAAGAAGATGCTAGAAAGCAGAATGAACAGTCCAGTCAATACGAAACAAGGGGGAACACACAAGATTGTCGTGCGCTAAAAACACAACATAAATGTCCTTAAGACGAGTCAAATCCGAAAAAAGCATAAATGCTACTCAATAAGATGAAAAATAAGTCAAAACGATGTACAAGATCTCCACAGGCTGAGAAATGACAACAATGCCTTGGCATTTAAACACAGATATAATGGATACAAATAGAATGAAAAGAAGGGTATATAGCCATAAGTCGTGGATTAAGCATCCACATGCGAGAAAAAATCAGGAAGCAGAATGAATAACAGACAGAATGTATCCAAAACATAGAACTAGCTCATAATACTTATTGCATTAAAATACAGCAGAAAGACTGGAGAATAAGATTTTTTTTATCAAATGGCCAGGCACTTGACTTCTGGCATTCGCCTATACATCGGCCAGAAAACGTGAACAATTTAGCCGTCCTGCGAAGTTGCACCAGGCGCACCAGAGGGGGACGGAACACACTGCGTCCAACAACACAACATCCATGCCTTATGCGGGATTCGAACCCATAACGCGGCGGCCGAACGATCGCTTGGAAACGCTCGCCTTGACCTTTCAACCACCGCGTTGACCTAGAGAATAAGATTAAATATACGTAAAATAATTAAAAATGATACACTAGAGTCCCAAAGTAAAAACATAAACATGGACAAAAATGTAATAGTAATTACACAGAAAAGGAAAGAAAATATTACCTAACCAAGTACAAAACCGAGCCATGTGCAACATTGGGCAAATCATTAACTAAATTACTAGAATTTCTCTGACCACGGGAGGCTTCATAAAAGTCAAGGTCATATGATCTTCGGGATTTTTAGCCTGTCTAGCACTGACGAAAGGAATCCAGCGTATCCTCAAAACAACCGTGAGCTGCATTGTTATTACATTTGTGCTTAAATTCGTTGCTCTTTTACATAACACTTTTACTTTATTCTATTTATATTGCATGAAGCCAGAATAAATACAATTTATCAAAATTGCTTTGCGTGGTAACATCTTTCTTTAAAACATATCTTATTCTCAAAAGTTAACAAATATCTGTAACTGACACTTTAGAAAATGGATGCGCTTTAAAAGTACATTTTTATATTATATAAATATCTTACAGTTTCCTAAATTAGCTTTCTTTAAAGAATACATGCGGTGAATGTTTAAAGTCGCCATTTCTTTTTTTAAAGTTCGATATTGAGCTGAACAAAATGCATTCAATCTCGTACGGTCTTATAAATATTTATCAGCTCCAGAAAATGTGACTATGTTTGTAGTTTAAGTGAAACTTGTTTTTCGATGTTCATCCTTAAACGTATAAAATGAAAGGTAATGTATGGTTTTAGTTTTGTATTTCATTCAACTTTTTTTTTTAAAGTTAGAAAATTATACAGTATGTCCCGGAATAGTGACCTTCATTTCCCGGACCGTTAGTCGTAGATATATATTTCGAATTACAAAAATGTTTCAAAGAAGGTTACAATTTATTTCTGAAATATACGAAATCTAACATTTTACATGCTCCCTCAATCCAAAAATTTTCAATTACAAAACATTTCTTCATACATTAACATTGAAAATATGCATTAACATTCACACATTAGCATTACATACATTGACATTATACTGTTAGTTCTGGTCTCTAACATTATATATTAGAACATATCTGTTAGAACATATTAAAATATATTCGAAAGAACATATTAAAATATATTAAAGAACATATTAAAATATATTAAAGGACATATTAAAATATATTAAAATATATTAGAAGCGATAGAAAGAACATATTAAAATATATTAGAACATATCTGTTAGAACATATTAAAATATATTAGAACATATCTGTTAGAACATATTAAAATATATTTGAACATATCTGTTAGAACATATCTGTTAAGACATATTGAAATATATTAGAATATATTAGAAAGGAACATATTTAAATATAAAGAAAAGATACATATTAAAATATAAAGAAAAGATACATATTAAAATATAATACAAAATTATACTAAAAAATATAATACAAAATTATATAAAAATACATATTAAAATATAATACGAAAAGAACATATTAAAATATATTAGAACGTATCTGTTAGAACATATCTGTTAGAACATATTGTCTAACATTATACTGTTAGAACATATCCTCTGGAATCGTGGTTGTGCGCCCGAGATACAAAAATAAGTCCAAATTTTTCAATAGAAAACAAGTTTATTTACAAGCAAAGCGTAAACAGGAACTAAATCCAGTCAAACAATATTTAAAGGCTTCGCTAATTTCTCAAAATAACCGATACTGTTCTCGAAACATTGACAAAAATCATTTCACCAAACAATAGCTAGCTACTATTATCAAAACGTTGACCTAAATCACAGTTCAATGTAGATCGTATCTTGTCAACTGTTCTCCGATTGGGGGATGACTCATTGTGTAGACGCTCTATAGAAACTTCTGGAACTCTCTCATATCACAATGAATATTGGTTATTTCAAGGTATTTCTCGAAGTTTCGAAATATTGCCAAACTGACGATAAATTGCCAAATCTGGAAGCCTTTCATCAAATTTAGGCACATGGCAACCCTATATTTAGGTCATGGGATAGGATACGTGCACGAGTGTTTTCTCTGTCTAGTTTTCAAAAGATACTTCAGTGAGAGTGAGAAAATGAGACGCCAAAGCATTTTACACGTTCGAAACAATACATACATTAACATTTACATTAAAATTGGAAAAAGTTCTATTTTTTTAATAGCAGACATTACTGGGATATGACCTATCATATAAAACATTGAATTGTGTGACTTAAATCACTTTCTCACGTTTGCGAATGCATTCTTTCAGAAAAGCGTTTAGGGGCCGTATAAAGAACAAATAGAACATTTCAGATTTTTTTTTTATATTTCATTGAATAACATATCATTAGGATTTGTCAGAGTGTCCCAGAAAGTCCTGTGACACCTAACATTTTGATTAGAAGGGGAGGACTATAAGTAGGCATAATATGGGGTATTTGCTAACAAATTGACATGTGCAATCAAATTTGTGTAAAAAACCCCAATATCTCAACAAAAAGCCACTGCAATATCTCAGTAAATGTTGCTGGTAAATGAATAAAGCAATGTGTATAGAAATATTTAGCAATCGGCAGCTTTTGGATTGAGGGATCATATAATAAGTTAGATTTTGTATTTTTCAAACAGATACGCTTCTCGATTTAAAACTGATATAAGATAAATCATAACCTTATTTAAAACATTTTTCCAATTAGAAATATATATATATATATATATATATATATATATATATATATATATATATATATCTACGACTGACAGTTCAGTAGATGAAAGTCATTCCAGTACATTTTGGAACATCCTATGTATTAAAATGCAGTTTTTCTATAATACCTTTATTAATAAAGAAAAACCTTTATCGTCTGTACGTGTAGAAGCGTCATAAAAAAAAATCCAAAAATGGAATATTATTTAAAACCTAACAAACTTTTAATTCCATTACAAATGTCTGAGTGGCAACGGGAATAATTTATTTTAAACGCTGGAAAACTTCTTTAAAACAAGGTATACAAAACCTGCAAATGAAACTCGTGGAGAAATGAATTAATTAAATAATGGTACATGATATAATCACGTAAAGAAAACAGAAAATGAAAAAATATATATATTGCCTGATTTTAACCATTCATTCTTAGTATCCCGCCACTTGCTTCTCCTCCTTCTTGCTTTTACCTCTTTAATTTCTCCTCGTGACTAAGCTAATTTATCTGCTACATTCAGTTACATGTGCTACTCTACCACAGATATAGAACTATCTTAAGTAAATAAGGTAAGGCTTCTTTTTCTCCTGAAAAAGAAGACCGTTATTGCCTTCTAAACAAGTTGAACATTAAATAGTAATATATGATGTAATTATACTTTCATTATGTTATTTAGTTTAACCAGTGAAAAAATATGTAAGTCCCTCACGTTTTGGAATTATTACCAGTTGTAACACACATACCATAAACACTCGCCCGCCCAAATAGTTGCTAAAGTCTTCGGACGATCTGGATCTTCAACATACCATAAACATGTTTTATTCCCATTGTCCAGCAAGTAAATACTAAGAGTTAAACTTAACCTTTTGCTTACGGGTGGGACAGCTTCAATCCCTAACGAAGAACCTCTCAAAAAGACAGGCATTTGGCATACCCCATCCCAAACAGTTCGATTCCCCTTTGCGGGCATTGGCGCCCATGGACGCCAATGTCTGCAAAGGGAGATCGAGCTGTTTGGGATAGAGTACGTCAAATGCCTGTCTTTTTAAGAGGTTCTTCGTTAGGGATTGAGGCTGTCCCACCCGTAAGCAAAAGGTTAAATCGAGGTTGATTCACTGAACACATCACATCCTAATTATTTTTAAAAAGATTTCATCGAAACCGCTCACACAGCTTACGAAACATTTTGCCTAGCAACATGTTTTCCCTTTTATATATAAAATATTCTCTCTAAAGAGAAACGCGTCATTTTCTACTATTTATTTTGATGTTTAAACAGTTTAACATCTTAAAACCTAAACTTTTGATACCACAACATTCTGGACATAAATGAAAAGTCGCACACAGTGTAGATTTTTCCCACAGTAACAGAAGAACAAGTTTTAAAGCTTTAACTCCCTAACAGGATATTTTTGGCACAAATCGATGCGATGATCCTTTTTGGCTTTTGTTGCTAATGGCATTTACAGGTTGTGGTACACATCATAAAACGGATTTTTCTTTTAAAGTTTTGTTCAGGCAATTATCTTAAATTTGGTGGTCACGTTTTAATGAGAGCAAGCTTGAATTCTTTTTAACTTGATGGTAGGTAGAAAGGTTTTATATTGCCTTACTTTATAAAATTTAGAGCGTTGATGAAAATGAGTGTTCCAATAATATCAGAAAATTTTATAGATAATCAAGATGTATATTCATACAATCTTTGATTTCACTGATTCTTAGTTTTACATTATCTAATTTGTTTTTTATTTCCTTATACCCGATTCGTTCTTGATATATTAGAAAATTAATTTTTCTTTCTGTATGGAACAGGGTATCTTTCGAATAAATGTAACAAATCCGGGGAAATTCTTAGTGAACCCGATGCCCCTCAAATTGTGATGCTGTATCCAGATCAGTCAGCATCTAAGCTTACTTATAGTCAGTCCTGAGAAATATATGGTGCAAGGAAAACATACATTTTTAAATTGAAATGGACATCTCCCTAAGAACCAACCGTAAGTGGAAATCCATAGAGACAGCACCTAATACCATTAGAATTAAATACTGAATCCATATTGGTCATTAAAATGTATCTGTAGCTCATTCTGGAACAAATATATGTTTCAACGAAAATTTTGGAACCAGAAAGGAGAAAGAACCAGTATTTGAAATCCTTATTGAATGTCACCTTCATTCCTCAAAAGCTTGATAATTATTGCAGATTAATTATCACTTAAGCTTAATGTATAGCCGATTCTGAGAAATAGATGTGTTATTGAAAATGGAAAATTTTGTACCAGAAAAAACCGGAAATAACAATCCTTAGTAATCCCCTCCTAGATCATCTAAAATTTGAAGCTGAATTTCTATCAGTTATTATCCAAACCAAAGATCCTCTTCTTTTCATCACAAACTTTTAGAGACATCAAAATTTCATAGCAAGCATTTGATAAAGAATATTATTATATGTGCATACTTACATATGAATTCATATATACATATATACATGCTGCTATGTATAGATACATATATACATTCTTAGAATTCAGAAGGTTGAAATTTGCTTAAAATCGAAAGTGAATTGAAAAAAAAATATGTTCACAAACATCTAAATATATTCACTAGCATCAAATTAAATACAGAATAAAAACCACCCAATTTAGACCGGAACCCAGTGAGGGACGCATCCACAGGCACCGTACCCTCCTTCCCCTACCACCAACCTCTCAGAAGGACTTACGGACCCACATGTTTACCGTGATCGCACTCCGCATGAACACGGCGGCAGTTGTGGCAGCGTGCAAACCATCGGGGTACCGCACCCGAAATGTGCCAAAAGCACGCGATTTTCCCAGGTGGTCACTCATCCAAGTACTAACCGCGCCCGATGCTGCTTGACTTCGGTGATCGAACGAGAACCGTGGCATGCGAGTTGTTGCTGACCGTGGTTGCTGAAGATCGATAAAATGTTTCCAGATTTGGCGGTTTATCACCAATTTGACGACATTTGGCGATTTTTCAAAGATTTGAGAAACACCTTAAAATAACAAATATTCTATGAAATATGAGAGATTTCCAGAAGTTTCTATAAAATGTCTATAAAAAGCAGTAGAAAAAAGAACAGTTAATGTGATACGAGCTACATTGAATTGTGATTTTCGTCAATTCTTTGAGAATTTTAGTCGCAATGACTTTCCTCAAAATTTTGAGAATGGTATCGACTATTTTGCAGAATTAGTGGAGCTTTAAGTGTCGTTTTACTGTATATTGTTCCTGTTTATCATGTGCTTGTGAGCAAACGTGTTGGTTATTCAGAAATTTAGACTCATTCTTGTATCCTAAGCGCATACCCACTATTCCAGGGGATATATGCAAATATTGAAGCCCGCGAATATGGAAATTTTGAGGCACGCGACGAAAAGCTTTTAATTTCGCTCAAAATATGCAAATTAGAAGTTCGATAAAACCGATGCGTCTGTATTTACATTCTTTCATTGCAAAACAAACATTTTTGCAGAAAGCTGGAATAGTCATCTGCCTTAGCATGTCCCTATGATTACGTATGGGTGATTCATAATGGTAACATACTATTAGGAGACTTAAAACTTGATAATTCAGCATGTAGATGGCAAAATTTTTTGGAGTGCACAATTCCATCTTTTCTCACTTGTGGATACAATCCCAAAAAATATGATGTGGGCAACACATGACTTTCCTTATATAATGCAATGAATTTACTACTTTTACAGTTAAAAAAATCTGATGTGGGCAACACATGACTTTCCTTATATAATGCAATGAATTTATTGAATTTTCGACAATTAGTCGTCATTTTCATTGATTTAGCGTCATTTTAATCCATTTGGCGAGATTTTCGTTAATTTGACAACATTTCAAAAAGTCGCCAAGTTGGCGACATTCCGCCATATTCGTTGCCAAAATCTCGCCAAACTTTATTGACGGAGAAATAAGTTATTCTTATAACAGATAAATGACTATTGGCGTTCAAATGCAAAAGTATTACTCGAAGTATCTTTTCTCATGAATGGAACGAGCTAAATCCACGAGAATGATGTCACCCAATTTATCGCATGGTATTACATATGAAAAGTGAGCATGTTTCTCAATAGGAAATATATATTTTTTATTTTATATGACTTTTTGATAATTTTTTTGAAAAATGTGAAATATCTCGAGAGCGGTTCATGTTAGCGTTCTAAATTTTATGTTAATCGTTTTCCAATGAAAAAAAACATATGAAATGTCTATTTGCGTAACTTTATTAGTTGTTTTGATTTTTTGACGATTTTTTCAAAATTTCCCTCGAAAATTTAGGAGGGTTCTGAACATTCGATTACATTTAAAAACAATAGGTTTCCAGTGTTTACGGATTGTGATTTTTGTACCAAATTTCGGTCGAATCGGTCCATTCGTTCGTCAGTTATCGTCTTCACAGACCCACTGACACACACACACACACATACTTTCACACACACACACACAGACATCACTTCAAAAATGTTTGATTCGTGATCAGGGATGCTTGAATCAGGCTCTCCCGTCGAAAACTCGAATTCGAATTTTCGACCCCGTCACAATACTTTCCTTATACATTATGTATATAAGGAAAGTAAAAAGTAGAATCTTCAATTAAAAAACTAGTTTGGGACGACCGAGGATCACAGCATCTCCCAATGATCGGTACATAGATTTTCTGACATAATTGCCGAACGACAGCAGCAACTAACTCTACCAGGGGCTGCCACTGCTGTTATAACTTCTACCAGTAAATTGAGGTGAATACTACATGCACGGAAGTCTCTATGCTCGGATTGCAAAAGTTTAAGTTCTGTTAAGCTTCAGGGTCAGAAGAACTTGTTTACAGTATATTTATGAGCATGTGATTTGAATTTAAGGACAATGAACGAATATTCTCATCACAAATTAACCAAAATGTGTCCTACAATGGAGTAGTATACGTGAGCTAGTATGGAGAAAACAAGGAACACGCAACCAATGCGGTAATATCGTGGAACACCATACTTTTGGTCATGGCCTGGCTTTTCATGGAATGACCGGGTTTTTCATAGGGGAAGCTTCACCGACCTTCATGTTTTTTCAGACGACACTGTAACGACTCAAAGGTACTTCAACGAAGTCCGTCTATGTCAGATTTCAGGCAGCTGCATTTTGCCTGGAATATTGTTTTCCATATTATTTCTAAAGTTGATCTTTCACTAACTTCCTTTTATATGGACAACAAGCTCGCCCCAATAGAATGAACTTAGTAGAATACTGCCTTCAGAGCGCACAAAGGTATTAAGTGGCTAGAATATTTTCGAGATCTTAATCCATCCAAAATATCTGGAATACCCTCGGGTAGAGTTGTCCACCACCATCCAAAAAATGTAAACTACTCACTGTCCTCTGTACCCTAGATCACAAGATTGAGAAAATTAATCATCTGAACCAAACCTGTATCAGGATCCGAGGGGGCCATTTTCCATAAAAAGCATAACTTGGTCACTCTATGTATCATTCTGAATATGAATCTTCTATATGCATTCTTCTGTTGTAGCAATTTATGGCAAATAAAACCCCTTACAGGTGCATGTTTTAACTCATCAAAGTTTGTGTGACTAAATAACTCATAAGAGTATTTTGCTGTGAAATTTGAAATCTATCATTGTAGAACTTTATGAATTATTCTCCATTTACTACTGTTCTATGATTAATTCATGGAGGGCGATGTATATATCATCTCTAAATATAAATGAAGTTTAGTACTTTACTTTTGTATGTATAGGAGACCAAACAAAGGCTACGACGTCTCTGCCTCCTAAAAAATAAATAAATTGAAAATCCAGACATTTATATTCAATTATAAAAATTAAGCAGTATTTAGAAAATACATACTACATTTATTTGGGAATAGTTAGAAAATATGTGTATGACTACACCCACGTTTATTTGTCCACTTTCATTTTTAGCGTTTGCAGTTTTTTTTTGTATCACTTAGTACTAATCCTATATAATAAAAGACAGTATTCAATCCATGTCTATGTAGTCCATCGAGGTGAAATAAAGGGTTCATATCTAAAGTCGAAGACGTTGCTATGACACAACAGGATGCAATTGCATGTCCATGAGGTTTTAATGCATGGAGAAATTAAACGCAAAACTGTATTGAGCTCATGGAGTTAGAGATGAGACCATTCCTTCACCTCCATGAGTCAGCTGAATAGGAAATTTAATATTGAAAAGTCTTCCAAATTTAAAAGTCAGAATCGCGGAGATGAAAGTAAGGAGTTAAAACTTCACATCAAGAAAACGACAATATCGTTTGAGATAATAATTCAGGTGGAGTTGTGATGAGATAAGTAGCCCTACATTGTATGCATTTCTATGGCGAAAGGTCTAAAATATTTGAGCAAATATTTATCTATTTTCAAAAATAAAGTATTAGCGCAATACAAAGTAGAACTGAAACAATAAAGAACATACCTATGTATTCAAAATTAATTTAACTTTCGATTTATTTTTATCTCCATATATTCTGTACCCTGTTCTACAACTAAGAAAAAAACTGATTATACTCATAATTAGGTAATCCTTAATTTAAAAATAATCAAAAAATATATAATAAATAATACGCCTTTCTGTTGTGTTACTATAGCAGCTACTTCATTAACACTAGCTAGACCTAGATATAATTCTCAGAGCATTATGGCATTTTTAAGAGTTTTCTCCATGGTCAGAATATTAATGTTTAAACCATGGAGTAAGAGATATGTCCTTCCCCTTTATCCTAAAACTCATGTTTTAAAAAATGAAATTAATGCAAAATTAATTTATAGATTAATTAGTTTGAGCTGACTCGCGAAGATAAAGTTAGTTCCTTTGACTTCAATAGTATGAACAGTCATCGAAAACTTGAAATAAAAATTTGTGGCTTTAAACTTGATAAATTCGTTCTTAGGGAGTCTAAGGGAGCATAGATTGGGTTATACTAGAGGATAGTATGGTATGTGTCTTTTAGTAAGGAGTAGTATAACAAATTATACTATTGAATGAATGGGTATATGGCTCCCATGCGAAAGCGTAGAGTGATTGGGAGGAAATCTTTTGCAACTTTATGATTAATGAATCTAAGGTAATTTTTTGCAATTTAATTCGGTTTTATGACTGACTGGCTTATAATTTTAGTTTTCAATAAATATAAATGTTGATGTTGATGGGGGAGGAGGTAAATTTTTAAACAAATTTTCTCCTTCCACATCAGTATTACCGCAGGTGCTAAAATATCCAAGGAAAAATATGAGAATTGAGATAACTTTTCGGTGTAAATTTCCTATTGACACTAATTCTGCATTTTAAGTCTAAATTACATTTGATCGTATATGTAGCCCGACAGGTCATAGGCAATTCTTTTCGACGGCAGCCATTTGGGTAGAGCTTCGTTAAACCTAAAGCAGATAACATTCTATCTCCTCAAATAGTTTGAGATTGTGAAAAAATAAAGAGAAATATTTCTGCATATTGTCCATATGTACCAGTAATATTTTGAAAGTATATCTTATAAAATTATAATTTCGTTCAGTGAATTGTTCGATTTGCATATATATGTCGTGTGTCACGAAAGTTGTGCCAGATATGGCGGCAATAAATTAAAATGGGAGAAAAACAACCGCAACCTAACTATCATATGTATAGCTAACATTAACTGTCCATGAGAAAACGTTCTGAAAATTCGAATTTGACTTTTCGACGCCATTAGTCACTTATCTACTATAAGAATAACCTATTTCTCCGTTCATAATGCTTGGTGAATATTTGGCGACGAATTTGACAGGATATCGCCAAGTTGGCGACTTTGTTAAATGTTGTCAAATTGACGAAAATGTCATTAAATTAATAAAAATGGTGTCAAATTGAAAATATGACGATTAATTGATAAAAATTCATTATCTTGGATAAAATATAAGAATCTACAATAATAACTTATTTCTCCGTCTGTAAAGCTTGGTGAAATTCTGGCGACGAATTTTAGAAGAATATCGCCAACTTGGCAATTTTTTTAAATGTTACCAAATTGACGAAAATTTTGCCAAATTGATAAAAATCTGGCCAAATTGATAAAATGTTGCCATATAGTTAAAATGTGCTACTCTATATCATGGAAAGTACATAAGAATCGACTGTAAAAATCCTCCGTCCGTATGTAATGCTTGGGAAAACATTTGGAGGGATGTTTCCAACTTGGTGACTCTTTTATATGTTGCTAAATTGACGTTAATGTCGCCATATTGATAAAAATGTTATCAAATTCATAAAAATGACGTTAAATGAGAGACAATATTTTGCAAATTTTTAATTCCGTCATATGACGGGCATACCTTCTAATATAAATGCGCTACTCTAATTCCGTTTGTAACACTTGACGATACATTTGGAAGACTTGGAATATATTAAATATTGTCAACTTGACGATAATTTACCCTAAATTGATGAAAATATCGTCAAAATTGCTGGATCGACGCCCAGTTATTGAAAAGAACGCCTAATTGATGAATTTATTCTTGAAATATTTTAATATATGGACTATATTGCTTATTGAGGATGGTATCAATATTGATAATTGTTAATTTAGAGCTGCGTAAAATAAAAGTTAATTGGAAACAAAATAGTTTTATATGCCGTCATCCGTAAAAGAGCCAAATATACAATTCAACGTTACAAACCCTGTGCCGTGGATCTTTTCAATGCAAACATTTTCACTGTAAAAGAAGTAAATTCATTGCATTATGTAAGGAAAGTCATGCACTGCCCACATCTGATTTTTTACAAAAAGGAAGATTGTATTCTCAATAGGGGCGATTTTAGTATGGACAACGTAGGCAAATTCTGGAGGCCCGGATTTCTTAACGGACATATTTACCTTACCTCATCCACATTTGGCGTAATTTTTTAAATAGTTTTTATTCTTTCTTAACAATACTTTTGGATCTGAGAATGCACCTATGTTGCTTTAGGCAGTTTAATCGCAATTAGCAACGCAATATTGCATTCCCTGCATAACATAAGATGCCATGTGTAGAAAAAGTACTGTAAAAGGGTCGAGCAATCCAAACCTCAAACTATAATATCTTTGTGAGATTTACGCCTTTTGTGGATGTTAGAACACGCTTCAACCGTCTTCGGAGGTACGACTATTTCTGTATATGTGTGATGCGCCTATCCGCGCAAGAGAAATTTAATGTAAAAATACGTCAACAATAACTCAAAAACTGATACGTTTTCAAAAAATTTACAATTGGTGATTTACTCTGCTGCACATTAGGTGATTGTAAAAAAATAGAGTGTTTTTCTTACATTATGGCCCGAAAGAATTGAAAGAATTGAAAATAAAGATAAAATATGCCCATCTGTATTTAGCAATTGACTGTTTTCTGCGAAATTTTTCCATAAGAAGAAGTGCGCAATCGAATCTGATATGCTAAGATAGCCGTTTTGACAAAGTTTCCCATTTAAGAGAATATTAGAGATTTCATGTCAATAAAAATAACTAATAACAGAAAAATTGGAAAATTTGACTCAATTTTATGTAAATTTCCACGCTATATGAAAAAGAAAATAGAAAAAGAAAATACATATTAATTCAATTTATATAAGTCGCAAAGATACAGAGATAAAATAGCAATATATAGGGAAATTTCTGTGCTGCTCACATGATTTAAATTTTATCTATTTGTTAGAGAAAATTTACACTTTCTCAAAATTAGTTTAGTCCAGCGTTTTAAGAATTTCAATATTTTTTCAGAGCAAAATTATATATTTGAAATTATTATTTACTGAACGTGATTGATTATCGTTATTTTCATATGTTAATACTCTATAAAACAGTGGTGGGTCTTCGACAGGACAAATCAAGTCCACACAAGAATAAATGAAATCCAACAAAACGAAAAATACGTTCAAACGACATATAAGAGCCTCAAAGGTTAAGAACTAGAATGAAGGATGTGGTAAAATTTACAAATCATTCCGCCAGACCGCGGACAAAAATTGAGTATTGGACAAGTCATTAACTAAATTACTAGATTTTTTGTGGATATGGAAGACTTCAAAGAAGCCAAGATCATAGATGGACGTGCATTTTTGTACGTTCTTTACTGAGGACAACTCAAAACTGTGGTCAAATTGATAGCAATCTTTGGCAATTGAGGATTTATTAAATTCATATTTGGGGCATAGTTCAAATGTTCCTTAATACGATATTTTAAAGCACGTTTAGTTCGGTCAATACAAAGAAGACCACACTGGCAAAAAAATACTATAAATTTACAGTTGGGGCAAACAAATTTTGCATGAAAATTTTTTAAAAGACTCTATCATCGTCCCAAATGATCAACATTATAATATGTTGCCGTCATTTTAAGCGCATGAAAAAATTTCTATTGATACCAAGTTTGATAATGTACCCCCCCCCCCCACCCCGGGGGATAATTTTTGTCAAGGGGGCTAATAACGTCATGAACACAAAAATTATATTGCTGCTATTTTTCACTACACATATTGAAACTAATACTTTTCATGATCATTGAGCCATAAATAACCATTAGCATGATTATGTCAAATTTTGTCCTACGCTGTCATATTAAAAAATGCAAAATTTCGAATAAACTTCGATGTTTTCTCTCGATGTTTTCTAATTCTAGATGTTCCGTTAGCAAAGCAGAATATAAAGTTTCGTGAATATCCATTAATATTTGTAACTATTGTGTACACCAGAAATCAATCACAGACAAGCAGAAACACAGACGAACATCACTCCGAAAATATTCAAAACATGTTCAGGAGGTCCTAAAACACATATACTGGCATCAATATCGCGAAATCGAAAATTTTCGGGAAAACAATACATTCTCAACACCACGCATGAGAAAGTGAAAAACTCTTAGATCTTAAAATTATTGAAAACATTTTCTTGCAGTATAGAAAGCTTTACGAAATGAATCTTAAATTTAGTCGCGATGCGGTGTACCATAAAAAAGCCATAAAAATGCTTTTCTTGTTGAACATAAAAAATTCCTCAAACTGTGGAACAATGCCCGATCTTTGTTTATGGTACTGCGTATGTATCAAAAAAGATTTTATGGCGTGTGCCTTATTTACCAATCTTATCATAAATATAATTGTTAATGTATGATTATAAAAAATATGCCTGAACATCACAAAGCTTTTCTTATACACTAAAATTAATCTGTCTCCTCTCTTTACATATATCAGTTTTGCGTATATCAGTCTTTACATGAGTTTTAATAAACAATGCAATATATAAACTGTATATTTAATTTGAAATTGTATTGAATTTATAACTTTGATGTAATTTGTTTTCAATAATTGGCGTCTTATATTACTCTAAAATGACATCAAATCTAAAAAATTATAGAGATTCGCAGTTTTATTATAGCATAACGGGAGTTGTTTTCTTCCTCTTATTATCAAAAATTACTTTCAAATGCAATACAATTAGCATATATTTTATTTTATCTCAGTTTTATCTATTTGCAAATGACAGTCATTTCTATTCCTTCAACCACGCTAAAATCTAACCATCACCAGGTTAAAGCATAACGGACAATAGTTTTACAGCTAAATCCAATATATAGATTGCTCATACGAACAGACATATCACGCTAAATATTGTTGTTCAATGTCCTTTGACTCCCAAAATGTATAATTATATTTAATATTATATTTATAATTTTAACATTTTTGGGTCTTGTGTAAGGGAATTCCCGATATTGAAAATTATTCCAGCTATATGTCGGGTTAGCTTCGACATCACATTTTATACTACTCTTAGGTCTTCAAAATGGAGTCTACAATGAGGAAAACGCTGCCACCAAACGAAATTAGAAACGTTTTAGTTGATTCTAAAAATAATAGCTTTATATAAGTGATGGGGAAATTAAATCGGGTGTAAAGCAAGGATGTGTGATGTCAGGTTTATATAATTGTTGAGTAGCTCATGAAAAACACCATTAAAGACAAGAGAAGAGGCATTAGGTGGAAATTTACATCAGTTTTAGAGGATTTGGATTTTGCAGATGACATTGTTCTTTTGGCCTCTAGATTTTGTGATGTACAACAGAAAAGTAATGGCCTTAACAAGTTTGCTAAAACTAAGGGTCTACAAATCAATAAAAGTAAAACAAAAGTCTTAAGAATTAATGAAAATCTACTGAAAATGTAAAATTAGATGATGAATCAATTGAAGATGTAAATAGCTTCACGTACCTTGGGGTACTGGTGAACAAGGAGGGTGGAACAGATGAAGAAATCAAAATAAGAATTGCAGAATTGTTTTCAAAACTAAATAAAATATGGAGAACTACTAACATAATTTTTAAAAACCAAAATCAACCTTTTTAATTCCTTAGTGAAAAGTGTTTTACTATATGCAACCGAAACATGGAAATTAACAAGTTAATGCAACAAGTTAAATGCCTGGTAGACTGAACGTCTGAGGAAATTTTTAGGAGTATTTTGGCCGTATGTTATTACTAATACTGAACTCTGCAGGAGTACTGGACAGGAAGAAATTGAGAGAGGTAGAGATAAAAAAAAACGTAGATGGAAATGAACTGGACATGTCTTGAGAATGCCGCAGCATAACATCCTTGCTGTGGCACTTACTTGGGCGCCTGAAGGAAAAAGATCTCGGGGTGGACCCAAACTTACTTTAATGAGACTGGTGGAGCAGGACAGGAATTTGATGGGATGGGCGAGCTGGTCAGAAGCAAGGAATGCGGTACAGGATCGACCAGGGTGGCGACGCAAGCTGAAGGCCTTATGTGCCACTAGGCACGATGAGTTATGATGATGATGATGAAGTGATGGGGAAATTCATGATTTGGAATCTGATTGTGGCGCTACCGGAGATCAAGCCTGTGGTCACATCATGCTAGGCAGACATTTTCATGATGAGCAAAATAATTCTCCGGCTCTTGTCACTTACTATTGCATTAATGTGACAATAGAGAAACTTTCAAGGAAGTAGAATTAAAAAATTAATATAAGTACAAAATATATCTTAGTTTCTAAAAAATTAAAAACAGGAGTAAAGTCTAAAGGAACCTTCAGCTTTTGAAAGCTTTAATTCCTCTTGTTTAGTAACAAAACTCACTGCTTCCTTTGATGGCCTTTCTAATACGAAATTTAAAAGCTATTTTTGCTTGACAAGAATAACCAAGCCAATGCAGTAGGCCGTCCAGTCAAATGATCATACTTTAGGTATGCCTATTAAAGCCTTCTTCTGAAATATATTGCAGAAATAATTTACAAAAATGCTATTTAAATATAACGACCAAGAAGCATTTGGATCTGCCTATAAATTAGAATATGAAAACGGTATATATTTTCTAAAATAATTTTAATGAATAGAAACCAGAAATTAAAATATGAGATATCCTTAATAAATTTCACTGTTCTAGTTTAATTAATCAAACGCAGCAATGACAATACTACTACTGATTTTATAGCTCAGCTTTAAACAAATGCGGTCAGCTAATTCATTCAAATGTGCATTACTCACTCATTTTAACTTCTCTGTATTTTAGTTTCTAGTACACATTTATTGGACAAATTTGCTTATGCTTATAATTACTTCAACTTCTGGAAAGTATGTCTTCCAAATTTAGTGTAGTTTCTGTCACTATTATAACCCTGGAGAATATTCTGAACTGTTAATTTAGGGTTACTTTATGCTTCATGATGGGTAACTTAAATAAGGAAAAGAAACAATTAGACTAACGTAAATAAGTACAAATAACATAATAATGTAGCATACAGCTGTTTTGAGGATATGTGGATTCCCTGCGTCAGTGCAAAAGAACCAACAAACCAGAAGTGCAAAAGGGTAATGTGAGTGAAAAAAAGAAGCAGGAGGGATTAAATACCCAAGACCTTCACCTTCTTCGACTCAGACCATCCTACCTACCTGAAAGTGTCAGGTATCTGTTTGGACGGCCGGCCGGGAAGTACCACCCAATTTAGACCGGAACCCAGTGGGGGTGACATCCATAGGGACCGTATCATTTTCCCTCTACCATCAACCTTTCGGAAGGACTTACGGACCCACATATTTAACGTGCCCGAACTGGAGGACAGTTTGGGCAAAGGCGGGATTCGGTCGTCCGAATGCAATCCCCGCGCGCTAACTACTGCGCTGTCCCACCCCAAATACACAAAACCTGAATTAAGATGGAGCCAATCAGAAAGCAGCATGAAGAACAATCTAGCCAATTCGAAACGACATGTAACACACAAGATCGGGGTGCTCAAAAGCATTTCAAGAATATCTCGACAAGATAAATCAAATACGAACAAGAATAAATGAGATCCAAAATAATTAAAAATAGGTTAAAGCGAAACATAAAAGCCTCAAAGAAATAGGAAGAAGAAAATTGAAACATTTCTACAAAACACTCCGCCATACCGCCGACAAAAATGGAGTACTGGGCAAGTTATTAACTACATTACTAGAATTCGTCTGAGCATGGAAAGCTTAAAAAAAGTAAAGATCATCAATATATTTATCAACCTGAGTTGTTATAGCAACCTAAAATTATTATATCAACCAATGGTATCGTTTAAATCTCTCTTCACACCGTAAAATGACCGCGAATCCTTTATAGAGCAGCATACTCTGCGAAATAAGTGTGGAATTCGATTCAAAAGCACCTATAAAAAAGCTATAAAAACGGTCGTCCTATAAAATATTAAAATAACTCAAATCATTGGGATGGTATTTTTCAGCAGTTATAGCTTGGAAAATATCCGGAACTAGTTTCCACATACTTTCCTGTCTTCAGTTCAGTTTCATATTTTATAGAATCCATCTATTGTGTATTACTTGTTGGTTTCGGCTTTCTAAGAAATATATATAATTTATGTCGTAAAATAAAATTTATATGTAGCTTGTTTAAGGATATTTAAAATATTTTCGCTAGACGATAGTATAGTTTCTTTGTCATTTCTGGCAATTTTGCGAAAATTTCTTTAAAAGAGCCCGATGGCTAGCATCTGAATATTTGTCGATGAATCACATGTGATAATATGTCTATAATTTAAAAGTGGTTTTGTAGGTAATATCCTATGATATGCTCAAGAACGAAAAATTTAAAAAAATTAGGTGAAAGTAACAATACGGTACTGCTAACAGTAGCTAGTGATAGTTTGACTCAAGGATGGTTGCTGTTATTAGATAATTTAATCTTAATTAGAAAACCTTGGTAATTAGATTAATAATTATTTATATTTCAATGTTTCTTGGTCAGATATAGGAAGGACTTTCAAGAAAATTTAGAAATAAAAAATTCATTTTCCTGTTAAAGAACATCCCGTCTTAACACTCTGAATTAACACTTCTTAGGCAAATTTGTATAGGCATTGAAAAGTAAAATTGTTTTAAGTATCAATCTATTGAAATTAAAGCAGTGGAACTTTTCTTATGTTGGTATGGTTATGAAAGCCATTGTTCATTTTCAATATTTAAATGTAATAAACCATTCTTGGAGCTTTAATGCTATGGCAAAAAATCAGCATGATATTTGCACTATACTTGGCAATGAAGGAAAAGCGTCAATTCTACTACAGGCAACTTAAACGATGTCAGAAATTTCCAATATTTTTAGGAAATTTTACTTGCACATAGATAATTGGTAAGATTGATCTATAGTATATATGGATGAAAATAAGAACCATTTAATATAGTTTTATAAATAATTAATCGTTAATAGAAAATATTGTTGTCCTTCATGTCTTGTATCCCTATGTCTTGTATCCCTATGTCTTCAATATCTAAAGTCAATGATTATATGCACAAAATTCAGTTGTAACTACATAAGAATCAGGTAATGTGTATACTTTAATCAGCTTTTAGTTAATATACTTTTATTTACTTTGAGTTGCTGTTTGTTAGATTGTGAGTATGATTCAAATCTTTCAGACCATAACAAATCAGGTTCCATCCATCACAGTAACAAGAACTTTGGCTTGAAGTTGTCTTTTATGGTACAGTTTAAATATTTTCAGAGCCTTATTATAGCCTTTAATTGTATTTAGAGCCTTATCAGGATATCCCGTTCTGGACCCATCATAGGAAAATGCTCGTTTTATGAAAATAACTCGAGAACCGGATCAATCGGAAAATCCAAATTTAGTATATTATTGCCGTTCGCGGTATATTTTAATTATTTGAATTGCTAGCTTTATCCTATCCTGCAATCTGCCATGAACCTGACATAGGAATGTACTCCTTATTTGGAAATAACTCTAGAAACGGAGCAGCTAGAAATTCTAAATTAAAGATGTCGTTGTTTTTTTCGACATATTTTAACTATTTGGATTTTTAACGACATATTTTAACTTTTTGGATTTTTTTCGGGTTAGACCGTCCTGGGCTTGTCATAGAACTCATTTTTGAGAAATAACTTGAGATTCGGAGCAGCTAGGAATTCCAAATGTAGTATCTAGTTGTCTTTTATACATTGAAGTTACATACATTTTAATAAATACATGTATAATGCATTGAAGTTACATGTATCATAATACATGTATCAGACATTGAAGTTACATACATTTTAATAAATACATGTATCATGCATTGAAGCTACATTCATTTTAATAAATACATGTATAATGCAGTGAAGTTACATACATTTTAATAAATACATGTATCATACATTGAAGTTACATTCATTTTAATAAATACATGTATCATACATTGAAGTTACATACATTTTAATAAATACATGTAACATGCATTGAAGTTACATACATTTTAATAAATACATGTATCATACATTGAAGTTACATGCATTTTAATAAATACATGTATTATACATTGAAGTTACATACATTTTAATAAATACATGTATCATACATTGAAGTTACATACATTTTAATAAATATATGTATCATGCATTGAAGTTACATACATTTTAATAAATAGATGTATCATACATTTAAGCTACATAAAAATGATGAAAGGGTGTACTTTAAAAAATTATGTTTTTTACTTGTCTTTGCTTTCCCTACAACTATGTTTAGATAAATATCACACAAACTAATGTATCTTGATATAAAACGATTAATCCATCTTGTATCTGTCTGAACTGGAAATTTGAAGAGTTATGTAAGGTGAGAGAATCAGAGAAACTCTTTTTCAAGATCCTGCGATGTTCTTTTTTGTATTAATTATATATATTGAAACATATTTAATTTATTTTCTTCCATTATAAGCAAATAATAGTCTTAAGTCCGGACACTTCAATATTCTACATATTACTATGGTTATATACTATAGCTATTCTACTATATTAAAATTCATATGTAGTCATTCATGTTTTAAACCTCATAAACAGGGTTTCTCTTTTACATCCCTATGCAACTCTTTAAATTTCAAGTAAAGTATTCTAGAGATGCAAAAACAGTGTCTTTCAAATAGAAAACGGCTACGTGCTATCGATTGAGAAACTTTTTGCGCTTTTAGCAGCTAATAGTAAAAGTTAGGAGTCGCATCTCGAAAATGAAGTAAGGCGAATATTTTCAGTTGCTATGTTGTACAGCATCATGGTATTCATACTGCTTAGCACTGTGGAGTGACTACCTTTTGGAATTCTTCCTTTTTTATTTAGGTTTATTTTATTTAATACTTGAGCGAATTACCCGGGGTTACCCGGGTAAGCCCCCTAAATAAGCGATCGCTACTCAAATAATACCGCTTCGTTTCTAAATCGTCAAATCAATTCCAATTCAAATCATCACGGAATGCGAAATCCTTAGTTTAAGCACAAAGAACAACGCTCCACAAAATTTCTGTATAACGGAATAGCATACTCTCCACAAAAACAAAAACAAAATAAAAATAAATCTTCTAATATAAAATCACAATGAAATATAATTCATATTACGCAAAATTCGCAATGATATAGTTTATAACTATACAAATTATTCTGATGCGTCATATTCAGAGGGTGTTCACACATATTTGTAACAATTTTGAAAATAGGTCTATATAAACAAAGATAAGAAATTTATTTTCTAATATATTCATGCCCCTTTTGTTGAACTATCATATTACATCTTGATTTCCAAGATAAAAGAGCTCTTCTTAAAATATCAAGGTTGATTTTGTTCCATTTCTCTACCACAACCTTCCAGAGTCCATCCAATGTTTTGGGATGCTGCTTATAAAAAGCTTGTTTTAAAAGTCCAAATGCACAGTAATCCATAAGAGACAGGTCGAAGGACTTGGATGAGATGCATATAAATGGAATAGCCTCAATTCCGGTTTCATTTCTCATTTTTTCAAAAAAAATAGCAGTAGATTTAGAGGTATTGCTGGTAGTCTTATCCTGATGGAACTTAACACAGTGAAGATTGTTTGAGTAAAGTGATGGAATGTATCTTTTGAAAACAGGTGTTATAACATATTTCTGATAGTAATCCGAGGTAATTTTGACATTTTTTCCTACTTTTCTTATTTTAAGTTTTCCGTTATAAGAGAATCTAGTAATAACCATAAAACCTTCAGCAAAACTTTCCTTGTTTTCTCTGAACCAACCTTTGTTGGATATGCATTTTTTACATTTTTCCCAGTCAAATGTAAACTTTGACGCTTCTTTCCTTTTTTATTAATTATATCACTTAATGTACGTGTAAAAATATTAAAACCATGCTTTTCACATCTTTTTTTAATAATCGAAGGAGAGTATTATAATTTAATAAGAGAATTTCTCTTCGGAAAGCGCAAAAATATAGCCTTCGATCCATTGTTTATTTTCTAGCGACCTTTTAAAGCAAAGAATATTTTTAATGATGCAGACGATAATTAAACTCTATTCTGACTTGATGCCAATCAGTTTTTTTTTTGCTTAGATTTAATTTATAGAGAAAATCAAAATCGTTACAAAAATGTGTGAACAAACACCCTCTGTAATACACTTTATACCACTATAGAATATATCTTCACATTTAAAAACAAAAGAACGCTATTAAAGATTGTGACAACTAACAAAAATTATCTACTTGAAATTAACTATCTAAACTGTCTGAAATGAAAAATTAACAAAACATAAATAAACACAGTTCAGTTCTGTGCTATATATTATGTTCTATACTCGTAGCATACAGTCCTTCGCATACTGAAATAGCATACTGAAATAACACAGAACTAAAATAGCATACAATCCTTCGCATACTGAAATAACATACTGAAATAGCACAGAACTCAAATAGCACACAGTCCTTTGCATACTGAAATAGCACAAAACTGAAATAGCATATAGTCCATCGCATACTGAAATAGCATACTGAAATAGCACAGAACTGAAATATCACAGAACTGAAATAGCATATTGAAATAGCACAGAACAGAAATAGCGCACAGTCTTTCGCATACAATCAGTTTGAATCTAAATTCCCAACAAATGCGAAATCAGTTTAAACGCATTACCCGTCTGTTACTCGCCGGTTGCCCGAATGTAAAGGCGATAATGTGGAAGTATCTTCACCCTATATCAAATTATCCACTTCTCTCAATTAAAAACTGATCCAGTCCAGAGCAAAAGAAAATCGAACATGAGGGAAGTGCAGACGGTCTACTGAGATAACTGTTCGCGACCAGTTACAAAAATGACAAACATTAAAATTAATATAAAATCGGAAATTTGTATTTTTGTTAGAATGCTCATATATACATGGGGATGTGTGATCCAAAATATATAGAATTGTGATTTCTAGAAAGGACGTAAGAACGTTCCTTGATCCTTCCGATGGCGTCAAGATGGAAACTCTGTAATAATATATTAGGTCACAAATGAATCAATTTGGGTAAATATCGGCCTAAATCGGGGTTAAACATAAATAACTAAAAACAGACTAATTAGACGATTTATTGCATATAAAAATATAAACATAGACACATTAGAAAACACGGAGAGATTTTTAAAAAATTGAATAACGTATTTAGACACAAATAAAATAACAATGCAGCATACAGATGTGTTTTGGGGATTTACTGGATACCCTTCGTCAGTGCAAGAAAACCAACGAACCCGCAGTCAAAAAACGAAATAGAAAACTCCCATTTCGTTTCTTTGCAAAAATGATGCAAATTATTCCTTTAAGAGTGTTATGTTCCTTGTCTTTGACAATATCAAATGCTAATTCAGAATAAAATTGAAGACAAAAATGGAGACTTCATGCAGATTAATAGATTTAATTTAATCGGAAATCTGAAGGAACATAATGCAAGGTCTATTTGAACTATAAAATAAAATATCATAATCCCAGATACTTGATGGATAGACAGTTAGTTATCTGGCTAAGCGGGGAAACGTGCCTTGGAGACTTCAGTTCTTAACAAAATACACCTTTTAAGATACTAATTTAGCTGTGAAAGTACAGATTCGTTGTGTCATTAAGCTGTTCACCGCTGGGAGCATTCAAATAAAATACTTTCCCTTGGTTATTTATCGGAAACGCAATCTTCCGACATTGGATCATTAGGAAAGACGACTTAATAGAAGCTAATGCAACTCTTATTACCGTTGATGCGATCACTACAGATTTGAATAAAGATCTCTGTTACTACTACTTCGTTACTACTTCGACCAATCTGGCTGATACGTTATTTATTAATTTTTACAATTGCAATATCTAGCTGATTTTAGGATGCAAAAATGCAATTTTCTACTAAGTGAACAAAAAATTTCCGTAATAAATAATTAATGCTGGCATGGGTAAAATAAAAGATATTTCATTTTATATTGTGGTTGAATGAATGATGAATGATATGAAGGTGGGTGGCTCCAGAAGAGCCTAGCACATCGACCAGAGGTCTATTGTACTACCCCAAAAAGTGAAGGTCCCTAAGAGAAGAGACCAGTAGCCGATGCAAACATAAGCAGGCACTTGACAGGAATGTCGTTCAGCTCCCAGGGTTCAATCACATGACGACCAATGTGTTCGAATCTGTGAGCAGAGTAGGCCTCACATTCACACAGAATGTGAGCTGCAGTTTCTTCGCTGTAATTGCAGCCTCTGCAAAGCGAATCCTTGGAGACACCCATAATATTAAGATGTCTCTTGAGAGTGCAGTGCCCAGTAAGGAGCCCAACAGCTCTCCTGATGCCAGTTCTACTGAGTCTAAAGAGTTCCTTTTGACGTGCACTAGGGCAATTACAATTGAGAATTTTCGCTTGCCTTTGCCCTTTAGTGTCACGCCAGTTCTTGCATTGAAGCTTCCTGAAGATGTCAAAGACAATTCTTCTGATAAGATCATTGGGTATACCCAAGGCTGGCTCAGGGCCCACAAAAGGAGTATTAGAGCCTTTCCTAGCAAGTTCATCTGCCAATTCATTGCCAGGAATGCCCGAATGACCAGGCACCCAGTACAGAATGACACTATTATTACTAGCAATTTTACAGAGAGCTTTATAGCATTCCCAAACAAGGGAAGACGTCACAGTGAATTTCCCCAGAGCCATAAGAGCAGCCTGACTGTCAGAACAAATGAAAATCTGGCTATTCTCGTACTTTCTGTCATAGCAAATTCTACAACACATAAGAATGGCAAATACTTCAGCCTGAAAGACAGTAGCAAAATTGCCAAGCGGATAAGATAGCTTAGTGCCATCATCAGGGCAGCAGACTCCCGCACCAGTACTAGTGCCAATCTTCGAGCCATCAGTATACCATACAAAACAATTATGTTTATTGTAGGTTGGAGTCCTCTTCCAATCATCCCGCGAGGGGACAAGAATTTCATAAGGCTTATCAAACGTAAATTTGACGTGTATGCCATCAGGTGGCATACAAAAATAAGGATGCCTAGCAACATTACTGTTAAGTTCACCCCAAGATAAATACCTTGAGTAATCTTTCCAGTGTTTCAGATATTTGAGTCTGTTCATGCAGATAAGTGCTTCTGCCTCAATACGCATATAGAGCGGATGCAAGCCAAGTAAGTGTTCAAGAGTTGCAGTAGGAGTGGTTTTCATGCATCCGGAGATTGCAATGCACACCATCCTTTGAAGCTTAACTAAATCAAGTTTAGCAATTTCATTTCTAATTCTGGACCACCAAACAATGGATCCATAAGAAATGATAGGACAGACTATCATCGAGTAAATCCAATGAATAGCTCTGGGATTAAGGCCCCAGGTTTTCCCAATAGCATTCCTACAAGACCAGAAGATTCTTCTGGCTTTAGTTGTGCAGTAGTCCAAGTGTCTCTTCCAATTAAGTTCCTTGTCAAAGTAAATTCCCAAGAATTTAACCTCCTTGGAGCAAATAAGCTTCTGTCCAAATAAGCAAATATTCCCAAGATTAAGTATGCGTTTCCTTGTAAACGCAACTAAAGCAGTCTTCTGCGGATTAACCGTAAGACCTGCATTTTTACACCATGTTTCAACCCTCCTAAGAGCAGTAGACATCATGTCAGAGACAGTGTTGCCAAATTTGCCCCTGGCAACGATGACAACATCATCAGCATATCCAATGCAAGAAACACCAGAGATATCAATGCTTTCCAGAAGAGAATCCACAACAAGACACCAGAGAATTGGTGAGAGCACACCCCCTTGTGGACAGCCCGAAAGTGCATGCACAGTCATACTTTCTCCAAGTAAAGATGCACAGATATACCTGTTAGATAGCAGGTTCTTAATCCAATAAGATATCGCGGTATCAACACCTCTTCTGTTGAGAGCAACAAGAATGGTGTCAATGGGTACTTTATCGAAGGCACCTTCAATGTCAAGAAAGGTAGCAAGAGCAATTTCCTTGGCATTGAGATTTCTCTCTAAAATAAAGGAGAGACTGTAAAGAGCAGTGTCCGTAGATTTGCCCGGTTGATAGGCATGTTGAGAACTAGACAAGGGCTTAGAGGACAGAATCACTTCCCTTAAATACCTATCGATAAGTTTTTCAATAGTCTTAAGCAGAAAAGACGTAAGGCTGATAGGCCTAAAAGATTTGGCCTCATAGTAATTGTCCTTTCCAATTTTTGGAATGAAGATTACCCTAGTATGCCGCCATGCATTTGGTATATGACCAAGGGCAATACAAGCTCTGTAGATGTTGCAGAGAATAGGAGCAAGCATCTCTATTCCCTCCTGGAGAAGAATAGGAATGATGCCATCAGTTCCCGGAGTTTTATAGGGTTTATGGGAATTAATTGCCCATTTAACCCTATCAAGAGTAACAATGCTCCTAGCAATATCCCAGCTATTGTCGTCAGACAAGGTGGAGCAAGCAATACCACTGTCATTCTGAACAACAGGATGAGAAACCGGAAAGTGAACTCTGAAGAGCTCACTAAGGGTCTCCTCACCAGTGACAGTAAAGTCACCATTGGGCTTCTTAACAGTGTTAAGTTTACAATTTCTGTCTCTAGCCATCAACTTAACAAGTTTTGCAACGGCAGGAGTATCATTAATACCTTCGCAGTATGTTCTCCAAGAATTTTTCTTGGCATCCCTAACTGCTTTATTATAGGTGGTGAGGGCAGATTTATAAGTCTGCCAATCACCATTCTTCTTGGCTCTATTAAAGAGCTTCCTGCATTTCCCACGCAACCGGCTGAGCTCACTAGATCACCAAGGAACAGTCCTTGGGGAGTCAGCTATGGTGGTTCTGCAGTTGCTATGAAAGGTGCCGATGATGGCCTGTTGCACAGAGTCAACAGCCAGATCCACGCTTTCAATAGAGGAATACTCACCAATATGATTCGCCAAATTGGCCCTAAGGTCTTCTTTGTAGGAACCCCAATTCGTCTTCCTAGGGTTCCTACCTTTGTCCTCTAAAACAGTTACAGGACCTTTAACAGAAAAGGAAATTAATTGATGGTCAGACAAAGATATATCATCTGAAACCCTCCAATCAATTACGGACTCAAAAGCAGAACTATTACACAGGCTAATATCTGGGGCGCGGTAGCCCATTGGTTAGCGCGCTGGAGTTGCACTCGGTAGGCCCGGGTTCGATTCCAGCCACTGCCAAAACTGCCACCGTGTTCATGCGGAGTACGATCACGTTAAACATGTGGGTCCGAAAGTCCTTCCGAGAGGTTGGTGGTAGGGGAAGGAGGGTACGGTCCCTGTGGATGCCTCCCGCACTGGGTTACGGTCTAAATTGGGTGGCACTTCCCAACCGTCCAAACAGTTACCTTACACCTTTCTGGTAGGTCGGACGGTCTGGGTTTCAACAACAACAACAGGCTAATATCTAAAACCTCGCGACGTTTTAAGGTCACAAAGGTAGGAGTATTACCCTTATTAAGTAAATAGAGCTTATGAAGAAGGATCTGATCCAAAAGATCATCACCCCTACGGTTACAATTACTACTGCCCCAAACAGTATTATGGGCATTTGCATCGCAACCAATGATCATTTTTTTACCATTGCAGTACTCAGTAAGATTAGTAATGACCTTAGAGAGAGTTTCCTTATCTTCATAAGGAAGATAGGCAGAAGCAAAGATGTAATCCATCATATGTTCATCAGTTTTGAGTTTCACACTGATAGCAACATTGTCACCATCAAGGAATTTTATCAGATGAACAGCATTGAGCTTGTTGCTAACAGCAATACAGGCTCTGGGTCTGGTACAGGATGTGTCATAAAAGACACTAAATCCTTTGATCCCTAGACCCAAAATCTTTCCATTACAGGTCCAGGGTTCTTGGATAAGAGCAATATCAGCTCTACCATTGAAAAGCCTTTTGCTAAGAATAGCAGAGGCAGATCGACTGTGATGCAGATTAATTTGCACAACCTTAAGACAGCCCATAAACAAAAAGAAGAAAAGGGCACAGAAAGACTAGGAGAAAGAAATTCACCTAGTATCATGACAATGATCAGCATCAAGCATGATATCATTGTCAAAATCTTTCATGCGTTTTTCCAACTCATCATCCGAGATCGGAGGGTTAGCATGAAGTGTAACATCTGAACCAGAAGCAATTTCTAGTTCGTTAAGTCTAGGTATCATAGTCTCAAGACTACCAATACTTACCTGAGAGGAGGTCGCCCGTTCTGCTGGCTGTTCCTCCATCTCCATCTTCCCCTTAGGCTTTTCGTTTGGATCACGAAGAATCTTGAAGACTCCACGGTCCAAACCGGTGAATGCACCAAGGTCAGCTTTGCGAATCGCATCCGCAGCCTCCGAATCCACCTCGAAGATCCATCTTACAGAGTGGGGTTCCACAAAGTTTTGCAGAACACGCCACTCCTCAGACTTCAACTCCGGGTTGAAACGGTTCAGCCGTTTCAGCAAGACACTCGGCTCCTTTGTGTACACATCCCTGGTTTTAAATGCCACCTTGACATGTTTGGGAAGGTCATTAGCACTCAAGACCATAAGTGCCTCTCCCAGAACCTGACTGTCGTTATGGAAGGTTCTCTTGACCCATTCCACAGTATTTGCATCATTGCAATGAAGAATCACAGCTCCAGCGTTTGAGCTGAAGAGATGAATCTTCGGAAGTTGCTCACCAGTTGGGATCTCATCTATTTTACCGAGAGTCACCAACTGGATGTTATCAACCTCTTCCTTGCTCAGCTTGCTAGAAGGGAAGGACTTTTTGACGATAGCCATCTTAATAACCTGGACCGCTTGAGCGTAAGTTCCAGGTTGGATGTCCGTCCTCGATCTCTTCTTGTCGACAAGATCTCTTGGAGAAGGTGTGGCTCCTGTCGACCTAGGTCGTTTGGTGCCTCCAACTTTCTCTGTGGCAGTGCCGGCTTTAACAGGCTCCTGGTCCAACTGCCTAGGCGTGCGCCTCCTCCTGCGCCTCTGTGCTTTGGTGAGTATACCCTGCGTCACAGCCATGGTTTCAGTGTGTCTGTCACCAAGGTTCGCGACTCCACTTCCTTCCACAGCCGGACTGCAGGCTTCCTCCTTTTTTCCATGGTCCGACCCCAGAGGGGTTGTTTCAATGGTTGATTGGGAAACATCCGAAGATGTGCCCAATCCTTTCAACACTTCCTCATCTACATCGTCGCAACACGGAGAATCAGGAAAACTCGAAAGAGCCCAATCTGGTTTCTCCATGCTGTAACCATAAGATAGGAAAAGGAACCACGGATTACTTCCAGTTCGATCGAGGCCCCCGCTAGGCCTCGTCTCCCCACACTTTTCTAACGTGAAAAGTGTAACCGCCGGAGTCATTCGCAAAGCTAGATGATAAGGAGCGGGTCATAACGTGCACCAGGTACACAGGGCCCAGGGATCAGCAAGGATCCAAGGGGGATTTCTCGATATGAAACGCTCCCCACCATCCAACCAACGCAACCAAGGGACTCGACCTCTGGAACCGTTTACTGCAAACGTTTCTTGAAAGCAATACTACAGATGCACGCCGCTTCGCCCTTTTCGCCACACAACCACCTGGTCCCGTTCCCGAGCCCAAACGGTATACCTTACAGCAGAGGCCGAAGAGTGGTACTAAGGCCCATAAGGCAGAAGTGAAGTTTACTAGGGGCTTGGCATTGATGCAATCTGCAGCTAGAAGAAAAAGTTTGCTCGGGTACCTCGGGATAGCAACACCCGTATCCACAAAAGAAATGGATCCCTGAGGATTTTACAGAGTGAGACTAAGTGCCTCACTTCCAACCCCCAACCTGGAGGACCAGGATGCCTCATTTGGTCTGGAACCTCACCTTCGACCTGTCCGGCAAGGGAGACCCTGCCAGTAGCCGAAGCTACCGCCGGCATAGCACTTAGGATCATCAGTTCACGCAAGCTCCACCACCCCGTCAAGGCTCAGGCATCATTTAGTGGAGCGTTTATATTGTGGTTAAAATAATATTATTTATCAAATATTTACCACAAATATTATAATAATATTTTGTAATTAAAATAAAAATAATCTTGTATTACCGAAAATGTAATTTTATTTATCTTATGTATTTATTAATATATTTATGGTATACATTTATTATCCTATTTATCCCAAGCATTAATTATTCTGTTTATACCCATTATTTATTATTACACTAGAAAACGTACCCGCCGTTGCCCGGAATTTAAGTTGAGCGGTCGTGACATAGCCTTGTGTTCACATACACAACAGTTTTCTTTTTTAATTTTATGTTTATCATAAGCGAGTTTAATGTTGAAACGTTATTCGGTTTTAGGGAATGCACTGCCAGTTCCGGTGCAGTTTCTATGAGATATTTGCATCTTAAATCGCGGACAATGCCGGAACGTTCTAGAAATAGGGATTGACAGGGATTTAAAATGCAAACCTTTGATTACAATCACATTGGAACTCACAGCAAATTCTCAAAATCCAAAGAACGCTTTAATAAGAAAACGCTATGCCAATGGTATTAAGATGAAAACTCTGTGAAAAAATCTCGGGAGCGGAAAATATCTGAATCTTCAATACTCGAAAAGTATATATACATTTAAAATTCACAAAAAATTGAGCATTACTGGCATAGATTCCGTTCGAAGTTTGTTTGCAAGATAATTGTTCGATCTTTCTAATGGTGCCAAAATAGAAACTCTGAGATAATATTTTTGGTCTCTAAGGAGAGCATTTGTGTGAAAATAGAACAAAAATATAAACTAACTAAGAAACCTAATTCGGATTTAAAAAAATAACGACAAGGGGCACGTTTCCTAAAGTACCTGTGTACCAAATGTGCTGTACGTTGCTTAGATTTTCCACTACAGACAACTCAGACAAACAGGCAGACATACTTATTTACTAATATAGAATTACTCATGCACTCATTGTCTATGTGTTCCATTCATTTATTATTATATTATTCCATACACTTATTTCTCTATTTACTCCCCCCCCTGAAATTATTATTCTATTTATCCCACACATTTATTATTCTATTTATGTTAATATTCTATTTAGTTTTATTTATTCTATACACTTATTACTTTATTAATCCCCTGAAATGATTATTATATTTATCCCACGCATTTATTATTCTATTTATGTTATGCATTGATTAATTTTGTTTATTTTATTCATTTATTATTCTATGCGTTTATCCCTTACATTCGATTTACTGTACCTCACGCATTTTTATAAAATTAATCTTATGCATTTACTAATATATTTACCTGCATTTATTATTACATTTATCTCATGCATTTGCTATTAATGGAAATCATTATTTAGCAATGGTAGACGTCATAGCGGCGAAATTTGAATTTAAATTGCACTACAAGTACTGAAATTGTTGGTTTAAAAATCCCCAAATAAATTCATAAAATATCAAATAAATGTATACTACCAAAATTTGGTAGGGTGTACTACTCCCTGACCACATCGATAAAGCTATAAAATTTCAAAAGTTCAAGTTTTAAAGTTCAGTGTCATTTTCGTACATGTACTCGCCCAAACTAATTAACTCACAGATATTAACATTTATGAACGTAGAAGCCATAATCACGTGCACGGCGTTTGTAATAAACATATTTGTAATTTTTACATAAAGTGTTTAAAAATAAATCACTTTAATTTTAAGCGAATTTGTGAAATACCCGCATAATAATATACATACTGTTGTGAGTCTAATAAATTTATTACTAGAACGAATGACGTGGCGTTTCCCGGTTTCTAAATAAGCATCCGCTACGTATAAATAATTGAATAAGCAGAATTACATTTAAACAGAATTTTAAATGATTTCGACCCGAAAATTGCTCGAATGAAATCGCAAGTACTCTCAGCAAAACAATTGCACGATTGACCGTATGTTCAACCACTCCTGAAACAAACGTTTCCTCGGAAATTCGCGGGCATACTAATAAATACAATTACTAATAAATACAATTTCTAGCATCCTAATAAATCATATACATCCTAATAAAGCGCCATTCATCTGGAATTCCCGCTTTCGCGACCAAGACGCTACTCTATGATCTTGTCACCGTGCCTCGAATGAAATCCGAGGAACATATTTCTCCATTCGCGTTTCATTAAGTTTTTAGACGTCACAAAGGAAATTCGAGCGTATAAAATAAATAAAAATATAATTCGAAATTTGAAAAAATAACGTCGATGTGTACCTATTAGGGTCATGAAGTACCTGTGTACCGAATTTCATGGCCGTACCACGCTGAGATTTTCTCTCTACAAACTGCGCAGGCAAACGCACACACAGACATACATCTTCCTTTATTAAGAAAGATTAAACATCAAAACCTGCTTGAGAAATTATTGCTAATTCATTCGAAAACATGTTAATCACAATTGTTAAAAAAAATGTCGTGTTACGCAATGGATACAATTATTTTGATAAGCTTTAAACCCACAAAGAACGGCAAATTTCAGCAAATAAATCAATTTCAACCTTTTTCTTTCTTTATCTAATGCGGTGGTTTCTGAAGCGATTTATCCCTTTAAAAGAATATACAGGTGTCTGTTATCGATTTTCCTCGATCTATCGATATTTTGTACTTGGTTTTTCAGATTTTTTTACTCTTTTTGAATCTAAGAGCGCAAGACAATTTAACATTAATTCTTGGAATACAAAGGTACTTTCAGGGTTTCTGTACTCAACTGTCAATCACCTGTCCGGTATAAATTGTGTCTAAATTTGATTTCAAAACTAACCCCTATTTCTATTTTTACTTGCCTTATATACATAATGTAATAAGGAAAGTAATGTGACGGGGTCGAAAATTTGAATTCGGGTTTTCGACGGGAGAGCACGTTCCAAGCATCCCTGGTCACGAATCGAACATTTTTGAAGGGATGTCTGTGTGTGTGCGTCAGTGAGTCTATGGAGACGATATCTATCGAACGAATTGAGCGATTCAAATGAAATTTAGTACAAAAATCACAATCCGTGAATACTGGAAGCCTATTGTTTTAAAACACAGTCAAATGTTCAGAACTCCCTTAAATTTTCGAGTGAAATTTTGATAAAATCATCAAAAAATCAAAACCTTCAATAAAATTACGCAAACAGACATTTCTTATGTACTGTTTCCTTAGGAAACGATTGTCCTAAACTATAGAGCGCTAGTAGGAACCGTTCTCGAGATATTGCACATTTTTAAAATAAATTTATCAAAAAGTCCCATAAATTAAAAAAAAATATTATCTGTTAAGAAACATGTTCACTTGCATATGTAATATCAGGCGATAAATTGGGTGACATCATTCTCATGGATCTAACTCGTTCCATTCACGAGAAAAGATATTTTGAGTAATACTTTTGTATTTGAACGCCAATTGTCATTTAACCGCTGTAATAATAACTTATTTCTCCGTCCATAACGCTTGGCGAGATTTTGACGACGAATTTAGCGGAATGTAGCCAACTTGGCGACATTTTTAAATGTTACCAAATTAACGAAAATCTCGCCAAATGGATAAAAATGACGCTAAACCAATGAAAATGACGACTAATTGAAGGAAATTCAATATCTTGGAAAGAATATAAGTATCTACTATAAAAATAACATTTTTACTTTCCTTATATACATAATGTATAAGGAAAGTATTGTGACGGGGTCGAAAATTCGAATTCGACTTTTCGACGGGAGAGCACGTTTCAAGCATCCCTGATCACGAATCAAACATTTTTGAAGTGATGTCTGTGTGTGTGTGTGTGTGTGTGTGAAAGTATGTGTGTGTGTGTGTGTGTGTCAGTGAGTCTGTGGAGACGATAACTGACGACGAATGGACCGATTCGAACGAAATTTGGTACAAAAATCACAATCCGTAAACACTGGAAGCCTATTGTTTTTATAGGCAATCGAATGTTCAGAATCCCCCTAAATTTTCGAGTGAAATTTTGACAAAATCGTCAAAAAATCAAAACCGCTAATAAAGTTACGAAAATACACATTTTTTTATGTAATTTTTTATTAGAAAACGATAGACATAAATTTTAGAACGCTAGCATGAACCGTTCTCGAGATATTGCACATTTTTCAAAAAAATTATCAAAAGTTATATAAAATAAAAAAAATATATTTTCTATTGAGAAACATGTTCACTTTTCAAATGTAATACCATGCGATAAATTGGGTGACATTATTCTTGTGGATCTAGCTCGTTCCATTCATGAAAAAAGATACTTTGAGTAATACTTTTGTATTTGAACGCCGATAGTTATTTATCTGCTGTAATAATAACTTATTTCTCCGTGCATAACGCTTGGCGAGATTTTGGCGACGAATTTGGCGGATTGTCGCGAACTTGACGAGAATTTTAATTGTTGCCAAATTAACAAAAACCTCGCCAAATTGATTAAAATGACTTTAAATCAATGAAAATGACGATTAATTGAAGAAAATTCAATATATTGGAAAGAATATAAGTAGCTACTATAAGAAAAACATTTTTTTTAAATGTAAAAGTAGTAAATTTATTGCATTATATAAGGAAAGTCATGTGTTGCCCACATCAGATTTTATACATAATGTTAAGGAAAGTATTGTGACGGGGTCGGAAATTCGAATTCCAGTTTTCGACGGGAGAGCACGTTTCAAGCATCCCTGATGACGAATCAAACATTTTTGAAGTGATGTCTCTGTGTGTGTGTCAGTGTGTCTGTGGAGACGATATCTCACGAACGAATGGAGCGATTTGTATGAAATTTGGTACAAAAATCACAATCCGTAAATACTGGAAGCCTATTGTTTTTAAACGTAATCGAATGTTCAAAACCTCCCTAACTTTTCGAATGAAATTTTAAAAAAATCATCAAAAACTCAAAACCTTTAATAAAGTTACGCAAATAGACATTTCTTATGTAATTTTTCATTAGAGAACGATTGACATAAACTTTAGAACGCTAGCATGAACCGTTCTCGAGATATTGCACATTTTTAAAATAAATTTATGAAAAACTCCCGTAAATTTAAAAATATATTAACTGTTGAGAAACATGTTCACATTTCATATGTCACATTCACATGTCACATTATGTTCACATTTCATATCATGCGATAAATTGTGTGATATCATTCTCGTGGTTCTAGCTCGTTCCATTCATGAGAAACGATATTTTGAGTAATACTTTTGTATTTGAACGCCAATAGTTATTTAACTGCTATAAGAATAACTTATTTCTCCGTCCATAACGCTTGGAGAGATTTTGGCGACGAATTTGACGGAATGTCGCCAATTTGGCGACTTTTTTTAATGTTGCCAAGTTAACGAAAATCTCGCTGAATGAATAAAAATGGCACCAAATCAATGAAGATGACGACTAATTGACGAAAATTCAATATCTTGGAAATAATATAAATATCTAATTAAGAAAAACCTATTATTTTATAGTAAAAGTAGTAAATTCATTGGATTGTATGAGGAAAGTCATGTGTCACGTTTAGTCTTATCCTTCTGAGAAGAAAAGCATATAGCACAATAAATGGGTTTTGAATATTTTGGGGGTGATACAATCCTTTCAGAAATTAATCAAATTGTAAATCCTGATAATTATGTTCAATTATAATGAAAATCATTAATTAAAATATATCGACAAAATATAATTGTAAAAAGACGTACTAACGTGTAGCAATAGTGTATTTAGCCAGGCCCATTTTTTAACCATTGTTCTCTTTAGAAAATAGTGTTTATTTTCTTATATTCAATAAATATGTAAAGTACGGAGTGTGAAAAATTTTAATTAGATGATTTCATTCCGAATCACTATATCAGCAAGTAAAAAAGTGACAAGGGATAATTTGAAAACTTATTATAACTTTCTGGTGAGGATTTCGTATCGACATTTCTGCCGCATCAACTTTAAATTTTCATTTTACTTTATTTATGACCAAAGGGTCATTGGTCAATTTTTTTAAAGGCAATCATCTGGACAGTCATATATTAAGACCTAAACAGATAACAGTTATCGCTACACAGATCATGATATTGCTAAAAGTATAAAATAAAGAATTTATGCCAACTATTAATATATATCGATAATATTTTAATGAGATATTTTATATAAAAAATCTATTCGCTTGGTCGGAAGCCTAGCTTAATCCATACCGGGATGATTTCGAGAACATTGAACTAATTAGAGTGCAATCAGTTAAAATATGCAGAAAAATCATACTCGAAATCAATGACTATAAACTCAAACAACGCTAATCATCATAAATAAATAAAGCAACTGTTTGTATGATGCATTTGTCATGATAAATTCATATTTTAAACTCAGTACATCACTCTAAATTTGTACCTAAATCATATTTTTCGCAATGTGGAGAACTTCCCTAATTTGCAGCTGGTCTTTCGAAAAAGATGTTTCCAAAACTCCAGTTAGAGGTACAATAAACATTCAATCCTTATTACTTTCCTTATATACATAATGTATAAGGAAAGTATTGTGACGGGGTCGAAACTTTGAATTCGAGTTTTCGACGGGAGAGTACGTTTCAAGCATCCCTGATCACGAATCAAACATTTTAGAGGTGATGGCTGTGTGTGTGTGTCAGTGATACTTTGGAGACGATATCTCATGAACGAATGGAGCGATTCGAGTGAAATTTGGTACAAAAATCACAATCCGTGAATACTGAAATCCTATTGTTTTTAAACATTATCGAATGTTCAGAACGCCCCTAAATTTTGAAGTGAAATATTGAAAAAATCATTAAAAAATCAAAACCTTTAATAAAGTTAAACAAATAGACATTTCTTATGTAATTTCTCCTTAGAAAACGATTGACATAAACTGTAGAACGCTAACATGATGCGTTCTCGAGATACTGCACATTTTTTAAATAAATTTATCAAAGATCCCAAAAATTAAAATATATATATTAGCTGTTGAGAAACCTGTTCACTTTTCATATGTAATATTAAGTGATAAATTTGGTGAAATCATTCTCTTGGATCTAGCTCGTTCCATTCATGAGAAACGATATTTTGAGTAATACCTTTGTATTTGAACGCCAATAGATATTTAACTGCTATAAGAATAACTTGTTTCTCCGTCCATAACGCTTGGAGAAATTTTGGCGACGAATTTGACGGAATGTCGCCAACTTGGCGACTTTTTTTAATGTTGCCAAGTTAACGAAAATCTTGCTAAATGAATAAAAATGGCACTAAATCAATGAAGATGACGACTAATTGACGAAAATTCAATATCTTGGAAATAATATAAATATCTAATTAAGAAAAACCTATTATTTTATAGTAAAAGTAGTAAATTCATTGGATTGTATGAGGAAAGTCATGTGTCACGTTTAGTCTTATCCTTCTGAGAAGAAAAGCATATAGCACAATAAATGGGTTTTGAATATTTTGGGGGTGATACAATCCTTTCAGAAATTAATCAAATTGTAAATCCTGATAATTATGTTCAATTATAATGAAAATCATTAATTAAAATATATCGACAAAATATAATTGTAAAAAGACGTACTAACGTGTAGCAATAGTGTATTTAGTCACGCCCATTTTTTAACCATTGTTCTCTTTAGAAAATAGTGTTTATTTTCTTATATTCAATAAATATGTAAAGTTCGGAGTGTGAAAAATTTTAATTAGATGATTTCATTTCGAATCACTATATCAGCAAGTAAAAAAGTGACAAGGGAAAATTTGAAAACTTATTATTACTTTCTGGTGAGGATTTCGTATCGACATTTCTGCCACATCAACTTTAAATTTTCATTTTACTTTATTTATGACCAAAGGGTCATTGGTCAATTTTTTTAAAGGCAATCATCTGGACAGTCATATATTAAGACCTAAACAGATAACAGTTATCGCTACACAGATCATGATATTGCTAAAAGTATAAAATAAAGAATTTATGCCAACTATTAATATATTGCGATAATATTTTAATGAGATATTTTATATAAAAAATCTATTCGTTTAACCGGATGCCTCACTTAATCCATACTGGAATGATTTCGAGAACATTGCACTAATTAGAGTGCAATCAGTTAAAATATGCAGAAAAATCCAAGGTTACTATATCTATAAGGTTGCGCCACTTCAGATCTAGCCAATGAGAGCACGTAAAGACCCAACGTCACTTGGAGTTAAATGTCAGGAGCGGCCCGGTAGACTCCAATGTTAAAGGATGCTAACAAAGTTAATTTAATCCTTTTTTTTAATTTAAAATATGAAATAAATACTCAAATAACATTAATTTTACTTGAACACAACTTAAATATGCAGTACAGGTTTTTTTTGGAAGGGTACATATATAATAAAACTGTATTTCCCTTTCTGAAAAATACAAATCATCTGAAAGTTTCGTTTCGCTTTTCGAAAACCAGTCAATGTTATTACAGGAGGCGATGTTATTTTTAATGAATTTTGTTTTAAATACACGAATTTACAGAAATATGTTCGGAAAGTTTTCTAAACAAGCAATCATTCTAAAATGTTCATTATACACAAATAAACATCGCGTAATTTCTTTCTAAATGCATATAAATAAAGTTATTTTCAATTATGTTATCTCTAATAATTGAAAATCAAAACAATAATTAAAACGCTAACACTAATAATTTTATGTCTTTTTAGGGGAGGGATGTACTTATGCCTAACTAGTAAACGATTTAAGTGATGCTTTTATAGTGAAGAACTTATTGCTAAACACTTGATGTTATTAGTTTTTTTTAGATCAAACAGATAATTTATATCAAATCGAAATTCAATGTAAACATATAAAAATATAGAAACTGTGAGGCCAGAATATGTCCTCACATGAGGCATGTTTATTGCAGTATTTATGGTGGCCAGAACACCGAACAAAGCGTGCAGACTGGCTGGCACCGAAGTTTACAACAACGTGAACTTTTAGGTCAAATACAATAAATTTGAGTGTCCCATGCCAAAGGGGGCTGAAAGAGCCCTTGGTTAATGTCAAGTGATGCCATTGGGTTCAGAAGAACCAATGAACAGCAAGGAGAAGAAGGGTGGAGCTACCTCCCCTCCCCCCGCCGAAGGAACCAAGACTTGGATACAAGATGTGAGAGAAGAGACTCGGATCCAGAATGTGGTGGTAGAAGTAACTTTGATACGAAGTGTTGGTGAAAAGAGTTTGACAAAAGGAGCGAAGCGACCATGACCTAGCAGTTGCAGATCTAAGTATCAGTCGAGGTGAAACGTACGAGTAGGAGCCACACACCATAGAGTTATGGCAGTACGGTCAGCACTAAGACCGATGCAAGCGAGATGATGAGCCCAAGTCTAAACTGTAAGGTATGTGCTCATTTCCCCGGTCCTAGACAATTTAGAAAGCTAACTAACTGGTCATATCTCCCCGAACTAAAATATTAAATGAAAATCGATAATAATTGAAAGTTGATATTGTTGAAAATAGTGATTTTGATAAAGTGATGTTGTTAATAAAGGAAATTGTTTAAGTTTTAAATAGGCTAGTCTTTTTGTAATGATTAATGAATTCTTTTCAGGACTTACACAAAAGGTAAAAATAATTGGAGGGTTATTGCGGCACAACAACGAGCGATGTACGTTTAAATGTTAATTCCACTAATGTGTTTTAACGGCCATATAATTTATGTTGATTATAATGTTTAATTGTAACTTTAAGTTTCTTTAATTTTCCACGTCCCACATTTGGTTACCGTGACGCTTTTGTGTAAGTCATAAATTTAAAGGAAAATTTTAATGAAAAATACTGAGGTGAATAAAAATAATTTAAATACAGAAATGAATGAAAATTTTTGGGGAGCATATGTTGACCAGATATTTTGCATTGGTAAAAAGAAATATGCACAATCACTTTGAAAATGAAAAATCTTTTGAATATATGATAATTGAAAATAATGTGTGAAAAATTTATGATATGTTAAGAATATTTTGTTGCATGAAGTATTTTATGTGCAGTATATTTTTAAGTGTATTAATGTGTTTAGATTAAGTTAGAAAATTTTGGAAGGGATAATTTTTTGTTAAATGCCTAAAAGGAATACACGAAATTCGAGACGTCAAATGTCTCCCGATAGATCACAAATAAGAATAAGTGAAAATCAGAGAACAAGAATGGAAAACTTTAATTTAATAAATCTGTTACCTCTGTTTAATGGAAAAGATAATGAGGACATTGAATTTTTTTTTACGCAGTTCGAAAATATCGCAGGTATGGCTGAGTGGTCAGATGAGAATAAAGTTATAATTTTAAAAACTAGATTGAAGGAAAAAGCGTTAGAATTTCTGACAAAAAAAAGGGAATTGCAGAATTCAAACAACATGGGAGAAGTTAAACAAATTTTGATTAAACAATTTAAGCCATCTGTAACTATGCTTCAAAAGCAAATAAATTTAAATAAAATTAGAATGACGCCAGGCATGAAAGTTGCTGAGCTAGCGTTAAATATTTCAAATGCAACAAATGATTTTGTAGGAAATAACTCAACTAATGAAATGTTTGAAATTAAAAATAATATCATGTTAGTTAAATTTTTAGAAACTTTAAGAGGAGATATTGCATTTGAAATAAAAAAAATAAATATTACTAATTTTGATAAAGCAGTTGAATTCGCAGAAAATTTGGAGAAAATTATGGAGGAGGAGTGTGACCGTTCGGAAATCAATGCAGTGTATCGCAAGGAGAATAATGCTAGAAAAGTTAATGGTAATCAACGGGGAATACAGGAAAAATCACAAAATGAAAATGTATATTGCATAGGATGCGGGAAAAGAGGTCATTATTTTTCTACGTGTTGGCATAATCAAAACGGACAAAATTATTATGGGGAAAATAAATATGGGAGTCAAAATATAAGAAATGGGCAAAGAAATGGTTTTCGTAACACTCAAAATAGCGGATTCAGAGAACGAAAGGATAGTCGGTCAAATACCCAAACTATTCCGAAAGAAAGCAGTCAAAATCACGGGTCTTTAAACTGAGGGAGGGGCTTTGGCCAAGTCAAAATTTAATAAATAGACCAAAGTCCCAATCGAAAGAAAAAAAAATGCAAACGCGAAATGAGGTATTGAATTTAAATGAAAACGCAAATAAAATGCAAAATGATAAAAGGGAGGGTCGCACGCGAAGCCCAGGTCCCAATTTACAGTTAAATATAATTGAAGCAAATCAACATAATGAAAATGAAAGTCAAAATAACAATAAAAATATAAATAATATTGAAAGCATGCAAAAATTCACCCATGTTTCTTGCATAAGAGATCCAATTCTTGATTCTATTGTAGAGTCGTTGGCACGGCCCGGATGGGTCCGCTTCGATGAAGAATTCGTTAAAAGTCTAAAAAGTGAGGCAAATATCAATAAAAAGAATATTAAGGAAAATACAGGAGTTAAAGAAATTAATAAAAATGAAAATGAGGCGTGCAATGCAAAAATAAATTTAAATGATGAGCACAAAAATGAAGTTAACTCAAAATCGACTCAGATCGAGAATAAAAAGTTTGATAAAATTAATAAAACCAGTTGTAAAGTTTCGCAAATTGATTCACAAAATATTAAAGGTAGCCATGTTAATGACTATACTTCTTCAAATAATGAAAATAATAAAAATATTGATACAGAAAATAATTTTAAAATTGTTACGAAGTCGAAAAATCCAAATGTCACACATGATGAAGTTAAAAGTATATTTGAATTTAATGGAAATAATAAAAATGAGTATCATGACAGTAAAAAAATTGCACAGGTCGATGAGGCCAATTTTCCTAAAAATGGAAAGGTTAGTGAGTTTGCTAAAAAAAAATGTGGTAATGAAGAGTCAAATCTTGACGACGAAGTCTATGTCACGCTCACACGCAGGATAGCTTTGCAACAAGGTCAGTTGATTGCAGAACAATTCGACATAAGTCAGGAAATTCCGGATAAGGAGGTTATCTTTATCCCCACAAAACACGCAAAATTACTCTTTCCATTTGGTGCAATTCGAACTGAAATAAAAAATAACAAAATTCATATTGTAATTAGCAATCAAAAGAAGGTTAAAATTACGTTAAATCAAAATATGCGAGTAGGAGTGATTAAAAATTTCAAAACAATTACTAATGAAGAAATGCAAATCGGAGATACCGTATTTTTGAAAGAGGAAAATAAACCAAATATGTTTCAAGATAGATTTCAAGGACCGTTTCGAATAATTGAAATTGGAAAAGCAAAAATATTGACCATTAGAAATAAATATAACATGAAAGATGAACCAATTAAAATTCACGCTACCCAATGTTATATCGAACAAAATGTACAAAGTGCGGAAGAATTGATGGAAAAATATGATATGGACAGTGAAATCGATGATATTCACGCAAAAAAATGTCATATAGCACAAAAGTTACAAAGTGAAAATAAATATAACGGTAACGGTGAAATAATTGAGATTCAATCAAAAAATTGCTATTCTGTACAAAGTGTACATATTGAAAATGTTCAAGATATGAATGAAAATATTCAGCATGGAAGCGAAAATACGGATATCAAAATTATGCAAAATCAAAAAGGTGATAAAAATTTTGAAAATATTGATCATGAAATTATGCAAAATGAAAATGTTAAAATTCAAAGGGTACAAAATGCAAATGAAAGTAAAAGGTTTGAAGAAATGCAAAGTCAAAATCAAAATCATAATAAAAAAAATACTCAAATTGTTAATTTTCAAGAAAAACAGAATGAAATTATTAATTGTCAAGAAATACAAAATGAAAGTCAAAGTCATGATAGTGCAAATACTCAAAAATCTTTTGAAAATAGAATAATGGAAGTTTTGGAAAGGAAAAATCAAAATTTTAATTTTCAACAAATTCAAAATGAAAATGAAAATAGAAATCATGATAATAATAAGCAAAATTCTCTTGAAAATAAAATAATCGATGATTTGATTGATGAAAATAATAATTTTCAACAAATACAAAATTCAAATGTTTGTAAAAATGTTCAAAATGAAAGTAATAAAATAATAAGGGATAGTAATCACAATGATAATGAAGGTAATGATATTCTAAAAGTAGATTCAGAAATAATTGAAAGTCAAAGCATATATAAAGAGTATGTTAGGCAGAAATTAAAGTTACTAAATGAAATACATATTTATGACACAAATGAAATTGAATGTAATATTCATGAACATAGGGAGAGAAAGCTTGGTCAAAATTGTTTAAAGAAATCAAGAAATTTTAAAAATTCAAATTTTGCTGATGATTGGTACCTGAAGAATTGTAAAATGAGAAAGAGATAAGAATAACAAATCAAAAATGAATTAAAGGAAAAATGATTTGGAATGGAAAAAATTTTCAAAAATGAAAAAATGGATAATGATATGAATATTAAAAAAAAAATAAATAAATAAATAAAGCAATGAGGAAAGAATTGTTTATGAATGAAAATGATATAAATTTCAAAGAAAAAGATATGGATAATCATTGAATGATTTAAAAATGAACATTGTAAGAATGTTACAAAAATTGATAATAAGTGTACAAATAGTTCAAAGTTAAAAAATAATATTATATCATAATTTATAATGTTAACTCAAATGTACATGTGATCAAAAATTTATGCAGAGATTAATTTATGCAAATAAATCTACAAAATGAAAGGTAAAATCAAAATATGTTACCTAATTGGGTAGATATAAGGTCTGGAGACAAATCCAGGCAAGGGCAATGTTGTGCAGGCAGTCCAGTCAAATACTTCATTGTTCAGGATAAGTCAAATACTTCATTGTTCAAAGGCAAAAATCTTCTGAGGGAAGAGAGGTCTCTTGAGGGAGAGTCTTGAAGCTTAAAAATTGAATGACAGATTTAAGTAAAATGAAAAAATAAGTAATGAGCTGAAAGTGAGAATGTTAGAGATTAGTCATAGATGATATAAATTTTATGTCAAAAAAGTAAATAAAGGCAAAAATAATTGAAAATTTTAAATCAATTTGAATTTAAAATGTTAAATTATGAACAGTAAAATAGCTGTAAAAAGCCCGTTGCAATAAGGCAACCGAGGACACGATATCTCGTGTAGGAATGTTCAAGTGTGAAATCCATTGAAATTGTTGAAGTAAATAAATTTTTCATGAATATATAAATTGTTTAGGCAATTTAAGTAACTAAATTAATCCTAAAATGAAAGGATAAATGTAAATAAATTTAGTTAAAATTTTGTTTAGTGAAGAAATGAATAATTTCACAAAAGTGTTAAAAAAGGGTTGAAATAAAAAAATAAATAATAAGTGAAGAATTTTGAGTGCGAAATAAAGCATTTTTGTTGGTTATTTACAACGCAAGGAACGGTTACGATAATCATGTGTGTATAAATAAATTATGGATATGAAAATAAAATGTAAATAAATATGGTAATGAAAATAAAATGTAGGTAATGTTGTGGAAAATTGTGCGATAATAAATAAATGTGAGATACATATATAATGAATATAGATAAATACGGAATGAATAAATGAATGTTAAATAATAGGGCACTCAGATGTCAGTGGGGAATGTAAATAAAAACATTATAGTTATCGATGAGATACTGTAGCATTTGAAGTGTGTGTAAACAAACGGCACACACACAGTCTACGTAAATATATATATATACTCTGTTATTAATGTCACATAATTGGTGTTTAGGTATTTGTAAATATTAAATTGTGTGAAAAATATAATCTGAATAAGGTGTTGAGAAATTTTATGAAAGAAATAAAATAAATTAGGATGAAATAAATGTCACATATGTAAATACATAAATGATAATATGTATTACGGCGATAAAGGGGTTAGCCGCAGTTAATAAAATGTCAAAATAAATAATTAGATAATAATGTGTGAGATAGAATGATAAACAATCGCGCATATAGATGGTTATAAATGTCAGGTATTCAAAGTCATAAGGATTAAAATAAATTGAAATACATAAATATGATAAATTTTATAGAGTAAAAAAAAAATAAAAAATTATACGGTGAGTAAATAAATCCGCGTTCAAAAAGGATATATAAATAATAAATGAAAAGGATTTCAATTGTTAAAAATATAATATCAAAATTTGCAATTAGGTAAATAAAGGGTTTTTTAGACAACAAAATAAAGTCTTAAGTGTGTTTAAAAAGATGAAATAATTTTATATAAAATATAAAAATTATGAAAGTATTAAGCAAGGAGTTAAAATAAATAAAATTTAAACAAACTATATCAAAAACTTTAAAAGTTTAAAATTAAATTTAAAAATTAAAAAAAAAATATAAATTTCAAAAAAAAAAAAAAACTTTTCAATTTTTTTTTTTAACTTCTAAGTCTTATGAAAGGCATGGAGAAAACAAAATTAAATAAGAGAGAATATCAACATCAAATGGAAAGGTAAAATTTAAATAATAAATAATACAATAATATAATGTTAAATTTTACATGAAGTCAGTATATAGAAGGTACCATTAAGATGGTTTTGATATTAATACAAGCCACCTCAAAGGAACCTAATATATAATATTTAAAGAAGGGAGCTTTTTTAAGTTCAGTTTAAAAAAAAAAAAAAAGAGAGAGCTTTACAGTGCTGAAATAATGTACGAGCCCATCTGCAACAGGCAAGTATACATGGTTCATTAGCAGATAGGAATAAATAATATAATTAAATTGATGAACAGGTTTATATTTAAAAAGAATAAGTCGACGTTTATAGAACACGCCGAATGGGTAATAAAATTTTTACAATACTTTGTTACAAGCGCCTTTAAAAAGCTGTTTCTGTTAGCCCGCTTGAATTCGCGCACCACGTTGTCCATTTCAACGTCTTCAAACTGCATTGCTTTGTCATAGCAAGAGGAGTTGAGTTGGGGCGTTACTGCTAATCACCATTCAAAAAAACGATTAAAATAGATAGGAATCTCTGTCGAGGGTCTCTTTTGCAGACTGATCACTGTTCCGAAGTTCGGAAAGGGAATTTGAACGCAGTGTCCGGTTCGCACTTCCGGTATCGTAGCTTTTAAGAAAAGAAGGGGTTCTGCTAATGGCCTTTTCAAAGTAATCAATCAGTACCTGTCACAAATCAGGGGTTGTTGTTGTTTGTTGACATTCTGGGACAAGATGGCCTATTAAAGGGAAATGTCTAAATGTGTCATTCCCAGTGGAAAAGTTAAAGTTACTGACTTATGTGAAAACTATATTTTAATGGCTAATGTAAAAAAAAAAAAAAATATATGCGATTGTATTAATAAGTATGTACCAGTATCAAGGTTCAGCAAAAATGTTATATATGTGATGAAGTTATCAATTAAAAAAAATATTTGATGAAGTATGTAAAGAATTGTGTTCAAAAAAATAATAATGTGTGATTTGTAAAAAAAAAAAAAAAAAAGTGTTTAATGATGTTAATAATATAAGAGAAGATAGTAGTGTGTGACATTTCAAAGTGAATGTGCATATGTTTAAAAGTCTTTTTAAATACTCAAAATTTAATTTAGCTTCAATTGAAAGCTGGACCTGGTAAAGTTCATGAGTACGTAACTTATGTTTATTTTGTGTATATTATGTGTGCAAAAAAACTTTTCTGTTACAGCAAGACTGTTGAACTTTTCTGGACGGACGTTGTCCAAAAGAAAGTGAAAAATGCCAATTACAGAGTTGCAAGTGCATCGAACTTTTGTTTCGAACTCTGATGGTTTAAAATTTTTTTTTTTCTTTTTTTTCTGTTTGTGGGGAGATATGTGAGGCCAGAATATGTCCTCACATGAGGCATGTTTATTGCAGTATTTATGGTGGCCAGAACACCGAACAAAGCGTGCAGACTGGCTGGCACCGAAGTTTACAACAACGTGAACTTTTAGGTCAAATACAATAAATTTGAGTGTCCCATGCCAAAGGGGGCTGAAAGAGCCCTTGGTTAATGTCAAGTGATGCCATTGGGTTCAGAAGAACCAATGAACAGCAAGGAGAAGAAGGGTGGAGCTACCTCCCCTCCCCCCGCCGAAGGAACCAAGACTTGGATACAAGATGTGAGAGAAGAGACTCGGATCCAGAATGTGGTGGTAGAAGTAACTTTGATACGAAGTGTTGGTGAAAAGAGTTTGACAAAAGGAGCGAAGCGACCATGACCTAGCAGTTGCAGATCTAAGTATCAGTCGAGGTGAAACGTACGAGTAGGAGCCACACACCATAGAGTTATGGCAGTACGGTCAGCACTAAGACCGATGCAAGCGAGATGATGAGCCCAAGTCTAAACTGTAAGGTATGTGCTCATTTCCCCGGTCCTAGACAATTTAGAAAGCTAACTAACTGGTCATATCTCCCCGAACTAAAATATTAAATGAAAATCGATAATAATTGAAAGTTGATATTGTTGAAAATAGTGATTTTGATAAAGTGATGTTGTTAATAAAGGAAATTGTTTAAGTTTTAAATAGGCTAGTCTTTTTGTAATGATTAATGAATTCTTTTCAGGACTTACACAAAAGGTAAAAATAATTGGAGGGTTATTGCGGCACAACAACGAGCGATGTACGTTTAAATGTTAATTCCACTAATGTGTTTTAACGGCCATATAATTTATGTTGATTATAATGTTTAATTGTAACTTTAAGTTTCTTTAATTTTCCACGTCCCACAGAAACTAATCGTTTAACACACACACTATGATATACTTTCAGAATAATAAATTAAATGTATTATAGTATATTGATTCATGATGAAATATATACGGGCAAGCTGTTTATTTTCTTAAATCGTACCCCCCCCCCCCTTCCATTTTTTGAATGTAATAAAATTTAATTAATAAAATGTAATGTAATAAAATTTAATTAATATAAAATGTGCGAAATTGAATCAAAACAATAATTAAAACGCTAACACTAAGAGTTTTATGTCTTTTTAGGGGGGGGGGGGGAGGGATGTACTTATACTTAACTAGTAAACGATTTAAGCGATGTTTCTATAATGTATATGACTTTTGTTTTAAATACGCGAATTTACAGAAATATGTTCGGAAAGTTTTCTAAACAAGCAATCATTCTAAAATTTTCATTATACACAAATAAACATTGCGTAATTTCTTTCTAAATGCATATAAATAAAGTTATTTTCGATTATGTTATCTCTAATAATTGAAAATCAAAACAATAATTAAAACGCTAAGACTAAGAGTTTTATGTCTTTTTAGGGGGGGGGGGAGGGATGTACTTATGCCTAACTAGTAAATGATTTAAGTGATGCTTCTATAATTTATATGAATTTTGTTCACAATTTGCATGCACATACATGTACACAACTTGCAATCTGATTTAAAACAGCGGTTCCCAACTTTTATCCCCTTGAAAACCCGCGCCTGTTTATTCTTTTAAATCGTACTCCCCCCCCCCCCCCCATTTTTTGAATGTAATAAATTTTAATTAATAAAATGTAATGTAATAAAATTTAACTAATAAAATGTAATGTAATAAAATTTAATTAATATAAAATGTGCGAGATTAAATCCTGTTCGATTTTTCAAACATTACAAGAACATCATTAGAAAATAAAGATCTAATGCTTCAGCCGAAATATCCCGGGATGATTTCGAGAACATTGTACTAATTAGAGTGCAATCAGTTAAAATATACAGAAAAATCATACTCGAAATCAATGACTATAAACTTAAACAACGCTAATCATCATAAATAAATAAAGCAACTGTTTTGATGATGCATTTGTCATGATAAATTCATATTTTATACTCAGTACATCACTCAAAATTTGTACCTAAATCATATTTTTCGCTATGTGGAGAACTTCCCTAATTTGCAGCTGGTCTTTCGAAAAAGATGTTTCCAACACACCAGTTAGAGGTACAATAAACACTCAATCCTTATTACTTTCCTTATATACATAATGTATAAGGAAAGTATTGTGACGGGGTTGAAACTTCGAATTCGAGTTTTCGACGGGAGAGCACGTTTCAAGCTTCCCTGATCACGAATCAAACATTTTAGAGGTGATGGCAGTGTGTGTGGGTCAGTGATTCTGTGGAGACGATATCTCATGAACGAATGGAGCGATTCGAGTGAAATTTGGTACAAAAATCCCAATCCGTGAATACTGAAATCCTATTGTTTTTTAACATTATCGAATGTTCAGAACGCCCCTAAATTTTCTAGTGAAATTTTGAAAAAATCATTAAAAAATCAAAACCTTTAATAAAGTTAAACAAATAGACATTTCTTATGTAATTTCTCCTTAGAAAACGATTGACATAAACTGTAGAACGCTAACATCATGCGTTCTCGAGATACTGCACATTTTAAAAATAAATTTATCAAAGACTCCATAAATTTAAATATATATATTAACTGTTGAGAAACCTGTTTTGGTGACATCATTCTCTTGGACCTAGCTCGTTCCATTCATGAGAAAAGATACTTTGAGTAATCCTTTGTATTTGAAAAACAATAGTCATTTATTTATCTGCTGTAAGAATAACGTATTTCTCCGTCCATAACGCTTGGCGAGATTTTGCCGAAGAATTTGCGGAATGTCGCCAACTTGGCGACTCTTTTAAATGTTGCCAATTTAACGAAAATCTCACCAAATGGATAAAAATGGCGCCAAATAAATGGAAATGACGACTAATTGACGAAATTTCAAAATCTTGGAAAGAATATAATATAAGTTTCTATTATAAGAAAAACCTATGTTTTTACTGTAACAGTAGTAAATTCGTTGCATTATATAAGGAAAGTCATGTGTTGCCCACATCAGATTTTTTTTATCTGTAAAAAAAGTAAATTCATTGCATAATATAAGGAAAGTCATGTACTGCCCACATCAGATTTTTAATTTTACTAATTAAAATGTAGCATACGCCTTTGACACGGGATATCTACCAAATTATGTCCGTGACAAAAGTAGCTGTTTTTCGTTATTTTGGACTTATTTATCCAGAATATGGACTTAAAAATCACAGATTAGCTCCAATTTTCGAGATACGAGGTGGATATTAGTTGGAATAGATGATCTGCTTCGTTTGGCGAAACCCTTTTGCTGCACCACAAGAGACTAGAATGCAACATATCTGTGGTGATTGATTAAAAATATTGAAACCCCTCATAATTTGGAAATTGGAATAACCCAGGAATAACGTGCTGGTGAATCGTAACATTCGTACATTGCTGTCGTGGCCGCAAAACCCACCATTACTTCTTTGCACGAGTTCCTCAACATAATCATTAAATCAAAACACTATACATTAAAATCCATATTTTTGACTTTTAAAATAAATTTTATTTATTCACACCTCTATTATTGTTATTTTAAAAATTACATCAATTTTAACAAACGCTTAAAGAGGAGGAAAGCACCGTGTGAGACCAGGTCTTTTGAATCTTATTCCAAAAATCAGAAACTGGCTTAACATACATGAAGACTGGCACATACCTCTGTATTTTTGATCTGTAGCTCAGCATGATTGGAATCTTTACCGATGCCTTTTCTGGAATTTGGAGTCAGACTTCGTCTTTTTCTGAAGCATTCTCAATGGTCAAAATAAAGACTCACGCTCTTAACAGCACTGCTCTAATCAACTCTTGAATATCATTCCTTATATTCGTTGGCTTTTTCTCCTTATAGCCACCACATTTGTCCTGGGGTTCAGATACGTCCTCCTTGCTCTCGTTGGATGCTCCTCAGGGCGATGTCGCATCTTTGCATCATTGGAACTTTCAATTTCCAATGATGCTTGGTTTAAGTCTTGGCCCTAGGAGGTTTTTCCCCAACCATACCTGCAGTTTGTGTGACGTGTATTTATTGGGGTCATGACTTTTCGGGTCAAGACTGTTACAAAATGGTAACTAAAAATCTGCACTTTGTTTCGTAGTAAACATCAAAAACTGCATATGATGCCGCCTAGTGTCCCACAATATGAGTGAAATTACACGAATAAAGGGCAGGTGCCTCCAACCTTTACTTTTGCAAAACCATCTGCCACCTCAATTCCAGGGATCCTAACAAGCTGAATTCCGGCCATCTCTCGAGCAGGATAGACAGGACAAATAGCAAGAATTCATTCTCAGTATGCCAACCCCCCTCGGTTTCGTGAGAGAGCGAGTGGCCCTTTATCTTCCCGTCATTATATGTTTATGGATGTTTTCCAAGTGAATATGCCACCTGCTCGCAATTTTGTGGCTGTGTGTGTCCTAGCTCCTAGAGTAAATTGCTCATCGCTAGCCTCTTCGCAGTTCACTCTAGGATTTTGCTAAGAGTGCATATTATTCTAACTGCTGTTTTTTTGCCTGATGAAGGGAACTTATAACGCTCTCGAAACAATTGTATTCACTAAACTGACATATGACTGCTTCATACAAGGAAGTTGTGTGTGTAAATTACGCAAAGTAGCTTCAAATACCATAACAAGGATTAGATATGCAGATTGGTTGGAGAAGACTTTTCTCAATACTTTTGTAACATTCAAGATACAGTACATGTAATGTAACCATCTGTTTTTAGTATATAAATGTTGTCGTCTGTGAATTAAAATAAATTAAATACGCATTATTAAAAATAATGTTATGTCCATAGCATACATGAAATACAGGAATAAATGCACTGTATAAAGGACGCTCTAATAAATATATAGTTTCAACATAACAGGATTTAACTTAGAAATTTTGAGATCATGGGATTTAGAATCAACTATACTCTTCACAATGATCGCCTATTAAAAAAAATTCTGGCGTTATTTTGTTTTTTAATGAACTGAAAAATCTTTGGTACAGGATCAGTAATGACATTTATCGGATCTTTTGCGAATTACGTGAAATATAGTCGCTTGGCTTTATTAGCGAGGTTGGTTCTATTGCCCCGGGAAATCTTATTCAAAACTATAAACTGTACCCGGTGTTATCCGTTATTTAAAGCGGGGAGTAGTTTAATTCCTTAAATTTCTCGAAAAACTCTGTTACCTTCTGCGCAAGCACACACGCAAATTACAAAACACGCGCAAGCACATATGTTCGCGCTAAATAAGCACCTAATCACACCATAGTCTACTGCTCGGATAGGTAATACTTCTTTGTCCCGGGCTGAGCACATTGATACTTTCGATTCTAGTTACAGCTCGCAATCCAAATATATCCCTAAGCAGATGACATCACTGCCTACAGTTCTCTAGATCTATAGCATCTTGACTCTATACGAAGGGCGCATTACACGCCAATTTCCCGCAAACGTCCAAAACAGAAAAAAGGAAATGCCTCCCGGGAATTCTCTCTTGGGAGAGAGCTCCCTTCTAAATCGCACTCTCTCACAAAATCGCATTTTATATATATATATATATATATATATATATATATATATATATATATATATATATATATATATATATATTTTTAAATTCATTCAAATTTATCTATTCATCGTATGGACTCCATTCAAAGATTTTTTTTAAATATTTTTTTATTCTTTCTGATGTTGTTTTCTCTGGAGTAGTCTGTGGTATTTTAAGCAGCTTCTGAAAAATAAACGTTGGATGGCGCGTTAATTTTAATATATCGTAATATAAAATTTGGAGAGGTTTAAAATGCACAAAAGTATATATTTTTTTTAATTCATTCAAATTTATCTATTCATCGTATGGACTTCATTCAAAGAATTCTTTTTAAATACTTTTTTATGCTTTCTGATGATGTCACGATAGAACTTTGTGGTAATATTTTAGGTAGCCAAGGAATCGATTTGTGTATATAATCGGTAACCGTAGATCGTAAATATTGGTCTAAATCGTGGTAAAACATAATATAACAAAAGAACTAGTTCGATATTAAAAGAAATAACGGACGGGGAGCACCTATTTGGGTCCTGAAGTATCGTACCAAATATCATGTTCGTACGACGCTTAGATTTCCAGCAACATCCACACACACAGACACACACATACGCAAACATCTTCTTTTATTCTGTAAGATAACTAAAAATTTTATTAAATAGAATAAAAACTGCTCCAATTATTACTGATTCATTTGAAAACATATAAATCGCTACTATTGCGAAAAAAGTATTTTATACGATGTATACCACTCTTTTGAAAATGCTTTTAAATACAAAGAATAAAGTTCAAAAAATGGATCAATTTTAACCTTTTCTTTCTTTAACTAATGCGGCAGTTTCTGAAGCAATTTCTTCTTTCAAAGGAATATCCAGGTGCCTGCTATCGATTTTTCTCAATATATCGATTTTTTTATATTTGGGCTTCCACTTTTTCCCCCGCCAGAAAACTGGTTCTTGATCTTCTCTGAATCTGAAAAGATTTAAATTTGAAAGCACGAGACACTTTAACAAAAATCTGATGGTTGTAACAGATTAATTCAGTACGAAATTAATGTCCCCTCAAATTTACATCTTTTCTTTCCTTATTTAATTATATACATGAGTTTACCTTTATCGCAATAAATAGCGCATAAAATGAGTACTTAATAGGAAATACATTAAATTTATCGTTAAGGAAACATTTTTTATTGTTTGGCGACTTGGCGTATTTTAAAATGGCGCCAATTCTCCAAAATTACAATAAAACTGAATTATTTTAAGCACATCGAATTCTTGTGAAGTAGTAGAGAATTATTTTTCCTGCTTGGCCATGAAAAATTAGAGATAACACAAGTTTTCATTAATGCGTTTAAGCAAATTTATTTACTTTTTCAGTCTTGGGGATATTCGTTAACCATTTCATAAATTAAGGCCTGTTTTATTTTTCGATATTGCTACGAAATCTAATCAGAAACAAATGTAGCACATAAATGACTTTAAGTACAAAATCCTTTTGAGTTAGTCAGACAAATTTAACGCAGAAAGACAAGCAAACACACACAGAGGCGTCAAACTGAAAACTGTTGTATCATTTTCTAGAATGCCCGAAACGTGATAATCCATTGAAAACTTCCATATTCTAACTCATTCTGAAAAGCAAAGTAAGTAGCCTTTAGAGTGGCAAGTCGCTGTTACATTTTTCAACAAGTTACTTTATGAGTTACTTAATATCATTCGGAACAGATCCACTAAATATTTTTTTACACATCTGCAAACACAGTAGCCTTATTATGATACATTAAGTATTTGAAAGGGAAAAGGAATTTCATGGCAAAATGTATGATTAGTAGTGAAGCCTAGGTAGTGCAGCTCGTACCCAGCGTTCCGTTAGAAATTGAAAAAGTTCAACTTGCCACATTTCTTTTTGTAATTGAATAGTGATTTTTAAATTAGTAAAGTTTTAATGTAATCTATTAATAAAATAACGAAATATTATGAAAATCTAACTTGATTAGATATTTGCGTAATATGTAAAATATAAATAGAGAGAGTTTCACTTGGGAAGAAAATTTTTACTGATGTGGAACATTTTTATAGCGGAAAGGTATTAAGTTGGCAGTGGTGAACATTGGTTGGTAATGATGAAAACGAATTTCCATCATCTACTCATAGGACTGCTAGATGAAGATTTTGGAAAAAATGTGGAGCAATCAATCATACATTCCAATCCACTTAAAATACATTTTCCTTAATTTAATCAGATGGAAATATTAATTAAATCAGATCACGTTTAAAATCAATTGAGTTCATGCTTTTATCGATTGTAATAATCGTGCCAACATTTTTTAAACGCCTAATTCACACGTGAGATATCGCTTTCATATTATCAACACTAATATAAACACAAGCACTAACATAAACACACACACTAACATGCACGCACACTAACATTCACACACACTAACATACATAGGGCGCGGTAGCCCAGTGGTTAGCGAGCTGGGGTTGCACTCGGTAGCCCCGGATTCGCTTCCAGCCACTGCCAAAACTGCCGCCGTGTTCACGAGGAGTACGATCACGTTAAACATGTGGGTCCGTAAGTCCTTCCGAGAGGTTGGTGGTAGGAGAAAGAGGGAACAGTCCCTGTGGATGCCTCCCCCACTGGGTTCCGATCTAAATTGGGTGGCACTTCCCTGTCGTCCAAACAGTTACCTTACACCTTTCTGGTAGGTCGGACGGTCTGGGTCTCAACAACAACACTAACATACATACAGACACTAACATAAGACTAATATATATACACATACTAATATAACACTAACATTCATACACACACTAACATAACACTGATATACACACTAACATACACACTAACATACACACTAACATACATGGCATTATAAAACTTCAATTCCAGTTCAGAGATGGTTGAAATGTTCTCTTCAGCCGAAAACTCCAATTCAAATTTTCAACCCCATCCAATACTTTATCTGTGCATCCTACTACGTATGTAGGAAAAGTAATAGGAAACTTATATCATATATCATTGTAACAGACACAAGATTTCAACGCTTGAATGATCTTTATATGATAGAAATATAAAGACAATTGCTGGAACTGTAGAATGTTTGAGAAAGGGTATTCACTTTCATAAAAATAAATTCTGCAAATCTCTAGTTTTTATAGTTCTCAAACAGACACTAAGATTTTCGCACTGACATGAATTTGCATTTTCCAGAAAGAGAGATAAAACAGATATTCCAGAAGAGGATTTTGTTTCAGCATTTGACAAGATTGATTGTAGAAGGCGCTTTAAGAAGCAAATATATTTTGGAATAAGTTTTCACTGTTTCCAGGATACATTATCAATATGCAAGGTGATCATAATAAATAGTTTTCTTATTCAAAATTCACGGCAACATTGTTGATAATCCCAAATTCAAAACTTTGCAGGGACATCATGTAAACATCTAGAAGTTATATCAACAATCTGTACTTTCCAACCCATCACCAGAAGATACTTGGCTGTGTAAGTAGTAAAATGCACTAAAAATGTATAATTCGCAGACTTACACTCTAAACCAGAAACTCAAATGTGAAATATGACTATTAAATTTTAAATTTAGCAAGAACCTCCTTAAAATCTTCCAAAAACTATTTCACCAAAATATACTTATAACACCATACCACACAAGCAGGGCATTTTTGGTGATAAAGGTGGGGAAACAGGACAATGATTTATCAGTTTGAAGAGATAAATTGCAAACTATAAACTTAAATTTGATATGTGATCAAAATATTTTTTAATTTCTCAAGAACATCCTTCCAAACCAACGGAAGTTATTTCTCCAAAATACACTTTACAACCCACTGCCAGGCAAGTGGTGTTTTATGTGAGTAATTATCACTAAATTTAAATATCACTAATAATCACTAACTTCGGTTTCCTCGTGATGTCATTGGTTAACGATATACGTCATTTTCATAGGCTTTCAGTTGCCATTTCCGCACAAATAATTGTTATAAAAACATGAAATTGAAGTGGCTGGAGCATAAATAGTTATTAATTTTTACAAAAATAGTATAAAGGCGATTAATCAGTAGAAAATATTTATCTTATAAATTACACTCTACTTTACATAAAGTAAGTTCACTTTAATTTTATTTTAGACAACTTTACTTAAAATAGTCTAAAATAAAATTAAAATACCTAACTTCGTATAAAGTAGCGTATAATACAATAATAATAGTTATATATGCACTATTATTTTAGTATTATAGATATTATTATTTATGTGTTCTCTGCGGCTTTTAACAAAGTTATTTAAATTGTATTACTTTAGCAGCAGTTTGACCTGTACGGAATTTAGATTTGCTAATCTGAAATAAAATTTACCTGTATCAATGCAAGTTCGGATAACGGAATATATTATATATATATTTCATCAGTATATATATTTCATCAATAATATATTTCATCAGTATTATTTGAAAGAGAAAGAATTTTCATCATCACAGATAATTCAAGCAATTATATTACAAAAATTTGACAAGGAAAAAATATGTTATGTAATTTAATTTTTAATACGAAAGCGCTTCGCGCACGCGCGGTTTGGCAACGGAGTATCTATTAATGACATCAAATAAAATGTTTTATGATAGGGTGCTGTTCTGACGGTGCAACTTAATATTAGTAAACTTTGTAACCAGGGGATTTAGCACTTAAAGTGGTAAACTGCACCTCGAATTTTATTCGTACAATTGTATTTACTTATATACTTGAATTTGAATCCCACTGAATAAATACAATAAATATAACTGCTGCTTGTGAGAATACAAACTACTTGTAAAACCTTGATAGAAGCAGACATGACATTAGTTGATTATAATTGTTTCAAGGGCGTTTCGGGGACGTTTCAAGGGTGTCTCAAGGGCGTTTCAAGGTCGTATTAAATTTTAGATTATGGGTTCTAAGGAACGTAAGCACACTAATATCTTTGTATATAAAGCTCCCTGAGAGTACACGTTAGATCTATTTTTATAGTAAAATCCGAGCGAATTATAGTGATTGCAGTACCTCTATTGAGGAATTTAAAAAGTTAGGACAATGAACTCTGCTACAAAACAAGATAGAGGAGAAAAACCAAATAAAAAGTTTTATATCAGTATCTAATTTGTAGGAATTGACACCAGAAACGAATTATACACGTATATGGAAGGCAATAAATAGCTATCAAAAACTTTTATCAGTAGGGCCTGTAGCATGGTAATACCGGCAATGCTTGTCAAAATACACTGCCATGTTTATTTTGATCTTCAAATGTGAATTGTCTGCAACAGAGGACATTTTAAACAGACTCTACACTAGAATTTTACTCATATAAGTTAGTTAACTTCATTATTCCAAAATAAGATAGGAATTCGCCAATAGCCAAATTGCGCCAAAAGTACGGTATGATAGCAAAGTAGTTAAGGCACAGGGATTACCCTCGGAGGATCCAATTTCGACTCCATGATTATCTCCGTGTCTACATTGAGTACGGGCATGGTAAATCTGAGGGGCCGAAAGACCTTCCCAGAGATTGGTGGCAAGGGAAGGAAGGTACGGTCCCTGTTGATGTTACCCCGTGTTCCGGTCTAAATTGGAGGAGCTAAAGGCCGAAATGTGATTTTTTTCTTTATGGTGCCCCGGGGTAATATTGTATGATGGCAAAATGGTTCATGTTTCGTTCATTATAGGCATATGTTATAACTCAAATTGCCTAGTTTGTAGAAAAATATATAGTGCCAAATAAACGCTGTTTGTAACAGAATTATTGTCGATTCCTATTTGTAAGACCAGAATTATCCTGGACAGTTTTACATGTGAATATGATAATGTCTTATTATAATGTCTAGCAAGACACACAATGGCATCAGACTGCAAGACAACAATGTGTTGCATCTCATGACCCGAGAGGTTAGAAAAAGCCATAAATTAGGGATCTTCAAGACAGGTTGGGCAAACTAGAGCAGTAACTCGAGGCTAAAGGAAAGACCATGAAATTGGTTCAAAGTTAAACCAATATGGAGGAAGAATACCTCGTCGCTCTGACGTCAACCAATAGTAGCCGAAGAGGCGTATCAGACCTCAGTCAAAAAGAGGTGGAAACCGAGAGAACCTGCAGATTGATATAGAGATAGAATCTCTAGAGATTCAGACATGTAAAAATTACAGCTACAGATCAGTTGTATTCAGAGATCATTCAGAGCAGTAACAAGTCGAGTTCAGTAGTAGATCATTCAGAATTATGCATTCAGAGATATGAAAATTACTGCCACAGATTAGTTGCATTCAGTGTAATATAGAGCAGAACATAGAGAGAAACGAAGCAGTGATGTGTGTCAGCGTCAGACGAGAGTCAGTAGTATGCCATCATAAAGTGGAGGCAAAGGTTGCCCAAGAAGCAATGTGCAATAGCAAGTTGTGTGTCGCTGTCCAAAGACAGACTTGGTATGTGTATATTACATATTATAGAAGGCCATATTCAGTTTAGGCATTTTTAACTTACCTGGTCTCACATGTCCAATCTCCTCCTTAATTATATGTGGTAACTGTTGTAAATTATTTAGTAATGAATAGAATGTTCTTAATAAATGATGTTATTTTAAAGTTAAATGGGTGCAGTTAATTGTGAGTAGTATTATGTTAATACATTTTTCCAGGAACTCGTATTAAAGATTTTACGGTGTGTTATTAGCGGCACAATGGGATTGCTTTACGACTATACGATGTACGGCCATGTCCTAAGATTAATTAAATAAGTGTTTTAAAGGTTAACTTAAAATTTCTTCTTTCTAGCACAACACTATTAATTAAACATTTCTTTATAACGCTGTAACTAGCTTTTTTGTCTATATCGCCTTGTTGTCGAGTTCATTTTGCTAACTTTCTAATTTCTCTGGTGGCGCACTGCAATCACTTTTATTCGATAGCGTATATTCACTTTAGTATAGCCAGACCTAACGAAATCACCCTTGGACCTTTTGTTACAATTTATAGTGGTGCTTAAGTACTTTTCTCATAACCCTGTATATCACACATTGATTCTGACTTAATGAAAGGAACTCATAACGTTTTTGATACGCTTGTAGTCACCCAATATTTATATGTTTGCTTCTATTAAAAGGGAGTACACTCATTTTGTACACTGAGCAAATATTACAGAAATCCCATTTTCATAGTTTGTACTGATGAACACAAAGACCTTTCGACTAAAAAATAAAAAAAAATCTTATGTGGGCAGTACATGCCTGTCCTTCAATAATGCAATGGATTTAATCCTTTCACATCGAAGAATTGGTGTACAAGATCCAAGACACATTGTTTTTTAACGTTGACGTATCCAATTAACTTATATTTCACGCAAACCTTATATGACAATTATTAATAATGAACGCATCCGCACTAAAAATATAGTCATATATTAAAAATTTAACAATTACATCACTGGACATTTTCGTTAATTTAGCGTCATTTTATCAATTTTGGCAATATTTTCGTCTGTTTTTGCACTATTATTGAACCGCGCTAATTTGGCGATAGTTCTCCAAATTAGTCGGCAAGTTATCCAAATTTATTACCAAGCGTTATTGACCGACGGAGAGAATGTGTATCCCGTGTATAAAAAAATGGCTATTGACGAATTTTGGGACGCCAAATTGCAAGACTCACAAAGCATCTTCTTTCGATGAGACGAACTAGATCCGCGAGAATAATGCTAACAATTTTGTCGCATAATATTGCATATGGAAAGTGAACATATTTCATAATAGTTAATACTTTTCTTAATTTTATGCATTAGTATAATTTATTTGAAAAACGTGCAATATCTCGAGGATGGTTCATGCTAGTGTTGTGCATTTGAAGTCATTCATTTTCCAATGATAAATTACATAAGAAATGAGTATTTATATAACATTATTTAAGCTTTTTTATAATGATTTTTCTTTAATTTCGTTCAAAAACTTGGCGATCTTCCGAGCATGCGATTACGTTCAAAATCAGGTTCTAGCATTTACTGATATGATTACTACTGATTTTACATTTACTGATTTTACTTGATTTTACATTTACTATTGATTCTAATAATCGTACCAAATTCCGTTCGAAACTCTCCCGCTCATGAGATATCGCATCTGCAAACTCACTCACACAGACATACACATATATACATACACATACACACTCATACATACACACACACAATCATACACAAACATCACTTCAAAAATATTCGAGTTCAGAGAAGATTGAAATGTGTTTTTTCTTCGAAAACTCGAATTCGAATTTTCGACTTCGTCACAATACTTTCCATTTACAGTATATTATGTACGTAGGGAAAGTGAACAGTTTCCTTACAAAATCATACAAAACAAACATAATTTCATATTTAAATGAGAACTGTTTAAGAAATATTTAGAATGATTTAAATCGGCCCGAGTCCAATATGCAACACTACCTCCGCAAGGAAAGTTTGTTGACATTTTGCACATCATATTTTCGTTGGCAGAGCATTTGTATTTTAGAACGTTCTGGAGAAAACTTTATTCGAAATGTCTTGTACGTTTCAAGCATGAAAAATATAATATTTTTGAAATCAATAAAGCCTAAACTGTTAGAAAGCATCTTTGAAACGTGTTTTGTTTAATTCATATATCAGAAGTTCAAATAGGATAGTAAATCCAAGATTTTTATTTTCCTTATATACATACAATGTATAAGGAAAGTATTGTGACTGGGTCGAAAATTAGAATTCGAGTTTTCGACAGGAGAACACGTTTCAAGCATCCCTGAACACGAATAAGACGTTTTTGAGGTGATGTCTGTGTGTGTGTGTGGGTGGGTGGGTGTGTCAGTGAGTCTGTGGAGACGATAACTAACGGACGAATGGTCCGATTCGAAAGAAATTTGGTACAAAAATCACAACCCATGAATACTGGAAACCTATTGAATTTATACGCAATCGCATGTGCAGAACCTCCCTCAATTTTTGAGTGTAATTTTTAAAAATTCATCAAAACATCAAAACCTTTAATAAAGTTATGTAAATAGTCATTTCTGATGTAATTTTTCATTAGGAAACGATTGACATAAACTTTAGATAGCTAGCATGAACCGTTCTCGAGATATTGTACATTTTTCAAAAAAATTATCAAAAAATCATATATAATTAAAAAAAATATTACCTATTGTTGAAATATGGTCACTTTTCATAAGTAATATCATGTAATAAATTGGGTGATATCATTATCGTGGATCAGCTATTTCCAGTCATGAAAAAATATACTTTAGGTAATACTTTTGTATTTGGACGCCAATAGTGAGTTATCTGCTACAAGAATAGCTTATTTCTCCGTCCATAACGCTTGGCGAGATTTTGGCGGAATGTCGCCAACTTGGCGACTTTTTAAATGGTGCCAAATTATCGAAACCATCGCCAAATAGGAAAAAATGACGCTAAATCAATTAAAATGACGACTAGATGATGAAATAATTATTAAATTATTTTTATATATGGACTATATAGCTTATTGAGGATGCTACCAATATTGATGATTATTTAGAGTTGCACGAAGTATAAGTTAATTGAGTATTTTGAAATAGTTTTACATGGGGTCATCCTGAAAATCGGCCAATGTACAATTTAACGACAAAAAAACACAGCGCCGTGGAACTTATACATTATTTTTTTATTGTAAAACTAGTAAATCCATTGCATTATATAAGGAAAGTCATGTGCTGTCCACATAATATTTTTTATAAGAATAACATATGGCGAAAAGATAATTTTAGAATGTTATAAGGCTTTTTCTAGTGTATAGGTTAGGAAAACACTCAGTCACCATTTAAGACTTCACAAAATATCACAACATTTAATAATACATAAAAATTACAAATATTTTACAAAGCACAGATAGGATTAGTCATAGTTTACAACACGTTAGCTACTTGCTTCGAAAACCATTTTGAACTCGACTCATTAGTAAACAAAACAAATGTTCTTATGTCCGGTTGAGTGGTGCCATCTAGTGTCCTTTTGGGAAACTACAGAATGTCTCTTAGAATGTTAAGAAAAACAAATGAAAAAAATCTTTCCCTGCATACTCATATTCACATTGTCTTTATTTCTTCAATAATTCATTAAATTGAATTTAATTGCACTAAATAACACCCATAACTTTTTTAAATTACATCGAATTTTCACTTTTAATTCAATTTCCGATGTGTTACTGAACTTATCTTCAAAGGCGGCGTGACGAAAATGCGAAAATACTTAAATATCTCGAGAACGGCTAGTACTAGAGTAATGGGTTGGGTTTTATTGTTTTCATCGTCAAAATTTACGTATAACGTAATTACGTATAAAGCATACGTAGTCTTTTATTTTAGATTGGGCGATTTTTGCCGGTCTTTTCGCAAAAAAAGGCATATTCTTTTTTACCGAATCATACCAAAATGTAATCAGCACCAGGATAACCCATAAGTGACTTATCTGTCAAATTTTGTGAATTTTTGTCTATTGGTTTTTCAATTAGAGTGGATGAAGGCAATTTTTGCGGGCCATTTCGTAAAAAAAAGCAGATTCCTTTATTTCGAATTCTACCAATATCTAATCAGCACCAGGGTCACCCAAAAGAGAGTTACCTACCAAATTTTATGAAATTCGGTCAATTAATTTATCAGTTAGCGTGGACACATAAATTGAACACACAGACACACATATAAACACACACAGAGACACACACACATACACACACACAGCCGTAACGTTAAAAATAGTTTTTTCGTGTTCTAGCGGTCCCGAAACGTGTAGGTCCGACAAAAACTCGAGTTGCGATTTTCGACATAAATCCAATACTTTCCCTATACGTTACCATGCATGGCAGGAAAAGTAAAAAATAGAAACTTGGCATTGTTTTGTGTAAATACGAAAAGCCCATCTATTTGTTCTGCACTTAATCTCAACAATACCTTCCGAAATTTTGATTGAAAACAATAGTTATTATCTTACACAATGAAGAGAAAATAATTTCTGTTCTACTGCTACTATTTTATCAGTAATTTTCAAATCTTTGAAGCTCTTACTCGGGGGTCAGCAACCTATCAGAATTTGCGGGCTGAATTTGGCTCCCTGAATACAGTCAAAGCCCGCATTTGGCTCCCTGAATACAAAACAAGGGCCGTATGTGTAAAATAGGCAGTGTAACTTCGGGTAAAGATAATATCAGAATTAATGACCCTAATTACTCGGTCCGACAATAGTTAGCGTTCTAAGTTTTGGAATCATGCTCCTCATGCAGCGATCAAAATCGATAAACCTGTGTTGCGCTTTTTAGCGCTCTTCAAAGCTTAAAAACCGAATAGGTGCTGAAGAGCGCTAAAATTTCGCAATTCTTATATCTATCCTTTTATGAAATTCGCAGTTAATTCAAAAATATTATTAAAACTTATATATCTTAACTGTAGTTTGTTAATGGATTGGTGATACTATAATGCATTGAAGGTATCTAAAGTAGTTAGTAAACCAAAAAGTTATAAAACTTTGTATAGTAACAGAATGAATATAGTAAAATAAATCAATATTAAACAGAATTTGGCAAACTTACGCTAAATACTTTTTAAAAAAATGCATGAAACAATCCAACGCAATAAAATATATAAAAATATCCTCCAATAACAGATATAATTTATTCTATCTTGGCTGGCCGCATAAATGCAAATTTGAGTTAGCATTCGTAGGCCGCATAAAACTTTGTCGGGCGCTGCATGTGGCCCACGGGCCTCCTGTTGCCGACCCCTGCTCTAACTAATCATGTTCCGTTAATTACACTAGTATGAAATTTGGTATTTTCATTGAGCTCCTTACCTTAGTTCAATTTCTATTCATCTAAATAGAAGTTCTATATATCATAAGCACATTACATCTAATCCCGAATGTAAATGAAATCTGTTCAATCTCTTCAACGATGCAAGATTCTCTAATTATAAAGCAATGAACTTTGACACCAGATTCCGTTATCCCATCAAAAGCCAAATGCCACACAGGTATGTATCGCAAATTGAATATCCTCGTAATTGAACTGTCGGTAGTATAATAGTAACAATTACCTGCATTGGGTATGAAGTGCATATGAAGGTTGATTGATCTTAATGATGTATATGAAGGTTGATTGATCTTAATGATGCATATAAAGGTTGATTGATCTTTAATCCCTGTATTTTATATTACGTATATCGAATATATGACAGAAAAAATTTGTAAATACGACATGAAGGGAAATGTAACTTAGGAAAATAGTCGTTATTTGATAAAAATCATTAGTTAAAAACATTCAGATTAGAATAATAGGCATGAGTGTATGCAGAACAGGTTTTACACCATACGGTCTCTCATAAATGGAAGTTTGGCAATCTAAACTTTGACATTATTTATAATATAAAGACCTTGATTTATCTGTCTATCTATCTATCTCTGGATAACTCTGCTACAAAATTTTTACAAACGTGTTTCAATCACGGATAAACATTCAAGAACTCTGGAGCTTTATGTGCGTATGACATCAAATAACGAAAGTGAGTCCGTGATGTGGGGGGGCCTGTTCCCTACATAATGCAATGACTATACTTCTTTCACTGCAAAAAACTGCGATGTAATCAGAATGCGGGGCATTCGTTTTTAAAAATGTCTTTTCTGAATTCACATTTGCGTGATATATACTTGCAGTATACTTCCCAAATTTGGCTAAAGGGTCAATGATTTTAAAAAATATCATTTAATAGTTAAACTGTATACATGTTTTGGATTTTTCTCTGCATTTAGATTTAGCTTATATACACAGTATATCACACATACCGGCCATCCAAATAGGTGCTCTTAGTCCCCTGGACGAGTCGGACGGTCTGGGTCTTCTACACAGTATATCACCGACATTTGCTACAAATTGCTTCAGCAGTTTTTGAGATTATGAAGAACCAAATATTTTGACAAAATTCGTATTATAACTAAACTATATACTTTTCTTTGATTTTTGTTTCTGCTTTTACATCTATATTAGAAAATTCATGAAACTTGTTACCCAAATTTAGCCCAAAATCATTATCAAACCACGTCACCCAAACTTCGTTACCCCAAAATCAATTTTAGTATCTAATGACATTTCACCGATCTATTTTCTCTGAAAAATCGATTTGTGATTAAATCACGAACACCATACTTTGCTAAAGATATCATTTAAAGTAAAAAGATTACTTAGTTGAAAAGCATATTAAATTTATCAAAAAAAAAATGGTATAAGTTACAATTTCTATTCCGATATTTTCTCAAGTTAAGCGAGAAGAAAGTAAAATTATGTATCTATCTATCATGACCCATGACCATTTATGACCCCAAAACGGTCCAACCAAATTGCAGATCACATTTTAATTATTTTGTATGCATAATTAACATCAGGTTTATAGTTAAAAAAACAATTTTTATCAGATCAAGGACGAAAGGACAGGAGTTTGTCGAAGTGCCTAGAAGAGGATTAATTCTCCCCTTTAAACTTTTAGCGGAAAGAAAAAAGATAGATAAAAGATATTTTATAATTGGATAGCGGGATAGCGTTTACATCAAGAATGATCTTGGAGGAGGACGACAACTAAAGCCGGGTCCTTCTTCCAGACTTCAGAAAGGAAAAGACCAGGGTCCAAGTAGGCATCTAGTAGGTATAGAGAAAGGTAAGAGGAATCAAGGTGCACCCCGATGAGCGCATGTCTTTGGGCTTGCAGCAACGAACTCTGATTGTTAAATAATTTACACCACGTATCTGAATTTTAAGAAATTCAGATGTGTAATCGTCAGTGTTCTTAGAAGAGTGTAATCTTCAGAAAACAAGACAGGGCACGCAAAAGCAAATAGGGTCCAACTTTTAGTAAAAAATTTTGTCACTTTGGTTCCTCGCTCCAATTAATTCTACACAAACAAATTGTAAAATTATTTCATAAATTAATAGCAAATGCAACAACAGTCATCTTTAAGTTAATTAAATTAATTTGCAGATATATAGATACAACGCTACTAGCAATGAGGAAAAATAATAAAGATGCAACCAAAGAATGCTGTAAAGCCCCTACACTTGCAGATATCGATAATTTCAATACGTTCACAATTTGATTGAAAAATACGTTTGTAAACTGCTATAATAATTTTATTTTTAGGTTTCTCTAACAGTATAAAATTTAAGGGTTTTGGGTGTAAGTGAACAGTTATTTTAATGCGATAATGCATGCACGACAGTGACACACATGCACACACAACAACACACACGTACACATAACACACACGCACATTCATAACGCACACTTAAAACGTGTTTAACCATTAAAATATGGAGCTCGGAAATTTTCGAAAAAATGATATTTCCTCTATTCAAGAGTATTAAATTGGAAAAGGGAAATGATATTATATTTTTGCAATTTTTAAAGCACTTACATTATTTTCCTTACGAAACATATTGATGCATAGGTAACTTATCGAAACGGTTCAAGTTTTCTACGGATTTACACGATTTTTTGCACAATCTATAATACGAATAAACTATTTTCAGCACTATATCTCTCTCTATATATGTGTGTGTAATGTATATGGCCACGCTAGTTCAAAACTTATCCATTAAAATCCCATGTAATACGATACTAAGTCACTCAGTTACCCAGCTGATTAAATTTTGATACGACATAGAACATTGTAATACTTTTTCCTCTCAAATGGCCAGTAAAATCAACAAAATCTGAAATAAAATACTAAATATTTTTAAATTTATAAATTCAATGCTTCTTTTATATTTCATTTTAATGCCAACACTCTTCTAGTATAAACAGTGGTGTTATTTTAGATTTTAATATTTTAGGCGATTTGGGGATATCTTAAAACACTCCAAGTCACCAAATGTAAAAAGAAATTATTTTATAGCTGCGAATTGAGTATGATTTCAAATAATTATCTCTTTTATGTATTATTTTGTTCTATAAATTTTACCTTAATTCACTACGGAATAAATGAAGGAAAATTAATATGTCTGTAGGAAAACTGAACTGCTACATAAGATTTATTTCCTTGTCTGCTCGTCAAAGATGTATAAAGATCAGGAATATATCGATCAAAAGCCTTGATGATAACACAATTTGTTTTTGTTGGCACAATCAATGAAGGATCCCATTATTCATTACAACGTTCGGTGACCCACTGTACGACATACCACTGAATTAATTGACTACAGAAAGTGGGATTTATCAGTAATTAATCACACTTCCAGTGCAAATGTAATCATCACTCACTTTCTGTATCCTCGTTTGAAATAAAATACGTACCACAATCGGTTGGTGTACTGTAACGTCATGATGATATTCTAGAGAAAATATAGCACTTTTTGCATTAATATATTGGATTTGATGGGAATAACATCTATCACCGGCGTATCCGGTTGAAATCGGAGCGTTGCAAAATGTGTACACAGATTGCACGCTTATATATCCCAACCTAATTGACAAAAGCTAAAGAATTTATAATTTTTCTGTCAGAAAAAGGGTACTATTTATTAATCCAAGTATGTAAGTCTAATTTCAATATTTTAATACTTTGGACATTTTTTTTAAGAAATTTAATAATAAAGTCTTTATTCGAGCGAGTTTTTACTTCACTTTGCTTAGTTTCACAAGAAATATCTTCTAGCCTATATAAAATATATAAACAGTCAGCGACAAAAATATGTATTCAGTCAGAAATCCATTTTCTTAATCAATGCATTTTTACAGATCTCTTATTGTTATTTTTCTGAGTTATGATCTTATCAAGTTGATAAAAAAATACATTATAAACATATATATATATATATATATATATATATATATATATATATATATATCTTGGTCGTCATGACACATTCAGTGACCTTGGGGCGACAAATTTTGTAGAATATCGTTAACTTTGCGACATTTGGTGAGTTCTGGAAAATTCTCGAATCATATAAATTGGTTAATAACTTCACAAGTTATGGACTTTTTCCATAACATAATATATAAGCTCGCCATTGTTCAGTTAGGTTCTTTATTAATCATACAGAGGGTGTTTGTTCACACATTTTTGTCACGATTTTGACTTTCTCCATGAATTAAATTTAAATAAAAAAATATAAACCTGACTGGCATCAAGTTGGAATAGGGTTTAATTATCGTCTGCATTATTAAAAGTAGTCTTTGCTTTAAAATGTCACTAGAAAATAAACAATGGATCGAAGGCTATATTTTTGCGTTTTCCGAAGAGAAATACTCTTATTAAATTATAATACTCTTATTCGATTATTAAAAAAAGATGTGAAAAGCATGGTTTTAATATTTCTACACGTAAATTAAGTGACATAATTAATAAAAAGGAAAGAAACGTCAAAGTTTACATTTGACTAGGGAAAAGGTAAAAAATGCATACCCAACAAGGGTTGGTTCAGAGAAAACAAGGAAAGCTTTGCCAAAGGTTTTATGGTTATTGCTGGTTTCTCTTATTACGGAAAACTTAAAATAAGGAAATTAGAAAAAAATGCCAAAATTAACTCTGATTACTATCATAAGTATGTTTAAACACTCCTGTTTTCAAAAAAGACATTCCATCACTTTACTCAAATAATCTTCACTGTGTTAAGTTCCATCAGGATAAGGCTACCAGCCATACCTCTAAACCTACTGCTATATTTTTAAAAAAAATGAGAAATGAAACCGGAATTGAGGCTATTCCATTTAAAAGCATCCCACCCAAGTCCCTGGATTCTATGGATTACTACGCATTTGGACTTTTAAAACAATCTCTTTATAAGCGGCATTCCAAAACATTGGACGGACTCTGGAAGATTGTGGTGGAGGAGTGGAACAAAATCAACCTTGATATTTTAAGAAGAGTTCTTTTATCTTGGAAATCAAGATGTAATATGATAGTTCAACAAAAGGGCTATTAGATTGAACATATTAGAAAATAAAATTATTATCTTTGTTTATATATATATATATATATTTAGAATCGTTACAAAAATGTGTGAACAAACACCCTCTGCATATTTGGTTGCTGGGAAAGTTACGCAGGATTGACTAATGCAGGTCGTTTGGTGGTTGCAATCCTAGATTTGCTGTAGGAAGGAGCTTCTCTTTAAGACTCAACCATAGTCTGTTTCTTATTACGTTAGCATAAAGGTTCTTATATAATATTTTTATATAAGTTTCTTATAACGTTAGCATACATCATCAGTCACAATTCGCCTTAGAAAAGGCTCTACTTCGTTTCGTCTGACCTCACAAAATCATTGATACTCGATGCTCAGGGTTTTGAGCTGAAAGTTCATGTGGAACGCATAAACCAGCACGGCAAGATTCGCCTATTTGTTTCAAATGTTTCATTGCGGTTGATTGTGCACAGTGAAGTCTCTCAGATATTTCCCAACTGCTACTACGTGGATCTGACTCGAGCATCATACTCAATTCATCATCATCAACTTGCCTTAGCCGCCCACATCTAGGTTCGACCTCAAGATTGAAATTTCCGTTTAGAAATTTTTAAACCACCGTTGGCATTGATATTCATTGATAGCATTTGATTATACTGAACAAATCTTCCGAGCGGCTTCTGCAGCAATACCATGAAGCCGAAACAATCAATTTAATGGACTGTTATGCACTTAATTTTTAGTAAGACAAAATCTTGCATTACTTATATATATATATATATATATATATATATATATATATATATATATATATATATATATATATATATATATATATATATATATATATATATATATATATATATATATATATATATATACATATATATATATATATATATATATATATATATATATATATATATATACATATATATATACATATATATATGTATATATATATATATATATGTATATATATATGCATATATATATATATATACATATATATATATGGATATACATATATATATATATATATATATATATATATATACATATATATACATATATATATGTATATACATAGATATATGTACATACATATATATATATACATATATATATATTCATATATATATATATATATATATATATATATATATATATATATATATATATATGTATATATATATACATATATATATATATATATACATATATATACATATATATATGTATATATATATATATGTATATATATATGCATATATATATATATATATATACATATATATATATGGATATACATATATATATATATATATATATATATATATATATATATATATATATATATATATATATATATATACATATATATACATATATATATGTATATACATAGATATATGTACATACATATATATATATACATATATATATATTCATATATATATATACATATATATATATATATATATATATATATATATATATATATATATATATATATATATATATATATATATATATATATATGCAAATATATATATATACGCCGATTTTAAATTGAGAAGATAATGACCACACAGATATTAATCTGGGTAAAAATAGTCGTAACAGGAGGCGAGCCTGAGGTAAAAATAGCAGGATATGGTCAATCAGATTGTCAGTTGCACCCCAATCTGACATTATAGAAAATGCAGAGTCCACTTCGACAATAAGAGCTTGCGGTTTTGTCCCAGTAGCTCAACGGTAGAGCATCGGCTAGCCAGTTCGGAAATCCAGAGTTCGATTCCCGATTGGGACAGCAATATTCTTTACAACGCACTGCATCCAATTTTAAATTTTCAGTTTCAACCCTATGTCCAATATTTCCCCTATACATTACTATGTATTGTAGGGCACATACGAATTAAGTTCAGTAATGTATCAATAAAAACGCTGCTTACATAGGACTTCGTTTTCTTGGCAAAACCAAAGTAAGATCCTATAATTAATTGTCAGGTTAGTGACTCATAGCATAACAGATCACCGCAAAATTAATTGCCGACACAAGGTGGGATGGATCCGCAATAAATCACAATTCTTTTACAACTATGCTCATCGTTCACTGCTGGTGTCTTCATTGGATTTCAGGCTGTAATACACAATTCGGTAGAATAATTTAACGTCTTGTCATTATGTTCCTGAAAATATAAAATTGCATATAAGAATATTAATCTGTTGTATATATTGAAGTCCGTTTCTTTGTGGCAGCTTTATGGGAAAATGTTTGTCGAAATACATGTGCTTGCCGCCATTTATTTCCAACTAGCCGCCTTCGGCGACCAGGCTGCTCGCTACCCTTGAAAATTCTAACCATGGCAAACTTTCTGGCGCTATAATTCCGTAGAATTAACAAAGTTTGTTTTAGTTTAATGACGTTAAAACTAATAATGAAATTTTAAGAATGCAAAGTAATTTATTTCGAAAATAAATTATTCCAATAAAAGGGACGAATAATTTATTCAAATAAAATGGATGGTTTGTTTTAGTGTAGTGACATACATTCATTATTTGGCAGGCACACATATCGAATGTTTCATCCGATTTCGCTACTTTTTCTTATTTCTTGACCAGATTGGGCTTGTAAGAAAGCCTGATCATTGAGCTTTCTAGAAATGTAAATTATTAGTCGAAATTGTTGGTTCTTTTTAAGAACGATAATTAGATTAAGAAGATTTAACGATTAAGAAGATTTAAAAACGAAAATTCGTTTTTTTTTAACCGAAAGTAACTTTTGTTTTAAAATATTTTAAAAATATTAGAATTTGTCCCTGAGATTTGAAATTGATATTTTTTTACTCACAATTGTCTGCTCTTTTCGGGCGTGTGATTTGTTTTTTTCTACGACGTCTGGATGGTGGAGAAAAAAGGGGGAAACGGTCGAAATCGCATAAACATTAAATAAAAAAAAATAATAATTCAAATTTTAAAAATCGGTTTTCACGTGTCACCCCCCCCCCGGATCTCCGATTGCTAAATTTCGTAGCTCTGCGACGCGCAGTCGCTGATCCTATAGTGTATAAGATACACAGACACACAGACAGACATTGTCTTTTATTATTATAGATTTGTGTGAAGAATGACGTATGGGTGCGGGTATTTTTTATTTTTGTTCTTGTGACGATGTAAATGATAATTTTATTCCCTACAAGCTGTATATCCACTCTTTGTATGAAATACATAATGTAAAGGAATTTAATTTGCAATGTATAGTGAACTTTTAATAATTGGGGTCTTTACATTTGAAATAAATACTACATGCCAATCATAGAAATTCGGTGATCTATTAATTTTCTGGGAAAAGAGGCACAGGAAACACACTTAAGTATTCGAACATTTCACTTTCGAAAATTAGAAAAAAATTTAAAATGGTAATTTTGTTAAAAAATGTTGAGAAAATATCTATTTTATCTTCACAGGGTGTCCCAAAGAGATTGAAACAAGCTTTATTTACCTGTTGGAGATAAGTGGGCAATGTAAATTGCAAAAATGTTGAAAGGAAGGTAGGAAATAAGACTATGTTAATGAAATAGTTCTCCCATTAATTTTCAAAAAGTTGCACTTTTTAAATTTTTATACGACCCCCTTAGACAAATTGGGTCAGTCAGATTTTTTTTTTAATGCAACACGATCATTAAAAAAAATCGCATATCTGTATCTTTAAAATCAACTGAATTTGGATAAAGGCAAATATCTGACTTATGCCACTTTTCCGTACCATGTGTAAGTCTGTTTCATCAGTGAAAATATGGATCATAAACAAATTAACGACGGAAATTGTTTAGATCAAAAATACGTTAATATGTGTCAAAATTTTTTATCACAAATGCATCTACATAAAGCATTACACAGACAGGTATCATATAAAGCAGTGGTACTCACTACGCGGTTGGATGTCCTATGTATTTCCATCCAGTTTTATCTTTTTTGTGATATGTCACAAATTTACATTTTTAATTTGATATATGGACCCCATTCACAATGTTCAATTTTCAATTAAATATAACTCGCTCAATTTTAAAGATGCAGATATGCGGGTTTTTTTAATGACCTTGTTACATTAAAAATAAAAATTTCTGATTGACCAAATTTGTCTGAGGGGATCGTATAAAAATTTAAAAAGTGTAACTTTTTGAAAATTAATGGGAGGACTATTTCATTAAAGTAATCGTATTTCCTACCTTAGTTTCAAAATTTTTTCAATTTACATTGCCCACTTACATCCAACAGCTAAAAAATTAAACCGCGTTTCAATCTTTTTGTGACACCCTCTATATATCTATTTTATCTATATCTATTTTATCTATAATATATAATTTATTGGATACTGTAGATAAAATATATATCTATAAAATAGAAAATATCTATTTTACCTATAATATTACATAAAACCAAAAACATCATTTTTCTGCTCTAACGGAGTTCCGTCCGTAAAATATTATACGTTTTTAAATCTAAAAAGAAACAATCTCAGAAAATTAAATATGGTAATCAAATTAGTGGATATCCTTTGAATATTTTAAATAGAAATTAAGTGACACAATATTATGGAAGTATTACGAACCGTTCTCAAGATCGTATGTCACAGACGCCCTATTGTTTAAATATGTGATTATGGTATGTCCTTTTATCTTGCAGAAGAATCTGTTATTTGTCTCCAACACCGTTTGGTATTTTTACTTGACCGTGTATACTACTTCTAACGAAGAATTCATTTTTATATCCTTAATGCGTGATATTATTTCAGTGGGAAGTAAAAAAATATTCATTTTTTCAAATTGCAGTAAATAAAATGGGAAAAAATCGATGTGAGTACATTAAGAGATCATGTAAGCTATACAAAAACAGTTAATTATAGAGTACTCATTAGAGAATAAAAATATATACTACAAGCATTATGTGATTAGAGGCTTAACAAAATGTCTTATCAGTAATCAGTATAATTAATGGGATTTTAAGTGAATTAATCGCTGACTCTCCTTTGAGTTTTAATGATAGAAAATATAACTTATCAGTAATCAGCTTAGTAATTATACGAAGCATAAAATCTTTAAAACCCAAAAATGCTTACATGACAAAGAATTCAGTGAAACAGATGATGTGGAAGTACAAGACTTGCTCTGCATTCCAAAACACCTCCTTTATATTTCTTTGTTATGAAATATTTTATTTTCATTTCCAATGGCGGGTTACAATTTCACAAATAGCCGTAAAATAGATCAAACAAAGAACAGAGAAAAAATAGAACTAAGCTAGAAGATGGTGTGAAAGTTTATAAACCCATGCAGGTCCTCAAATCCCAGTAACCTTCATAAACTCTAGAAGTAATGAAAGCAGAGCAGCAAGAGGGTCCTGCCCATATCCTCATAGAGGTCTCAGTGCATGCAGTGGAGGTCAGGAAGAATGTCCATATGATGCAGATGTTACATAAAACAGTAGTGTCGTGTAGAAAGAAATATCTAAATGAAACCTTTTAATTAAGAAACCTTTTACTGAAATATTCAGAGCTGCAAACACAAACATTATACTTACAGGTTAATCTCAAATAATTATTGACTCAGAGAGAAACCTATTGATTGTTTTGAAGGAGTCGTTGAGTAGAGACACTTAATAAAATTAGCTCGAGCTGCTGTCTAACTGAATCTGGAAAACAAAAAATCTGACAAAAATGTAAATTTCGAAAATGTATCAACTGGTTTCAAAAGCAACTTCGGAATAAATGAAATAGAGCACCATTATTAATAACGTAAGAACTCATCTGGCAAAAATGTTTCTATCATGTTACAAATTGTCGTTGCCAACCGAAAAATCGATAAACAATTAAAGGGAAAACTTCAAAAATGTAGGAAAAGAAATCTGACAGCAACGCCTTTGAATTTTTCAAAGAATTGACCACTCTGATGACCACCGACACTGACAGATTTGTTGCTCTCCTCTTCCTAAGTTTATTTACCTTTTATTTTTTTATTTCAATTCTTGTTTTAATATATATGATATTTCGTAAAATTTGAACGTCTAAATATTTCTTATATCTAAATATCATAAGATCAAAATTGCGCAAGATGACATTCATTAAAAATTTCAACGGATAATTGAGGACTATATAAGACTATATATAAGATAGGTGAGCATGTAAATTGTCGAATGGAAATTCTATATAATGAAATTAATTTTTATACCAGTCCTGAAATTTATGTTATTGCCGTTTCTTTTAAGAGGATCAAAGTGGTTTGAATCTTGTAGCTTTGACATATTTTTTCAAGAGCGGTTTTATATATTAGAGAAGGTTTTTTTATTTCTTTTAATGTTTAAATAAGCAAGAAACATTTTTCTAATTGGAACTTTCTATATGGAGAATTGATGTATTTTTTTTTTACTTTTTGTTACTAAAATGTGTTACGTGAGCCAAACTACCTTAATCTGAAATTATTTTTATTTCAGGCATAATTGAAACATTTTGAAATTAGAACCATGGATCTGCGACTAAATGTCCAAGAGATATTTAGTCGAGTAACATTTTTAAAACACTATGTATAACAGATTAAATTAATAGGAAATAACTGTGCGCAGGATGAAGTAAATAATTATCTACGTTCATAAACGCAACCTATGAGTATGGAGATGAGGGGAAAGATAAATGTAATTCCATTCAAGTAACTCGGAATTCATCGTGGTGAGTTTTCTCAAGCAACGAGAAGATGCATTGGTCCTTAAAAGGAAGAACTGAAGAGTTAATGAAAAGTTTGAAGTTCTCGGAACTTCATATGAAAAGTTTTGTACAAAAGAGATTCAATACTGTTTGGTTGAGCACGTCATTATTTTATCAGACGTTGATTAAAAGTGTTTATACAGATATGTATTTTGAAAATGTTTTGTTTTCTTGCCATCGGATGCGTAAAATATACTCACCACTTAATATATACGCACCGTCATGATATCATCGTGTATTATTATGCACACGGTAAAATATCGTTACTTATTTGTTATGTTTATATTATGTTATTTAGTTCTTTCAGCAGTAGTTTTAGTGTAGTTTCGGTTCAGTAGTGTTTCAACAGTAGTTTTATGTAGTTTTTTTCTGTAGTTTTTTCAGCAATTTAAGAAATATTATTGTGAACGTTTAAAATTTCCTCAACGGAGTCTGTTCTTTCGAAAACCAGGCGAAGAAAAACATACAGGTTTTCTCGTGGCGTGAGACTAGGTTTTGCGAAAGTGTCTGAAGTTGAAGAAGGGTTGGCATATTTGGCGATTTATTGCCAATTAGGTGACATTTTGTGACTTTCCGAAGGTTCGAGAAGCGCCCAGAAATAATCAATATTCTACGAGAGATTCTACGAGAGACATTAGAGATTTCCAGAAGTTTCTATATAGAGTCTATAAAAGGAATTATCACTCGGTAGGTGAGTAGTTGACGGGATACTAGCTACATTAAACTGTGACTTTCGTCATTGTTTTGGGAATAGTAGCAGCTGTTTTGAGAAATGGTTTTCGTCAATATTGGTTCTTAATTATTATTATTCGTTATTGAGTATTGTATCAATTATTTTGTGAAATTAATGAAGCTTTTAAGTGTTGTTTTACTGTATATTGTTTCTGTTTACGCTGTATTTGTGAATAAACGTGTTAGAAGTGAATAAACAGCAATATGGACTCAATCTTGTATCCTGATAGCACAACTACGATTCCAGAGGATACCTGGCAACAATATACTTAAAAATTCTAAAATATGTATAAATTTCATTCTAATTACAATAATAATAAGTTGTTCTTATCAATTACGTTTTTTCTGGAATATTCTAGTTATTATTTAATTTGTATACCATTTTTCGCGAACACGTCCTGTATATGACATTCTACTTATTATTTCACTTTCATTCCATATGTAACTGATAGATACAAGAAGTCAGTATATGTTACGCATGTAATATACTCCTCCAATACCTGAAAATGTAGTCCAGAATATCCAGTATAATAGATACATCATACTTCATGGTTTCACGTAATCTTATCTGCAAATCCAATCAATGTATTACCAGGATGGATATCTTATAATGATGAAAATTGATGTTTTCCCCTCTATCGAGTGCTTTTCATCCACAATGCGGAAAGATTGGAGAACATAATGAAATGTGAAATGTCGCACTGCTATTTTAAGATCTATCTGCTTAATGGATCTTCAAAAAGACGAATCTTGTTATGCGAATAGCAAAATTCGTCTTTATGGCGATCTGCTAAGCAGATGGATAGTATAAAAGAAGCGAAACATATACCATTTCATTATGTTTTCCAATAAAGGATAAAAGCCCAAATACATCGTAATATGTTAATTAGCTCTAAATATTGTTATGTGAATATACGCGTTTTCAAATTTTGCAAAATTGTGACTTCCGGTAACTTTATCAATGAAGCTGATATTTTAAGTAGAGTTAAAAGTAGAGCTATAAATGATTTAATGGAGAGCTCTAATTTGATGATGATTTAAAGTAGAGTTATCAATGAAGATAAAATTTAAAGTAGGGTATTTAAACTAGAGAAGAAACTCTTAAATTACTCTTCGTTACTAATTCCTCCGTGGCGAAGGAGCGCCTACGCACCACGTCCATAAGACCCCCCCCCCAGGGTATCCCATGGCGAAGGGTAGGAGATTTGCAGCTTCACTTTTATATAGGCACCACAAAGGGCAGAAGTCTGACTTGGCCTCGACATGACAACATCCATGCCCGCTGACGGGATTCGAACCCGCAACCCGGCAATCCAGCGGTCAGACGGAAACGCATGCGCTGACCGCTCGACAACCGTATCTGCAAATTACTCTTACTGTATAAAATTAGCTCGAGTGTGGCTCAACTAGACTTTCTCGTACGTTTTTATTTTACAAGAAAAAAATTGAAAAACCTGTATCGTGAGTCCAAATGATTTTAACCGTGGCATGTTACCCTTCACTTTAAAGGTATTAAAAAAATATTTCCATGGACATCATACTTGATAATATACCCCCGGGGGTAACTTGCCTCCCAAAGGTGGCTAATTACGTCACGAACAAAACATTTATATCCCGGCTATTTTTCACAACGATTGAAACTGTTAAATCTCATGATCATTAAATCATAAATAAACCTTTTTATGCATGATCATGTCAAATTTTGTCCTATGCTGCCATGATAAAATAAAATATAAAATTTCAAATAAATTTCGAAGTTTTCTCTTGAATTTAAAAAAAAAATGCTATCTAGCTCTAGATTTTTGATAACAAAACCCGGTATAAAGGTTCGAGAAAATTCATCAATATTTGTGGCTACTATCGTGTATACAACAAATCGACTACAAACATTAGATACACACAGACAGATGGACGGATATCACCCCAAAAATAGGCAAAAAGTGTTCAGGAGGTCTTAATATATTAGCATCAAAATCTTGCATTCGAGCATGCTCCTAAAAACAGTAATTTCTCTATATTATACTACATAATTTGAGAAAATAAAAATAGAGAGAAGGAAGTAAAATTTCTGTGGATCAAAATCTTGAAAATCCCATAATGAATTAAGAATTACATCTAGGTGCGGTTAGTGTTAGTAAAACGCCATGTATTCTTATTTTTCACAACATGATAGCGCAGTATTTTGTTCATATACTTTTGATTATTTTAAAATTAAAGATTCCTAATTATGAGTAGAAGTAGTAGGCACTATTTTATAGTTGTACAAAAGAGTGCAGAATATATTGAGATAAAAATAAATTGAAAAGTAAAATTAATTTTTACTCGCATTGTTTGAGTTCTTGTTTGCTTCGCACTGATAATTGTTTTCTGCAAAATTACCAGATTTAATAAATCTCGCTATATTAAAGAAAGTAACTTACGCCGCTACCGCTAGTTGACAAATTTCGGGTCCCTAGAGTTTGTCTATCTCGTACTCCATGGCCGATATCCGAGATGTCAGCCAGAAAACCTGCATCAAGAAAGAAAATCTGATGTGGACAGCACGTAACTTTCCCTACATAATGCAGTGACTACACTTCACGAAATTACTTATTTCGGGGAAATCTAACTTGACAACTTGAAATATTGTTAGTATCTGCTAATCAATATAGTCTATATATTAAACGATTTCAATAATTAGAAAATATTGAATTTTAATCAGTTTTGGCACCATTTTCGTTAATAAGGGTCATTTTGCTACATCCTCAATTCGACAACATTTTGCTAAAGGTCACCAAGGTGTCAATATTTCACCAAATTCATAGCCATCGGTTTAAGGATACTTGCCACTTTTAATTGTATATAACTTTTAGGATAAATTTATCTGAAAACGTTCTATATCACAAGAATTTTCCATGCAAGAATTTTAAAATTGCAGCAATTCGATTGTTACTGATAAATTACGTAAGAAATAATTATTTATTTAATTGTGTTAATGGTCCTCATTTTCTAATGATTTTCTTTTCAAAATTTTATTCCAAAAGTGCGTTGTGTGAGGGGGTGTCTTTTGAACATTTCATCGCGTTTAATATAGTAAGATTCCAATATTCACTGTTTGTAATAGTCATATAACATTACTTTCGAATCACACCATTCGTTCAAAAGACATTACTTTCGGAAACTCACGGCACACACAAACTAACACTAACATACACGCACTAACACACACACAAACTAATACTAACATACATACACTAAAACATACACAAACTGACACTAACACACACACAAACTAACACTAACATACACACACTAACACATACACAAACTAACACTAGCATACGCACACTAACACACACACAAACTAACACTAATATACACATACTACCACACATACACACAAACTAATGCATACACACACTAGCACGCATACACACAAACTAATACATACACAAACTAACACACATACAAACACACACACTAACATACACACGTACTAACATACACACGCTCTAACATACACACAGATATCAACCACATAAACATTCGATTCGAGTTCAGCGATGGTAGGAACGTCGTCTTCCGTCGAAAATTGGATTACGATTTTTCGGCCCCGTAACAACAACACCTTTTCTATACATTATACTCGTACTATGCATGAAAAATAAAAATCAAGAAAAATACGCCACAATTTTGCGAAACTCTGGTGACTATCACATTGTGAACATGTTTCTGAAAAATTTATCTTAGACTTCTTGAGTCTTCACAAGGTAAGTTTGTACTTACAAACCCGCCAATAGTAGAAATTTTTAAGTTCTAGATCGCGTTCTCATTGCAGATAACAGATACTTATTTTGCATTAGAGACAGTCTGAAATAGCCAATGCAGGTAAAATGTCATTAAACTATATTTTTATACAATTTTCATACACTACCTTAAGTGTCCAAGCAATGTTTGCAAAATTTGAGATATTCATTATATTTGCAGATGCGAGACAAACCAAGCTGATACCCATTTCTATGCGACATAAGCCTCGAAATAATGAAAATGCTTCTCAGAAGGTGTCTAATATGCTAGCTATCTCACACTGTATAATTTTGTTTCTCAGGACCTTATCCCCAAAAGTAGACCGGAGGTGGATTATTGTGATTAATCTATTGTAACGAAGACTACAAATGCTTTTCGTTATTAGGAGAAGTGCTCAAATGTTGTGAGAATGCTCATATGTTGGATTGAATAATGTTGTTGTTGTTGTTGAGACCCAGACCGTCCGACCTACCAGAAAGGTGTAAGGTAACTGTTTGGACGGCCGGGAAGTGCCACCCAATTTGGACCGGAACCCAGTGGGGGAGGCATCCACAGGGACCGTACCCTCCTTCCCCTACCACCAACCTCTCGGAAGGACTTACGGACCCACATGTTTAACGTGATCGTACTCCGCGTGAACACGGCGGCAGTTTTGGCAGTGGCTGGAATCGAACCCGGGCCTACCGAGTGCAACTCCAGCGCGCTAACCAATGAGCTACCGCGCCCCGGATTGAATAATGGGAAATATTTTGTATAATTTTTGTCTTGGCTGCATACAGGTAACTTAATTGCAGTAATTAATTTATTGCACATTTACAATTTACAATACTATGTTTATTGCATTGTAAAGAAGTCGATATATATATATATATATACATATATATATATATATATATATATATATATATATATATATTGTTATATATATATACATATATATATTATATATATATACATATATATATTATATATATATATATATATATATATATATATATATATATATATATATATATATATATATATATATATTATATATATATATATATGTATCACTTGGGCTTGAAAACGAGTTTTGAAGAAGTGAACAAATCCCGATTTAGGCCTAGAGCCTTATCCACATGTATAGCGTTTGTGCTTGGATTTCCTCTGTTCTTTTTTCATCAATTCCATACATTTGTTTTTTGATACTTTTCTTAGACTTGATGATTCTAAATTTGTATTTTTTTTTCCATTTGCTTGAAGATATGCTGTTTTATACTTTTATTTTGTGAGCCTGTTAGAAAGTTAGGTTTTTCGTGTTACAGCTTTTCACTTTCCTTTCATTGGACATTCAAACATTTTTATTATATATATATATATATATATATATATATACAGGGTGGTCCAAAAGGCCTTTTCGTTCTAAATTTGGTGAGTTTTCAGTGATAATACCTAAAGAAGGAAAAGAGCCTCAGTAGAAACACACTGTTCTCTGATTGATGCTTTTCACTCATCTCCTGGAATTTATCTCATACTTATTCCCATTTCTTCACACCCTTATATTATTTGATCCAAGTCCTGACGATTTTCATGAGTGGTGACATAAGCCAGAAACATTTTCTTTAGTGTGTAGGATTCATATTGTTCAATTCGCACTCTAGAGTGAAGATAAATAAATATAATACATGATGAATACAAATATATGAGAACGTTATCGTGCATGGACAGGATAAATCGTCTCCAACTTGCACGATATATTCAAATCGAAATGCATAGAAAAAATACTACAATTATATACTTAGCTACGAAAGTTTTAAGCGTCTGCAATTGACTCCTGCCGCTGGTGCAAACTATTTGTCTTTGGCTAACCAGTTATATTTACTAAACTATTAAGGCAAATTTTCATTTACATTTTCATGGATTATCTGAAGTGGTATTTCCTCCTTTAGATTTAGGATTGAAGTGCAATTTTTTATCAGAATCCTCTCCATTTCTCTGTTTAATTTATACAAAATAACATAGTTTTAATCGGAAAATTTAATAAATATAAACAATTCACATTCTGGAGATCCCCAAAAATGCCAAATTCGATGTGTTTTAGACATTGAGGTATTCACAATACCAATAAATTTTCATTAGCTTGAGCGTCATCGTAAACCATATTTGTTCCAATGCAGAATATAACTGACGATCTTCGACTGGCCAGACAACGCATTTTCTGTTTAGCTTCTAAGACAATTATTCTTTAATAAATGTTTTAAGACGCCTCTGTAAACGCAATATTTGTTGGATTGCACTGCAATTTCAGATAACTGAAACTATCAACCAATGTAACAATAATTATTTCGCGCTTGCTATTCGACCGGTGCAAAGGCATTGCGATTCTCCCATAACTTTCAATAGAGTTTGTAATAGGTAAAAATATTAGTATTTTTTGGAAAATTATATTTGACATAAAATGAATATGTTAAAGAACATTTTGAAGACCAAAGTTTTTATTTTTAAATTAATTCAGATTTCTGAAGCTTGTTAAATAAATAATTTTAAATATTAACAAACTCTGTTATTATTTGGACGCCTAAATTAATATTTTGCCTTTCAGCAGGTTGAATCCTAGCAGCAAAGAATTTCAAGTGAGTTATTGCGGAAGCAAACGCAACACGAATTTATTTTTGGTATAATCAGTTGCTACATTTTAGTACCGTATTTCATCGTTGGACAATTATTGTTTAAAAGTAATACTTTATAGCATTGTAATCTAAGTCTTTAGTGAAGAATATGATGAATATCTAAAAAATTACATCGTAGAGATCAAGTTTCTTTACTAGAGGTGCATTTTAACGTTAGACATCAGTGTGAAATATATATTTTCATCCGCTCACTGACCAGAATACCAGCCACAATTAATTTACTTTTCGTTTTCTCAAAATCTTAACCTGTGGTGTTGAAGACCCAGACCGTCCGACTCGTCACCAAGGACTTGAGCATCTATTTGGACGGCCGGTTAACCTGTGGTGTATAACTTTGAAGAAGAGGTGTGAATTGAAAATAGAGATATGAAACATTGTTCCTGGCAAACCTTATTCACCAACTGTTTAAATGAATCAGTTCGTTTTGGCTTGTACTGGCTTAAAATAAAATTGAATTGATTTCGAATCTGTAATTACCTACTCGACACTTTATAAGCTACATTGAGTTTCTTCTACGGTTGAAATGGACCAAACTGTTCTTTTTTGGAGATTTTCAGTTTCAAAACGACTATATACATATTCAACTGCAAGTGTACCTATTCTATGTCAGACTGATGATACGCTACAGTTGAACAGACCAACCTGCTCATTTGAAGATTTTTAATTTTCAACAGACCATATACATTCAACTTCGGATATGTCTCTTCCGTACCAGAGGACTGATGCCGGTTGAATATATCCTTCACATCCAAGATTTGAGAATTTTCATCCACATTCTCTTTGGAATACCTCAGTTTTTTCTTCACTTCCACACAACCAGGAGAACAATTACCCAGCATACACGACAGAAAGATTAATGTTGCGGAATTGCGTCACTTCCCGTGAAAGTCTTTAATCCGTGGAACAAATTATTTGAAGAGGTATGGGGCGGAATAAGATATTTTGTGGAAGAAATAGGAATACGTGTGAAAGAAAATCCGGGAGACGAAGTGAAAGTCATCAATCAAGAAACTATGTGATCCAGTAGAGACTATTTTATCCTTTCTGAGCTATTATTAGGGTAAGCATACCAGCCGAAGATTAATATTTGCTTCCTCCTACTATGAAATATTGTGTAAAGTAATGTGTTCACGAAAATTTTCGACTTCGAGATTTTGATGCCAATATATGTTTTGGGGGCCTTCTAAGCACGTGTTGATTAATTTTAGAGTGATACCTGTCAGTTTGGCTGTCTGTCTGTAGCATCCAAAATATTAATGGATTTTCGCAAAACTTCATATCCGGCTTTGTTAATAAGAAATCTGAAACTAGATTGAATGATTTGAAATTCAAGCAAAAACAAGTTAATTTATCTATTTAAAATTGTTATATTTAATTCACTTCGCAGTATAGGACAAAATGGGGCATAATTATGCGTAAAAGAAGTTATTAATGGCTCAATGATTACGAAATTTAACGGTTTCAGTTATTGTAGTGCAAAATTACCGCGATACAATTTACGGGTTCGTGACGTCATTATCCTTCTCGGGGATGGTAACCCCCTCCCCCAGGGGTTACATTGTCAAACCTGGAATCAATCAAAATATTTTTTGTACCCTTTAAAATGAAGAGTAACATGCTATAATTGTGATCATGTGAGCCAACTATACAGATTTTTCAAATTATGCCCTGCAAATTTTGCAAAAAAAAAAAAAAAAAGCGAATTAAAAATGGAGTTTGGTATGACAAAGTCAAGTTGAACCACACTACAGCTAATTTCAACCAGAATAAATGGAAGGAGGATTTTAATTAGTGCAGAGTTTCATCATTCGACAAGAGAAATATAATTATATTTATGCTTGGCCAATCACTTAGCTAGTAGTTTATTTATGGTGTTTTACTGTGTCTAGTTTATTGTACAGAGAGAGTATGATAAACATATATTTTATTTCCTATACTAACTATAAACAGGGTGGCCATAATTAAAGTAAAGTTGTTTAGAACCCGATTGTGAGAAAACTGTTGGGCCAAACTCAACCAAATTTGCAGTAAATACTATTTAGACCATGGGGTTTTGATTTTTAAAAGAAAAAAAAACAGGATTTTTGCCACCGCGGTCCAAAGTGGCGCTGTAAGGTCCATTTTTTGAGTAAAATAGGCATAGGAAGTACAGAAAGTTAACATTTTGCATACATTTTGATATTGATATCGCATTTTATATTCACATTTGAACTTACATTTTATCAAACATTTTAGCAATCATGTCTGCCATACACAGTAGAGTATTATACTAAATATGCAGATTTTCAAGGAGAAAAGAGGTGGTAATGAAAACCTTTATGTTGATTTTAGTCAGCTGACGCTGACGACATTAATACGTACTACCAGTTTTGAGGATATAAGGAAAACGTAAAGAATGTGTAGGAATCAACGATGCGCTGCTTTTTACAATCGTGTTTTGCTGTTAAAAGATGGTTATGCTAACATTACGTGATCGTGCTTTCCTAGTAAAACTTTGCTACTAAACAAGTGAAAATGCTTCTGCTGCCCTTTGGGAAAATCTGAGGTTGATGAGCCTAAAGAAAAGTCCCATGACTATCACAGGTTTGCGAAAAATGGTTTTGCGTTTTGAAAATTCTGAAACTTTACAGGTGTTACCTGGACGGGGACGTAAACCTATAAAGAATGAAGAACTTCATACAGTTGCAACTGTCATAAAGGATCCAACAGTCGGACCTAGCAGTGCTCGGACATATCCAGGCAACTGGATATGCCCGAGGCAACTGGATATGCCCGAGGCAACTGGATATCCAAGCAACTGGATATGCCGTATTCTAAGGTATGAAAAATCATTCGCAAATTGCTAAAATTTTACCCATACAAAACCAGCCACACTCAACAGTTGCTTCAAGGAGATGCAGAAGTTCGCTTGAACTTTCCACTGACTTTCCTAACTTGCATGGAAGTCAACGAATCATGGCCTTGGAAAATCTTGTGGAGTGATTGATGATGCGCATTTTCATCTGAATGGAACAGTAAACACGCAAAATTGCCGCATTTGGGCTTCTGAGAACCCTCATGCTTTTCAGGAGATTCCTTTACACTCTCCGAAAGTAACAGTTTGGTGTGGCTTTACTGTCTTTTTCATCATAGGTCCGTATTTTTTGGAGAACACATCAATTGTTCCAAAGGCTTGTTCCGTCAATGCTGAGAGGTATCGAACGATGCTGCTGAACTTTGTTATTCCTCAGCGTCAACAGCATGGATACCTTGAATCTACGATATTTTTTGCAGAATGGAGCACCGCCTCATATTATATTGCGCGTACAGGACGTCCGTCCTACGAAGCATTTTACCAACAACCGAATAATTAGTCGAGCGTTTCTTATGAAGTAGCCAGCCCGTTCTTCTGATCTCACACCTTGTGACTTTTGGTTGTGGGGTCATGTAAAGCGCTTGGTATACCAAGTGAATGTGGATAATTTAGCCACTTTGAAGGACCGAATAATATTGCACGTCAAGCAAATCAATGGAGATCTGCTGCATTCTGCAGTAGTGAATGCTGTTCAGAGAATGCACTTTTTGGAACATATGCAAGGAAAATATAGTGAATCACACATGTAAATGATGCCAATATAAAAATTAATGTCATACTTATGTAAATGTAAGATGCAAATGTAAATATAAAATGTATTAAATACGTATAAAATGTAAATGTGATGTCCTTTTCAAAATGCATGTAAAATGCTCACTTTCTGTACCTAATATGCCTATTTTATTCCCAAAATGGACCTTGCAGCGCTACTTAGGCTCGAAAAAATCCGAACTATTTTTTTTTCTTTTAAAAATCAAAAGTGGAAATTAGTGAGTTATTATAACCCCTCCAAAATTGAAGTGGAAAAAAAAATTGAAGTGAAAAAAAGAACCGGGTGTGAAAGTCCTTAGTAAGCCACTCTACTTACTACAGAATTTGATACTGAATCTATATGTTATCATCTAATCTCTATTTATAAAAATCAATGTTAAAACCAATGTTTTAGGTAAAATGAAAATCTTGGAGCTGGAAATGGAAAAGGAACCGGAAGTGAAAGTACTTACCAGAAGCCCTATCTCCTTCGACATTTGATGCTGAATTTATATCAGTAATCATCTATAAGCTATATCTATAGTAGATCTGTAGAAATAGATGCTTCAAAAAATTTTAGTAAAACATAAGTGGCAAATCTGATTGCCACCAATAATGTATATTAAACGTAATTTACATTATCGCAGAAAAATTAAACTTAATTTGTTATTAGAAATATGATTGATGGTACGTTGCATCATAGAATTGCATTATTTATAACTGAAAATTTAGAAATAATTGCATCAAAATAATATTACTATATTCATTTTAAAAGTTATGATCCTTTAAAGGCAAACGATCAAAATCATCAAATCTATTGAAAATCTTAGAATTCAACATAAATAGAAATTATTCTACATTTGAAGGAGTTGGATTTCTGATGAAAATTTACATTAAATATCCCAATAAAGGAATATTAATTTTCGAGAATGCCACTTGAAAAGGACATGGATAACATTTTAAAACGTATTGTCTATTGAAACACAAATTAATATTGGGAAATAAAAAATAAAAACAAACGCCTATCTAATTAAATTAATAATATATCAGACATCTCATTACTTCATCACTCAATATTTTTACTTTTCTTATATACATGATGTATAAGGAAAGTATTGTGACGGGGTCGAAAATTCGAATTCGAGTTTTCGACGGGAGAGCACGTTTCAAGCATCCCTGATCACGAATCAAACATTTTTGAAGTGATGTCTCTGTGTGTGTGTGTGTGTCAGTGAGACTATGGAGACAATAACTGACGAACGAAAGGACCGATTCGAACAAAATTTGGTACAAAAATCACAATCCGTAAACACTGGAAGCTTGTTGTTTGTATACGCAATCGAATGTTCAGAACCCCCCTAAATTTTCGAATGAAATTTTGAAAAAATCGTCAAAAAATCAAAACCGCTAATAAAGTTAAGCAAATAGACATTTCTGATGTAATTTTTCATTAAAAAACGATTGACATAAATTTTAGAACGCTAACATGAACCGTTCTCGAGATATTGTACATTTTTCAAAAAAATTATCAAAAAGACATATAAAATTTTTAAAAATATTCCTATTGAGAAACATGTTCACTTTTCATATGTAATACCATGTGATAAATTGGGTGACATCATTTTCGTAGATCTAGCTCGTTCCATTCATGAAAAAATATACTTTAAGTAATACTTTTGTATTTGAACACCAGTAGTTATTTATCTGCTGTAAAAATAACTTATTTCTTATAACGCTTGGCGAGATTTTGGCGACGAATTTGGCGAAATGTCGCCATCTTGGCGACTTTTTGAAATGTTGCCAAATTAACGAAAATCTCGCCAAATGGATAAAAATGACGCTAAATCAATGAAAATGACGACTAATTGTCGAAAATTCAATATTTTGGAAAGAATATTAGTATCTACTATAAGAAAAACCTATTTTTTTACTGTAAAAGTAGTAAATTCATTACATTATATAAGGAAAGTCATGTGTTGCCCACATCAGATTTAATTTTTATTTCATTTCATATAGTTTCTGTTAGATTAACAATTATCATACAAAAATTTTTATATTAAATGTACTTAAATATGTATAATTGAAAAAAAAAATTTTGCAATGTGATTAAAGCGAAGTTTTGTGAAATGTAAAATTTTCATTCGAGTAAACTTGAATGAATACAAACCAAATGATGATCAAAGTTTCGAAACTCGAAACAAATAACTAATTTGCATTTGTCATTGGGTATGGTTATTAACAAGAGGAAAATTGTTCTGGCTGAATATCCCCAAAATTTCTAGCTGGAAAACCCTGCTATCCCACGATTATCATTTTACAAGATATGACTCGAATAAACGAGCCATGCTTTTTAAAAGTTAACAAGAACAGACAATTTTATAGTACGTACATTAGAGATTTTAAAATTTTATATAAAAGTTCTTAATAATATTTTTCTGAAAGTTACTACAAATAAGAAATAAAAGCTATATTTGTAGCACTCTGATTTACAACAGAATACCACAAGTACTAAAATTTCAATGTAAACAGCTCATAAATTTCTCTGTAAGCAGTCATTAATTCATTAATCAAGTATATTAGCTACTGTCATTTTTTTTTGTAGTCGAGACATTTTAATTTTGATTAAATTGTAAAAGAAAAAAACAATAGACTTTCTATTATTCTATTAATCTAGGAATTTAACTTGCAAAACACAGCTGGTACATAAGTCTCAGAAAAGAAAAGAAAACGTACTAGTTTGCTTATTTTTGCCTTAAATTTATAGTTTGAAATATTACTTTAAAATGTTGATAATTTAGTTTTAAAACCTGAAACCTAACTTGATTTTTTTCTACTTTAATTTGTCTTTGAAACTTTTCGTGCTCTTTTTTGCAATATTTTTGATCAATATGAAAAACATCTAACACCTGGAAGTATTTCAATAGGATTTGATCCCTATTCACAAGTTCGGCAATCAAACCTTATTTAAAAATTATCAAACTTCAAAATTTGTTCTTTTGGCATTTATATATAACTAGCAGCATACCCATTCTTCGTACGGAGTATATAATAAAAATAAACTTAAAATTCACAATCATGTGCAAATACCTATAGTATACTAAATGACATGATTAATCAAAATATTCTGTTAAAATATTTAATACAATGCTCCTAAAAAGAAACCTCAGGATCTCTGTTCTCACTATACAAAATTATCTTCACGGGTAGATCTGAAGAATAAAATATCCTGGCCTTTTTTGCAAGCAAATTTATAAAAAGTATAGAATTGAATCAATATATGCAAAATAATAGCGTATTGTATGGGACACGTACTACTTATATACGCGAATATTAGAAGATATAACCTGTATTATGACATTACATGTATACATTGAAAATATCAATAAATCCGTAATTTTTAAACCAGTAGGCAATAATTAATTCCAATAAGTGCCCAAATGAAAGTGCTAAAATTATATGGAAAGATAAACCCGTACTACTTATAATGTCATAGATTAGAAGATATGTCCTAGTGTTAGTAAAAGATTGCCGTATTATAATATTTAGTTTGAAAAATTTTTGCCAATATATAACAGATTACTTAATACATTAAAAATATCAATAATCCCCGTGATCTTCATACCGAAAGGCTTGATTCCAATATATGCCAATATACATGTACTACTTATATTCTCTTACATTAGAAGATATACCCGTGCATTTGTAGAAGATTACTCGCACAACGTACAATATATGAGTTTCAACAATTTTTTCCGCAATAAAACAATGCCATAAGAAATTGAAAATATCAATAATCTCTGAATCAATAATCCCCGAAAACATCAATAATAATAATGTTTAAACATGAAGATCGTAATTGATATTATCCAGTCAAAAATACGATGGCAATGAAATTTATTTTATATACATATCTTCATCATTAAAATCGGAAAAGATTTAATAAAAATCTTCTTCCTCATTAACACGTTAAATTTAAATCCGTTGTTAAGCGACATGTTATGATTTGCTTCAAATAAATTGGTGGTCAAAATATCGTCTGAATATCTCTAATGAAGGTTTGGCGACATTTTAAAAAATCGCCAAATTTATTGCCAAGTGGGACTGTAGAACTGACAGTCCCACTTGGCGATAAATTGACGAACCATCATCAAAATATTACCCCTAAAAAAAACACAATTTCGTTTATTTAGGGCAATTTATCAATTTCAAAATATTTTTATGGATTTATAAATATTTTTATCAATTTAGTGACATTTTAAAAATTCGCTAAATGGGTTACTAAGTAGGGCGGTTGGACTGACAGACAAATGCTATCGAAACACAATTGCAGTACTTTCTTTTAACAAAACAAATATAATTTCATTGATTTGCATCACTTTTATCAATTTGGAGACATTTTCACTAATTTGGTAAAGTTTAAGAAAAGTTACCAAGTTAGCGATATCCAGCCAAATTCGTAGCACTAAATTCGCAGATCTGAATAAAATATCGTGATCCAGTTTGTATATACTAAATGAAAACACTAAAATATTATTAGAAGATATACCCATTCTACTCTTTTTCTGTTTAAACAATTGGATAAATGAATTTATTGGGTAAACAGAATATAAGTTTATTAGCTAAACACAATATATAAGCTTAAAACCTCTTTGCTAAAATACATGAAAGTGATGTATGCAGTTCGCAATTAATATAATTAAAAAAAAATCAAACCGTTCATTTGTAAGATATATTTTAATATCCATTTATTTATTATTCAAATCGAAAAAATAATAATAATCATTAACAAACACATTTAATTCCATTCCTTTGTCGAGCAACATGATATAAGATAGAATATTCCTCATAAAATGCGAAATTAAATAATCATTTTAATTTCTTTACATTCTAATCGTTGAATAAAAGCTTGTGAAATATAAAACATGGAGGTAGATTTTTAAATTTAAATTCATGTTTCATACAATTCATGCTTTCAGATAGTGACTATTTAATGCAAAAATCCTGCATCAAACTCAAAAATAAAGTTTTAATTCCCTTTGACGTTTTAAACAAACGATATTTATCCTTTCCGTTTGGATAAACCACGGAGTTGGAGAGTAGAACTCCTATAAAAAAAGTTCCGTTTTTCATTAATATCTCGACAACCCCTGGTCTTAGAAACTCGAAACTTGGGCAAAATTTATGGGGGCTATTTCAAGGCCACCCACAAAATTTCATTAAATTCGGTTCAGCCGTTCTCTCGTGATGATGAGACACAAACGAAAGTTTCGTTTTTTACTAATATCTGGAGAATCACTGGTCGTAGAAATTCCAACCATAGACTAAATTTTAAGTGGGGCTATTTCTAGGCTACCCACAAAATTTCATCAAATTCGGTTCAGCCGTTCTCCCGTGATGACGGGACAAACAGACAGACAGACAGACAGATTTTCATTTTTATTTATATAGACTAGCAGCGATTATCCAGCGTTGCTCGGGATTTACGATGTAAAACTGTGATAAAAACTACACCGGAACGCATAAGCCCGTGAACCTTATACATTGTTTCTTCTGTGTGAAAGAAACAAATCCATTGCATTATGTAAGAAAAAAATGAATCTGATTGGCTAATTAGATCCATTGAATCATACATACATACTTTTCTTCTTTATATATATAGATAGATAAATAGATATTTTATATTCATTTATTTATTATTCAAATTAACAAAATTTATTGAGTAATCTTGTGAAAAATAAACCATGGTGATAGAGTTTCCATTCAAATTCATATTTCAAACCTGCGATTTTCAAAAGTGACTAATACGTCGTTCACTAAACTCCCACAAAACTCAGAGATTTAATTGACTTTCACGTTTTAAACCAACGATTTCCAACCTTTTTTGTTGGGAATCATGGAGTTTGAGAATAGAACTCCTAGGAAAAAGTTTATTTTTCCATTAATATCTCGGTATATCCCTGGTCTTAGAAACTTGAAACTTGGACTAAATTTATGGGGGGCTATTTCAAAGCTATCCACAAAATTTCATTAAATTCGGTTCCAGATTCTCTTCGGTGATGATGAGACAAACGAAAGTTTCGTTTTTTATTAATATCGCAACAACCCCTGGTGTTAGAAACTCGAAACATGGACTAAATTTTAAGTGGGGTTATTTAGAGACTACCCACCAAATTTCATCAAATTCGGTTCAGCCGTTCTCCCGTGATGTTGAATCATACATACATACGTACATAATTTTCTTCTTTATATATATAGATGTTTACTGTGGAATGCAGTCGTGCATAAACAGCAAAAGGAATAAAAAAAATCTTGTAAAGACCTAACGTAGCTTGTTCTAGTGGTGTCATTTTGGGTACGTAAACTGGACTAGCGTAATATTCAAGAAAAATATGGAGTTTAGAAAGCACTCGATTACTATGTTGCATGACAAAAAATTAAAGTTAGTGTTGTTTCAAATGGAGAATAGTTCTTCTGCAGAAGGGTCAGTTGTGGCGCCATAAAAGACCCTGGCGTTCTTTTATTTCGCAGGAAAATAGATATATTTTGTATTTTTCTGACTAATAAAATCGATGTTTAAGAAGGTGTATAAAATAATGTTTGCTTTTATTTAGTTAGATTCGCATGTTCATATTTTTATTACATATAGATTGAAACAATACTCAATATAAATTGACAGAATACATAAAAGTAAATTATTTTATTTAATGCTAGAATGATTTTTCCCGACTTAAAATATGACCAGGAACAAAATAAACACCCGCAACATATTAAACATGCAAATACAGATAACACTACTGAATTTACAAATTGCATGTTTTGAATCAAAATAATTCATTTCCATAGCTTTCATACACTCTAAATAATTGCGCTGAAAATACGTGAATTCACAAAAGAAAAAAAAATGTTCCTTTTAGTTAGAAAAGTTAGATTTTTGTTTTTAGTTTAGTTTTTGTTTTAAGAAAGTTTCAGTTTAAAAGTTTGATGTTCTCATTTTATCAACCAGTTCGTGTTTCGTCATTTTCAGTAATTGACGGGCACGGCACGGAACATATTATTACAAGCATGTAACGAAATACCTTTACTGGAGGCTCTTTTGAGACCAAGAAGGGAAAAATACCTTTACATGCAGCCATTCCTCATACATCAATGTAGGGTTTCCATATTTAAAAACTCAAGGCAGGGTTTCTAGATTTGACGATTTATCGCCAATTCGACAACTTTTTGAGGGTATGAGAATTTTCTCAAAATAATGAATATTTATGGAGATTCTTCCAGCCCTTGCTGGAAGTTTCTACGGAGAGTATATAAAAAGAGTCGTCACTCAGTTGGAGAGCAGTTGACGTTATGCGCGCTACATTGAATTGTAAGATACATCGATGTTTTGTATCCCCTGTTTTGCGAAATTAGTGAAGCATTTGATTGCTGTTTCACTGTATACTGACAGATGCTTAGTGACCTTGTGAGACAGTCAGCCATCTATTTGTTGAACATTTTTCCTGTTTACGCTGTGCTTGTAAATAAACGTGTTAGTTATCCAGAAATTTGGACTCATTCTTGTATACCGAGAGTACATCCACTATACCAGAAGATACGTTGTGACTATATCAAGAAAGAAAAAAATTCATTTAGTCTGCTCGAATAAATTGATTTTGAAGTCTAAATATAAAATAAAATTTTATATAGTATTTTTTAAACGTTTGCGTTACACTTTCTGAACATACATAATAGTTGCCTATATACCGAAATGTGAATTTTTTTTAATACTCACAAAATTAGAATATCGCAAACTTTAGACCACACGTAGTCTACAGCAAAAGTCGGAGACATCTTTTGCCGAACACCTGCTTGAGTATCCTTTGCATGAGGAAATAGTTTACTGGAATAAATGTGATTTTATTTTGAAGCCGAATTTTTGGCCTTAAATGTTCATACTTCTAAACAAATTCGAATTTAAAAAAAAATTGTCGAAGTCTATCGCCATAGGAGTTATCCCTGTACTGAATTTCGCGACTGTCCGAAGCTTGGATTTTCCGCTACAGACAACACAAGCACACAAACATATTTTATTGTGTAAGATTTATCATAAACTAGCAGTAAATGTTCCCATTGTATCTCTTGACTCAAAATTAAATCTAATTCTTTAAACATACTAAATCATTGCATTTCAACAATTCTACTAAACCTATAAAATATATAAAAACATAAAATTACAAAAAATAGCTTAGAAATTCATAGCATGAATATTTTTTGAAAAATTGAAATCAGTCAGAGCATGAACACGCTCATTTCCGATTTGAATCCATTCTCGATCTCATCATCTCTTCTTAGCTCAAACTTGCTGCACAGTAGATGGCTCATACATTTAATTTACATTTAATGTCAGTTACCAGTTTTTAAAGCAAACCCATGTCATATATAATTTAAACTCAAGCGTTGTTTGTTTATATATGTTCAAAGCATGGATTTAAAAACATTTCATAAGGCACTATTCTTGCCCAAGCATTCATTAAAGGAAGATTAAAATTTCGTCGATTAATAGGGGATTAAAAAGAAAATGAAAAGAATTGATGCAAGAAATTAATGTAAAACATATTAATATCTCATTAATTTGTAATGAGGATACTTAATGAAGTAAATAACAAAGCTTTTCTATTATGAGATTCAATTAAGAATTCAATTATAGATATAAATTAGAGGCGATTTTTATTTTTACTTTTATATTATTTTTTTTATTACCTTAAATAAATAATGTCATGCATTTCCTTTGTGTCATTCATTTATAATTTTTAGTAAGTAATGTTATGTTATTTTTCTTGTGTTTTTTCCCTTTACACTATTGGGTTCAGAAACATGTACAGATTATTCCAAATAGCAGCAGAGAAATAGCGAAAGATACAATAGCAACATGCAGCTATAAAAAACTGATCATAGCTATTCGAATAGAAACTTTTCATTAAACTTCTAGCAAAGAATTTGTTTGTTTGATTGTATGTTCGACCTACCAGTAGGTACAGAAAAGTATTAGATAAGCTATAGAAAATGTTCAATTAAAAAATTGTAGTGAAAAATCTAATTAATCAGATTCGCCACTTCTAATCAGAAACACTGAAGAATAGGAAATCGTTTCAACATTTTAAAGTGTCACAAGAGCAGAATAGTCAGCTTATTTGACCAATATCGCATTATGAACTTCATTCAGAAGAAAATGTATGGTCCTGATCTAACTCCTAGCTGACGAGGTAAAATAGCTCAATTTAATTATATAGATATTGTTAAAACATTATTTAAATACAAAACAATTGTATTCAGATTATGAATTATTTACCAGAAAATTTTTCATATTCTGAATTACTTTAAATTTCTTGGAAGACTACAAACGTGTTTTATTGAAATTGATGAAAATGCTGATAAAAAATACGGAATGAAGAATACAGTTTCAGAGCAACTGGCCATAGGACAAAAAGTCCTGTTTAGTTAGAGACCTAGCTGGTCCTCATGAGGATCAATTACAAGCATGATTCTGGAATTTCTAATTTTAATATTTAAAAGAAACACCACGGCCGGTGAAAGTTCGAAATTTGATGACCCCTGCAAAGGAACCAGAGCCGAGAAGTGTTATCGGAGCTAAGAGGTATGCTCGGAGCCGACAGGTCACACTTTAAGCCCTGCTCAGGTGTATTTCTCTTGGATTGTTTTTGTATGAGACAGGCACAATTTTTTAAATTGGAGGTTGTTCGGACGTATTCAGTGAGTAAAAATTTATAAATTAAATTTTATCGAGTTCAAGAAGCTATTTTATTGATTTCTTCCATGCAAAGATAACTGTTAAGTATATCAACATTTACCTTCAGTCAAAACACAAAACTGAGCGAACTCATATTCCTGATACATTTAGAAAAACGCTGTTTCTGGCAGACCGGTCCCTGGTTCGTTTTCCCAACATGAAATTTCAACTAATCCTTCCCGTTAGCTTCATGTTCTAACTTTTCCTGATTCTACAGTAATTCCGTGTTTAAAATATTCATTTAACAATATAGTACTTCAAATAAAAATAAATTAACATGAAAACGAAAATCAAACAGTATTTAAACAATCAACTCTAGAAAAGCTATAAAATATTTACAATTCATTAGATCTGCTCATATTTAAAATTCCTTTACCGAATAACATGAACCAGCAGGAACAATGAATGAGATGGAATAAACACAGTCGTTCCGATTCCCAAATAAAAAGGACACATTAATCAGCTCCTTACAGACATCTAATTACGTTACTAATCAATGAATGTGAGCGGTAGTAGCTTGTGCGGGAAAAACAGCTGATTTAGTACTTGCTATTTGGTCAAGGTTCTGATATGTACGTGAGATCGTATTTTCTTATTTGTTGACTAACAACTCACTTGATCTCTCACATATATAAATGATCCTATTTATTTTCTTCACGCAGATATCACTTTCATCTCCCTTTATAACGTAATAGAATATCGAACAAACATGGGTTTTGATTTATAAATAAGAGTTGAACAGTAAAATTTCGCCAGTATAAATGCCATTTTGTGAAATTAAAATCATTAGCCATTACATTAAGAAAGAAAGAGAAAATTAATTTGAGTCTGTAGGGAAAGTCATGTACGGCCCACATGAGATTTTTTGTTTCGAAAACAATATTACAAGAGTATTTATTGCCAATTTCTCCTTATTGCTTACTGTTAATTGAAAATTGGCAAACATTTTGTTTTACATCTGACTTACTATTTGCAAATAAATATGTGCATATTTGTAATCGTTTTGTGTTAATATTTTTATTTCTCATAAAATTGTTAATAAAAAAAGTTGCATTTTACTGTTCTATGATACTTGCACATTTTCACGTGATGTAATTAAGAAAATATATTGTAGATGGTTTAGCATTTTTCTTATTATTGTTTGGATTTTTTTTAAATTAACTAGCAACCCTATAAATAGTTGGCGTGAGTACTGGTAATGTTCACAGCTGCCGACTGAATTCCTTGCAGCTTACGAAAAATAATCCTCTTCAAACAAAAATTTCTCAATTGATCTACTTAAATATTTACTTAATTAACTATTACGTGATTATAATATCTAACACGAAATTTTCAAAATGATTCTTTGTTTTACAACGCGATTAAACTCTAGTTAAAACCTTACTATTTTACCTTAACCTTTTATTCACGATTATGGCAAACGTTGTCCTATGCTGCCATGTTAAAAAAAAAAATCTGCTGTGGGCAACACATGACTTTCCTTATATAATGTAATGAATTTGCTACTTTTACAGTAAAAAAAATAGGTTTTTCTTATAGTAGATACTAATATTCTTTCCAAGATATTGAATTTTCGACAATTAGTCGTAATTTTCATTGATTTAGCGCCATTTTTATCCATTTGGCGAGATGTTAGTTAATTTGGCAACATTTCAAAAGTCGCCAAGTTGGCGACATTTAGCCAAATTGGTCGCCAAAATCTCGCCAAGCTTTATGGACGAAGAAATAAGTTGTTCTTAAAGCAGATAAATGACTATTGGCGTTCAAATACAAAAGTATTACTCAAAGTATCTTTTTTCATGACTGGAATGAGCTAGATCCACGAGAATGATGTCACTCAATTTAGTGCATGGTATTACATATGAAAAGTGAACATGTTTCTCAACAGGAAATATTTTTTTTTTCATTTTATATGACTTTTAGATAATTTTTTTGAAAAATGTGCAATATCTCGAGAACGGTTCATGTTAGCGTTCTAAAATTTATGCCAATCGTTTTCTAATGAAAAATTACATAAGAAATGTCTATTTGTGTAACTTTATTAGTGCTTTTGATTTTTTGAAGATTTTTTCCAAATTTTATTCAAAAATTTAGGGCGGTTCTGAACATTCGATTACGTATAAAAACAATAGGCTTCCAGTGTTTACGGATTGTGATTTTTGTACCAAATTTGGTTCGAATCGGTCCATTCGTTCGGCAGTTATCGTCTCCACAGACTCACCGACACACATGTCGGCGAATCTTCTCTTTTGGTTCAGTGGAATTTTATTGAGTCTCACCTGTTCCGTTACACGAATCTACACCATTAATCATAGACACAGATACGTCTGAATAAACTTTATTTCCCGATGGCAGACACAATTTACATAGAAACGGTTGGACGTGGCATGCTGGTTAACATCCAGCTTCCATAGCTTCAATTTCCTCTCCAAATTGCTGCTGCCTCACTTCTTATCTGTCTGGAACGTTACGACAGCGCCACCTGCCTTTCTGTTACAAATGAACATGCAAATTTCTCCCACAACACACACGCGAACACACACACACACACACACACATACTGTCACACACACATACACAAACACACAGACATCACTTCAAAAATGTTTGATTCGTGATCAGGGATGCTTGAAACGTGCTCTCCCGTCGAAAACTCGAACTCGAATTTTTGACCCCGTCACAATACTTTCCTTATACATTATGTATATAAGGAAGTAATATATAATTTCGAAGTTTTCGCTCGAATTTAGAAATAATTCTATCTAGTTCTAAAATTTTTGATAACTAAGTCAGATATAAAGTTTCGTGAAAATCCATTAATATTTGTGACTGATATTGTGTACACAAGAAATCGACCACAGACTTCAGACAGACGGACATCACTCCACAAGTAGTTCAGGAGGTCTTAAAACATATATTGGCATCAGAATTACGTATTCAGAAAATTTCGGGAACACAATACTTTCTCTATACTTTACATAGTATAAGAAAGTAAAAATTAAAGCTCTTTTACAACAGCTTTTAAATTAATAACTTGCAAACGACAAATAGTAAAAGGATTATACACTCCTACTGATTATAATTCAAGCATATCTAAACAACTCTCAGAATGAATGTATGAAAATCATCGCTTGGAGATTCAAATTGTAGGAATATTTATTTACAGACATTTGACAGGTCATGCAATTAGTATCATTTTATTGATAGCTAATATAAAAAATTAATTGTACTTGTCTTGCAAAATGTTTTATCTTGCTATCAACGAATGGGATAAAATGAATGACTAGAACAAACACATTTGCCCCGAATCCCAAATAGAAAGGACCCTTATTCAGCTCTTTCAAATATCTAATTGCATTTACCAAACAATGGGATAGTAGATTGAAGCACCTAGTAGGAGAAACAGCTGATTAAGTATTTGCTGTTTGGTGGAGGTGCTGAAAGGTACGTAGAAAACTATTCTATGTTTGTTGTCAGACATTTCGCTTAAGCTGTCTTCATTACAATTGATCAATTTTAACAATTCTGACAATAGAGTGTATTGTTGTTATCCGTTACAAAACCTACTCTAATAGAAGTCACTCTTGAGTATGCATCGACTAGTGATGTCTATTCAAGTTACCTATTTTTAGTGATGTCTGTTGAAGGTAAGTCAAACAGAAATGCCATTCTTCATAAATTAAGAATGCTATTAGATAATGCGGCGGAGACATATATTTGCAGTAGCCTGTTCTAAATATCTAGCTAATATTTTTAAGATTTGAGAGTATTGTTATTAACGAGGAGCAAAAATTTTTGAAGAAATAAATATATATATTTTTCTGGTAAATACGATATTAACACCGTTATAGTTAAATATTTGTATCTTTACGATCCACACTGAATATAAGGGAATCTATATTCTAAATGTCGCTAACTATTGTCGAATAATAAACATCATGATAAAAATATACTTTTTAATAACCTTCCTTACACAACAGAAAAGTAGACAATTAATTTTAGTTGTTCACGGAATTGATACATAAAGAGGCTCCAGGCATATTAATATCAAAACAATAATATATAAATCTTGTCATAACGAAATTTTTTGTTATGCACAATTGTCGAAAGGAAATGAAGGTGTACGAAGATGAAATAATTTCGACAATTTTGTAGAACATCACTTTTGGATAATAATAAGATTTATATAGTGTTATTATTTTCCCTTCATGCATAGCATAATGTATGGGGAAAATATTGTGACGAAGTCGAAAATACCAATAAGAGTTTGCGATAAAAGGAAACATTTCAAGCATCACTGAACTCTAATTGAACGTTTCCAAAGTGATATGTGTGTGTGTGCATGTGTGTGTGAGCGTGTTAATACGTATGTGTATATATGTTAATATGCGTGTGTGTTAATATGTGTGTGTTCTGTGACGTGGCAAAATTTCATATATATACACTACCACCACTTACCATAGTGTCCCCAGTTGACTCAGAGATTGTATTAGTGACAGCTGAAAAAATTAAGTACATTGCGTATATTAATTAAGAAACCAGAGGTTTTGTAGCCATTAACTTTTATTACATATAATTTATGGAAGCAATTAAATAATAAACAAGCATTGCATATTTAAATCGCATTTAAACTTGACTTCAGGGTATACTAGCTTAACCAATATTTAATTTACCATAATTTATAGCTGCTTAAATGCATGTAACTTGAACTTATGACTCATATTGCTAGGGGATTTTTCCAAGCTCAAAGCTTATGGATATGATTATCTACACATTTAATTATATTAGTAATATTCAAATTTTAAAACACAATACCTCCAAACACTGATGTAGGGCTTGCCTTGTCCTTAATAACCACACCCCAATGTCCATATGTATAGGATACCAGGGAAAGGTGGTGGGAGAATCCAGGACATACGGGCCTCCCTGTTTCAGGAGAATTCCTTCGCGGAGAATTGGGAGTCCATCAGGGGATCGCTTATACATCAAGGTCCGCTATAAGGATCTACTGTCCAAATGCCGGTTGTCTCACTAGGGTTTACTGTCCGGAGGACGAACTAAACGGCCGATTCCGGTTGGTTCACCGCTGGTTCGATGCCCGGACGACGTACTCGAAGGCCGATGACAGTCGGTGTAGGATCCCGCAAAAACAGTTCGGTTGCATGCACCACCAGTCTTGCAAAACGACGATCACTTAGATGAAGCATGTTACGCGTAAAGACCCAGGTTTGGTACCTCGCAAACACTCCGCCAGTGCATAGTCGTCTGTGTGTGGTGATGACGTAGCCACCGACCTATTAAGCTGCCGTCTACCATTGCAGTCCCCACATTTGTTGCAGCTTAGCTGTAGTGTACAGGTCCAAAGAGGTGCCCCAATACTACACCGTATATTTCCAGAGCTGTGTACTACTGCATGGCAAAAGGCTCGAAGCCATCACTGCTTCGATGACCGCCAATACCCGATGAGTTTTCATATAACAGTCTGGTTCCACTTTCACTCGATTTAGCGTAGAGTTACCATAAGACGTCATTGCTGTATTATCCTAGCCTGGATACGAGCTACACTTGAGCAGATGTGCTCGCATAAGTGTATCAAATAATCCGGTTCCTTCCAATAGGACCACCGCTACGGAATAGCAGTGGATACCGGTCCCCAAATGTATGTCGAAATGCATTCTTTGGGATCTGGCTTCGATCAAGTAAACATAAAATTACGAGTCCTTCTTTGCAGAAATCGCCGAATATCAATGTTCGTACTATTAATTCAATACCAAAAACATTGTTCTGTGTATATTGCACATCATGATGTCAATGTGAAAGAAGTAAAACCATTGCATTATCTAGTGAGGTTATGTGCTGCCCACATCAGCTTTTTCTAATTGAATCTGCTTACTCCCTCAGTTCCCTTTGCCCACTGTGTCTGAGAGAGAAATCAAGATATAATGTCAGAGTGTTTTACCGGTTCAAGGCGCTAAATGTTTTGAAATACCAAAGCACTATAACCAAAGCCCCTCGCCCGGCCACACATTAAACTGCCGTAAGCCCTAGGGTTGGCTGTGTGGTTTGGGCCTTCAAAGTTCCTTCAACTATAACCAAAGCCCGAAAAGGACACAATATATAAAAAAACTACCAAGCAAAAATAGTTGTCAAGAATAAGCCGATGAGCGAGATTAGATTTAAAGACAAGGAAGGAGAGATATTGGTGAAGTTAATGATGGTATTACCAACAGGAACCAAATATGCTTCTTGGACGGTATAACCAACTTAACCACTAGAAATGCTTCTTGGACAGTATGGCCAACTGTAACCGCATGAAATGCTTCTTGGACGGTATGACCAATCATTACCACTAAAAATACCTCTTGGACGGTATGGCCAACTGCAACCACTAGAAATGCTTCTGGGAAAATATGGCTAACTTTAACCACTAGAAATGCTTCTTGGAGGAAGAAAGCAGTCGTAGAATCAATGCCGAGGATTATTTTATTTCTGTTTGTATACAGGTTGTTTCTGATATTATTTGTACTCTATTCCCGCCATCGTAATGTCAATTAATTTAAGAATCGTTATATATACTTTATTACGAGAAATACCCAGATTTGAATATTGGGTATTTCCGCATGCAAAAAGAATACCCACCATTGCACATTATTTTAAAATGGTGTTTGTTCAAAGCATATACCACTATTCAATGTAAAATCCGTGCATGTCATGTAATAAAGCATCAAATAGTTTTTGAAATTCCAAATGAAATAATTAAAGAATCACCCAAAAACAGCTGCATTAATAATAGCATGAGATATTAAAACTTCGTAAAATACAGCATATAAAAAAATAATCTCGTCAACCAGTTTCAAAAGCAGAAAATAGCGTCATTCTAGTAAACAATGGAAAATTTAAAATATACCGAAGGTTGCAAAAAATTTCTATTTCATTAAACTGCCTATAATACGGGCAAAGGCAGTTGTTTCTCTTTAAAATGCAACTTTAACTGTTGAATTTAAAACACGAAAAAAATTGACTAGGCTTAATCACTGAAATATAAAAGAGTATATTTTCATCTCCATAAAAATCAGTCACCATAAATTAAAGACTTTAGAGCCCTCATAACGGTTCAGGGATTTTGATATTTATTATCACGGTTTCTTATAATGACGTCATTAAAAACAGCATTACCTTAATCACATTCTGAGAGAAATGTTCCCAACTTTATTATCATATTCCGCTCTCATCAATATTAAGATGCGACTTTTGTCTTCCGTTCCTTGAAAAGATACAACACTCAATGTAATTTAGTTGTTAGTTCACCCGATCATTTTAAAAGAATGCTGCATAGACAATTATATACCAGCAAAAATGATCAACATAAGTGAGTACAAAATGAGAAATTTATATGAGACAATGCATGACATTCGAAATTTGCTCAAACTGCTGCTCAAAAGAAGAAGTTTTTAAAAGCTTTATTTAAACTTAGAAATCCTGGTATGAACGTAAAAATATACATATAAACTTCGAAATCTTCGTATAAAATTTATATTTAGTAAGCTTCGTATAAAATTAGAAACCTTCATATAAACTCTAGAGTTATAAAACATAAAAATCATAGAAATATCCATATAATATTTGACAACTTCTTATAACCTTAGAAATCTTCATATAAATTTATAGAGCTTCCTTAGAAAGTTGACTTAGAAAGTTTTATATGAACTCAGAAAAAATTGCAAATATACGTTTTTAATAACTCTTGGAGACTGTTTCCGAAACAGATTTGTTTTATATTTAATTTTTCCGCAGAGTAATTAAATTTGTTATTTTATTCATTTAACATGTGCTTTAAATCTATATCTATACGGATGGCTCTCTGTCCAATAGGAGCCAAGGGGCTGGTGCTGGAGTTTACAGCAGTCTTTTTTGTTTCTACCTCCCAGTAGGAGCTTATACTACACATTTTGACGGGGAACTTAAAGTCATTTTTGTGGCACTTCAACAACTAACACTGCACCAGAATTCTTTTGAGAGGGTGGTTGTCCTCTTAGACTCGATTTCTGCACTACAGGTCATCTCCTCTAGACATGAGGGCACGAGCATCTGTGTCCAGCAGTGTAGAGATGTTATTAGGGAGATATCCTATAGGGTTTCCTTCCAGTGGGTCCCCTCTCACTGTGGAATTCATGGGAATTAAATGGCAGATCAGCTTGCCTATAAGGGGCAACGGTCCCACAAAAACCTACAATGAACAGGAGTTATCATTCCTGTTGTTCAAGCCTCTGACCTCTCTCTTCTATCGACAATTTTTCAAAGACTTTGCCTCTCATGCAAGTGCTGGAAAGTCATGGAGTGTACTCTCCGTGGATACTTCTGTAGTACCAGACCTCTCACGGGCCATTGCTATTGCTTCCTTTCGACTCTTGACGGGACATGATTGTCTACAGGCTCATTTATACCATGTTGGACTTATTGATTCACCATCATGTACTTTATGTGACTCTGGACAACTAATGACGGCAAATCATCTAGTCGTGTGCGCTGCACTATCCAACTTTTCTTGTAGATTCAAAAGATACTGGAAAGCTAGAAGTTTGATGGCCTAGCGGCCAATGTAACTGGTATTTGATAAATAAAAATAAAACATGTGCTTTAAATTCTTCTACTGTTCACATTCCTTTGGTTTTTGATTTTCATTCATGGAATTCTTCTATTCGTTTAATTTCTACGTTATTTTTATATTTTATTTCTTCTCATTCGGTCTGGCAACGACTTCTGGACCACTCCTTACTCAAGTGTGCTTGCTACTCTAACGGCAGAAGTCGGTCTTGATCGGGAAAATGTTGTCTAAATTCACAGTTTTCGACTACATTTTTATAAAAACGTTGTATGGTTATTCCCCATTTCACTACGTATATCCCCGCTTATGTTTCGGATTTCGAATGCCAAGGTTGTCGAGGTACAGAAAAAACACAGGAAAGTTAACCTTCCACAAAAACAACATGATGCAAATGATTTTATCCAAAACTTCTTAAATGAAAAGTATACTAAAATTTGCATAGTAGCATAATTTAATTAAATGTTTTTGCACAGCAGACGATTTTAATTTAATTTGACTGATCTAGTTGATCAAGAAACTGATAAAAACAAAAGTTTATAAATAAACAATATTATAATTTAGTTCGGATTACATATCACTTAAGGACCTTGAAATATAAGAATGGAAATTATTGATATTTTCATTATCAGTTTCTGAAGTCATCCGTTTCATTTTGACACACAGTATATATACAGGGAACAAAGGGTTTAGTACCTGTATTACATATAACAAGATTTTACGTGAGATTTTGAAATAATTTTATTTGGGTGCTGTTACAGGTTCAATTACTATCGTGGATTTTTCTACTTGATGTATTAAAGATAAACAATTTCTCTTAACCATTTACCTTACATGTAGAACAGGGAACAAAGGTTTAGTACCGGTTTTATGTATAACTGGCTTTTTCTCATGAACATCATTAAATAAATATTTTTCATACACCACCCTTTAATAGGGGACAAATCACAAGTATTTGACCATATTACAAGCAATTAAAATTCTTACAATGTATATATACAATAATAATATATATACCGGGTGATTAAAAAGTTCGGAGTAAAAGTAAAACGCGATAAAAAAAATATATCCATGGGTCGGAGAGACATGCGGTTTGCAGATTAATATTCACAAAAGGCTTAATCACTAGGAGTTGAACGCCCACTCGTAGTATCGTACTGCTCGTAGTATCGTACGCCCACTCGCAGTATCGTATCATATCGTATTGCCGTCTAAGTGTTAATTTCGAACACTTCTGGAACAACTGTATATCAGGACATTGTCGTTCTCCATTGCCTCCGTTCTTACGTACCAGTCGTGGTGAATTCTCTCGTAGAAGTTATCATCTATGAATAATTACGTGAATAATTACGTATGAATAATTACGTACTATGAATAATTGTTGTGATTAATTTAATAAGTAATCTATGTTTTTAATAAATGATTTTATTTTAAAGTAAAAATGATGCAATTAATTATGGTAGTATGTTAATGTTTTCTATTCCAGGAACTCGCACTGAAGATTAATATGGTAGGTTTTAATATATATATATATATATAGCGGCACACAATGCAATGTGTTTTAAGGTGTATTCACGAATATGATATTACGACCATGGTTAAAGTGGTATTATTAAGTAATCAACGCAACTAAGAATAAATAAACTTTAATGTTTTATTTTCAAAAGTGCGGTATTATGAAGTAATCAACGCAATTAAAAATCTTTAAAGGAATAATCGTTAAGTTACATATTTTACTGCACCACATCTGCAAATTTTGAAAAATTATATGTATATTAATTTTATTCAACACTGTTTAAAGCCGTTTAACAAATAAGAAGTTCATAAATGCATACTCGTGTAGCCAGCTGGGAATTTTATCGCAGCAGAATTAAATTGAACTGTTCTGCTGTTTTAGTTTACTCGCTAGCTTATAAATTTATCCCAATTATATACATTTAAACTGCATGCAATTAATTGGTTTACATATATTACTAGTATGTATGATTATATATCTTGTTTTTTATTGTGCTAAATGCCCATGTTAGTTTCTTACCTTTGGTGTCATTAAATTATCAAAATTATATGTTATCTGAGTGACAAAATTTCTAGGAAAGTTTTATAAATTTCTATGGAAATATACACCAATTATTTTGTATTAAATGTGTATGTATTTTAGATACTTCTAGAAAAATGAGCAAGAAGAAACTTGAATTATATTTTAACACTCATTACAATTCAAAAAAGTTTTTAAGAAAGGTTTATAGATAGAGTTTAGATGATAACTGATGATATGAATTTTGCATCAAATTCTAGAGGATGTAGGGTGGTTTAATAAGAATTTGTACTTAAGGTTTCTTTTCCACATCTGGTTTAAAAATCTTCCTTAAAACATTTATTTTTCGGAATTGGTTATAGATAGAGATAATGACTGATATGGATTCAGCGTCAAATTCAGGAGCGACTCATGATCCATCAAGGATTTCCACTTCCAGTTCTTTCGCGAACTTCCAGGAAACGAGTCGAGTAATCGAGTAGGGCCAGTGATATATATATATATATATATATATATATATATATATATATATATATATATATATATATATACATATATATATATACATATATATATATATATATATATATATATATATATATATATACCGGGTGGTCAGAATTAAAACACCCCTACTCTGAGCTCTCTATACATAGAACTATTCAGTGTAAAGGCTCCAAAATTGTTGAACCTACTATTCAGGATATGGGGAAAGGGATTACGCGAAAAAAAATTAGTTCCAGAAACACCGATAGGTGGCGCTGTACAACAGAAAACATGCTGAAAAGACACAAAATAATCACAAAAAAAAAAAAAAAACACAAGCGATATGGAATTTTTCCCTTTTAATTTCTTTTGCTGATATGAAAAAAAAAGAAGATAAAAAAGTGAAAAAACTTAAACTGTCATTGAAACTGCAATTTCGCACTGTAAGCACAAAAATTTGCATAAACCCTTGGTTTGCAACTACTATGTTCTGGGCATAAAAGGGATAAAACTCTATCGATAAGATCCTTGTGATATGAATGTTTGGTACGTTCGAATGATATGTGTTACAAATGTGTATTTTGTGTCTCTTCAGCATATTTTCTGTTCTACAGCGCCACCTATCGGTGTTTCTGGAACTAATTTTTTTTCACGTAATCCCTTTCTCCATGTCTTGAATAGTATGTTCAACAATTTTGGAGCCTTACTGAGTAGTTCGATCTATAGAGAGCGCAGAGTAGGGGTGTTTTAATTCTGATAACCCTGTATATATATATATATATAAATATAACTATTAACCTCATCTAAAACAATCTACTGAAAATTTACCCCAAGGCGCTAAGCTGCTCAAACAAGTACATTATAAAGTACTTGTTCATCTTTCTTCATTTTTCTATTTCTTATGTAGTATATATATATATATATATATATATATATATATATATATATATATATATATATATATACATACATATATATATATATATATATATATATATATATATATATATATATATATATATATATATATATATATATATATATATATATATATATATATATATATATATACAGAGAGAGAGAGAGAATATCGTGTTGTTGCATATATGTCTATTGCTACTCCTCTAGCGTCTTTAGTGTAGGTATAGTAAAAGGTTATAGTGAGAAGGGAACCAAGATATTTTATTCTTCAAATTCATCTGTGTCAACAATTTTGAATATACTTTTGGGGGATAATTAACTGAATAATAATTGTGTGAATAGAATTTTGGGGGATTTAAGTAAAATATTTTAATAGGATTTATTAAAAACCTTCTTATTAAGAATATTACATTTCGTATATATATATAAAATCACTAACAAAATCGATTATATCTTCTGGTAGCCATATAAAACTAAATTCCCATGAAATAAAATTTATAGAAATGACCCTTATAATCTTCATGAATTTCAAGATTTAGAGTTCGTAATAACTATGTCATTAAAAGCGTCATACTTTCAAATGACCTTAATCACGATGCAAGAGAAATTTCCGCCTTCCCTCTCTTCGGTTTATTCTCGTAATCCACAATCATCAGATTAAGATGCAAATTATGTCTTTCACTGACTAGAACCATTATTTTACTTAAAATAATGTAGATAGATGAAAAGAGATCTTAAACTTTATAAAAGAGTTATGTATTGTTAAATATATTAATTAGATCCGCTGGCATCTTGCCCATAAGTAATTTAAAAAGCAGGTTTATTCATGGGGCATCGACTATAATAAAAGACAACACTGCATCACTGTCTGCGTATATCAACAGCACTAAAGGAGGTATTGCAATATCCATTGCTCTGAATAAATTAAAAGAACTCAATATCCAGTTTCGTTTTCAGTATCTTTCGTTTTCAGTATCATACGCAACGTAAAGCACTTATTTATCTTGATTATAATTAAATAGCAATGTGATTTAGATTTAGATTTTTCGCATGCGTATACAAAGATTATTATTATTATTATTATTATTGTTGTTGTTGTTATTATTATTATTATTATTATTGTTGTTGTTGTTATTATTATTATTATTATTATTATTATTATTACTAGTGAAGCCCTCATGCATTTTGCCTGTAAGTAATTTAAAAACACGTTTATGTATGGGATACCCTACTATAATAAAATACAATACTCAATCACTGTCTGTGTAGCCCCAACACAAAAGAAGGTATTATAATATATACTTTTCTAAATAAATTAAAAAGAGTCCAATTTCTAGTTACGTTTTCAGTATCTGATGTAATATGCAACATGAAGCTCCAGAATTCTCCATTATTTTAAATAAGTTAAAAATGAGTCAAATATCTAGCTTCGTTTTCAATATCTGCTGTCATGCACTACATAAAGCTCCAGAATTCTCTATTATTGTAAATATGTTAAAAATGTGTCCAATATCAAACTTCGCTTCCACTATCTGATGTCATAGGCAAATTAAAACTCCAGAATACTGCTCCTTATACATAGATACCTGCATAATGATTAACACTAGGGAAGATAAATAGTTAAAATTCCATACAGTGAAGTTCAAAAGTGTACCTAAATATCCTGAAATCCTAAAATGTACCGTCTGACTAAAACTAACCAAATACAACAATGTAAACTAACTAACAAAACATAGAATGGAACTTATTGAACTTATTCGCAATGGGATACGATTCTCTTTCATTTTAACAAGATGCCAACAGTAAATTGGGTTGGTAATAGAAATTATTGAAATTAAGCATTTCTTTTAAACACACTAATGTTTGGAAACATGCCTAAAATATTAAATTACAAATAGTAAAGACTACACATTTAGGAGTAAAAAATATTTTTAATATGACACCATTTAAGACGTTAAAATAATATTACAGTAAAGTCTACATATTTAGGAATAAAACGTGTTTTTAATATGACACCATTTAGGATGTTAAAATAATATTACAGTAAAGATTACACATTTAGGAGTGAAAAGTATTTTTAATATGACACCATTTGAGATGTTAAAATAATATTATCGTAAAGATTACACATTTAGGAGTAAAAAGTATTTTTAATATGACACCATTTAAGACGTTAAAATAATATTACAGTAAAGATTACACATTAAGGAGTAAAAAGCCTTTTTAATATGACACCATTTAAGACATTAAAATTATATTACAATCAAATCAGAACACTTACGAACGCCATAACGTCCTTCATCAGTGGCAATGTAGTAAAAGAGGAAAAAGAATGGGCTTTACACAGTCATAAACCGTGAAACAAAAACTTTCATATGAATAGTCGATTATCCAATACAAAATAAAGTCGTTAATTTACCAAATAAATATATAACACATATATAACTGCAATCCAGAAATATACAAGCCAAGCATTTTAGAGTAGCATTAAAAGCAAGAATAGGACGAACTAGACATCTAAAAATTCAGACAAGGGTTTAACACGCAGAGAGTCGAGAATGAGACGCCATGCAAAACTATTAAGTTTCGTGATCATTGAACCATAACTAATCCCCTTTTACGCCTAAATATGTTAAATTTTGTTCAATGCTGCCATGTTAAGAAAATATAAAATTTCGAAGTTTTCGCTCAAATTAAGATATTTTTATCTAGTTCTAAAGTTTCGTAAAAATCCATTAATATTTGTGGCAGCAGTCGCGAACATAAAAAAATTGACCACAAATAGGCGAACATCGACCCAAAAATAGTCAACACGTGCTGAAGAGGTCCTAAAAGATATATTGGCATCAAAATCTCCAAATAAAAAAAAATTGTGGAAAGAATACATTCTCAATACTACGTACTTTCACAATTAATAAAACAATTTCTTCTCGATGCAAAACCAGAGATCGATATAAATGGAGCAAAAGCATTGCAACGTGTTCAAATATTCAACATAACATAGCGCAAACAAACCATTAATTCTGTAAAACGGAGTCGAGAATGGCTCAAAGAATCAGATCTACATTTTTAACACTTTACAACAAAGTTGAGAAGTGTTTATGACTTTGTTCATTCTGTCTGTCTGTTTGTTTGTCTGTCCGTTAGCACGATAACTGCCGTAAAAATGACTTAATCGAAAAGAAATTTTAGTATGTTGTTCAGACGGTCTGTAGGACCTATGGGAATATAAATGAATAATATCACCCAATTAGTTTTGGAGCGAACCCGGGTTGAAAAAATGAAATACATTGAATCTTATGGGACTTAATTTTTCAAATACTTTTTAAGCAAATTTAAAATTCACAAATTGCTTCGAAAATTTTAGGTAATATTTAAATTATTCCATGCAATATATGAAAAAAATTGCAGCAAAATATATTCAGCAGCTTTTAAATAAAAATTAAAATAATAACTGAAACTCTTATATGAAGCGATCACGTGACCATGATATGAAAAGATCACATGACCCACTTCAAAATTAAATATGGCATCCATCTTGTCTCAAAATCGTGATTTTTAAAGTTCTTTTTAATTCATATTGAGTGTTGTATCCGTCCTAAAACCGCTTTATTTTAGCTTAAATTCTGTGCAATCTACATACTGAAACAACGCAATTACAATATATTTGAGTTTAAATGATCATCCAAATATGATTATTTCTACAACGACGCCTATTTTTCACTTATGTAAAATGTAAACAGCAAAATATGTAGAATGAGTTGTATAAGAATTGCTGTATTTCTTTAACGCAAAATTATGTAACTCATGGAGTCTGCATAGCTGATATGAATGAAATATTCATTGATTGTACAGAGAGAAGGACGATGTTTTCGATGAAATTTTAAGCATAGAGTTTAATTACTTGTAGCTCCATGGTCTTAAGTTTTTAAATAAAATAAATTATTTTAGTACTGTGATGAATGGAATGAATGGGAAAATTATTTTTAGCGTGTTATTTTTTCTATGACGTCATTCGAATGAATTTCAGTTGTTTTCGATGAATTTTTCAAATATAATAAATTATCGTAGTATCATGATAATTTTAAAAATATTTCCGAGGAATGTATCGCATTTTAGAGATGTTTAAACCAGGCAATTTATATTTCAATGCCGTCATCTGAATGGAGTTCATTTTTTTCGATGAAGGTTTAAGTTTGCAAATATAATAAATTAATGCAGTATTGTGATAAGTTTTCAAAGATTATCGAGGAATGTATTACATTTTAGAGATGTTTAAATAAAATTGCATTGAAGTTGGAAAGTGTTTCATAATCAATGCTTTAAGCATGATTGGTCCTTCTTGTTTGTCCTAATTAGGAAGAAAGACCGCGAACAGGGTATTTATAAAGAAGCGATTACTAATAATTTTACAAGATATTGCATCTACTTTTTCGCCAAAAACTATAAAATATTGTGACAGACGACTTTAATATAATACTGTCAGCCAATCAAAAACCCAAAATGACTTTCATCTTTAAAGAAGAGGGCAATAATTGACAGGAAAGATCAATCATGCATAAAGCATTAATAATGAAACACTTCCCAATTGAAATTAAATTATACTTAAACATCTCTAAAATCTATTAAATTTCGAAGCATTCAGCGCTGATATATTTCAAATTATCACAGTACTACAGTAATTTATTATATTTGAACACTTAAAACTTCATGGAAAGAAATGAACTTTATTCAAATGACGACATCGAAATATAAATCGTTTGCCTCTATATTTAAAAGCAATGAATATTTCATTCATATATAACTTTTATTGCAGACTCCAGAGCTAAAAAATTTTGCGTGAAAAAAATTCAGCTTTTCTTTTACAACTCATTTTACAATCACACGTTTACATTTTGCATCCAGTAAAATTAGCCAACGTTGTAGAAATAATCAAAGATTGATGATCATTTAAACTCAAAAATATTGTAATTGCATTGGCGCAGAACTTAGATGCACAGAATATACGCAAAAATAAAGCGGTTTTTGGACGGATGCAACACTAAATACATTTAACAGAACTTTAAAAATCGCAATTTTTACACTGGGAAAAAAATATGGATACCATATTTTATTGTGAAGTGGGTCACGTGATCTTTTCATATGATATGGATGTAATTAATATTTTAATTTTTATTTAGAACAATACCAAACATATTTTACTAATTTTTTTATATATTTTATAGGATTATTTGTTTATCTCCTAAAATTTTTAAACAATTTGTGAATTTTAACTTCACTTAAAAAATGTTTGAAAAATTTGGTCCCATAGGGTTCAATGTGTTTCACTTTTTCAGCCCGAGTTTAATTCAAAACATATTGTCTGATATTAGTCTTTTACATTCCCATATGTCCCTCAGACCGTCTCAATAGCATACTAAAATTTCAGTTTCATAAAATCATTTTTAAGGCAGTTATCGTGCGAACGAACAGACAAACAGAGCGGACAGAATGAACAAAGTCATAAACACGTTTCAACTATGTTGAAAAGTGTTAAAAACTGGACAAAAATCAAAATCTGTGAAATGAAAAGATTTGGAATACTCATTGCAATTCTTCTTAAAATATAATTTTAAGATCTCCGGAAGGAATTGGCATTCTTATAAAACGTGAATTTACCTCTCATTTATCTCCATTTAATATTGCCAATTTCTCTCTATTTAATTGTTTAGTATTGCCTTAAAATTTGATTAGATAGAAATAATACATATATATCTTACTATTTCAATTTGAAGTGTGCATGACTGCCTTGCTGCACATTTGTACCGTATTGGTGTTTTTACAGATGCTGGCTGCCCGTTATGCCATGCTGATGAAATTTTGGACAAACACCACCTGCAATGCGAGTCCTCCATGGTGCTGTGGTAGCAGGTGACTCTGCTCCTGCCAAGGACATCGGATCAAAGATGTGTACCCGAATTATAAGTTCGGAGTGGAAGCTAGCTTTTGCTCTAAACGTATAATGTCGGTCTTGTAAGCACGAGGTCCTGAGTTCGGGCCTAAAGATTCTCAATCGCTGCAGTGGTTACCCTGAACATACGAGCACGAAAACCTTCTCTCTCCAACGATCTCAACACGAGATTGCAGCACCACGCTGGACAGAGGCGCCTACCACTCTCTTCCTTCTTGACCACGACTGACGTCAACGCCCGAGGTAGAGCTCCTTTACTACAAGCTGACTTATCAAGCATATTGAAGCCCATAGAGTTCCATACTACAGTTATAGAAATTGTAAAATGAGTGTTTAAAATAAATACTTTATATAAAAGAAGAAGTTTCAATTAGAATATTATAGAATTTAGTTCGCACAAGTATACTCCAGTATCGGGTATCCAATTATTTATTAGCCATTGTTTTCTTCTTTCTTCGTTTCTAGGAAAGCGAAATAACCTAAAACCCTTTCTAGAATGATTACAGCAATTCGGCGCAGAACAACTACCCATAATTAGTTTAATTATACTTCTTAAAGTGAAAATAAGAATAGAGTTAATGCTAATGGATTGCGCTTCCAGCTACGATGGACTTCAATATGCTTGATGAGTCAGCTCGTACGATACGCCTCCCGGCCTTTCAGCTCCTCAACTGAGTCTCCGATGGGGACACGCGGGGTTGGAATGGCCCCCCTCCTCGCCGAAATTCGACCGGGGACTTCTCATCAGGGGGGGGGGGGAGTGTGTGGCAGCAGTCGATTCTGCTCCTGCCAAGGACATCGGATCAAAGATGTGTACCCGAATTATAAATTCGGAGTTGAAGCTAGCTTTTGTTCTAAACGTATAATGTCGGTCTTGTAAGCACGAGATTCCGATTTCGGACCTGGAGACTCTCAATCTCTACAGTGCTACTTAAGCTTTCAGACATTGGGAGTCGAGAGGACTATTGAGGCGATAACCTTAGACTACCTTTTGAACTCGTGTCGTTGTTTCTCATTGTTTGTTACTTTTATATTTTGTTCATCTCTCCCAGCCATTGGAAATTTAAAAAAATTCAATTTGAAGAAAAATACTACCAGTACAATAGTTCGCACAGGGAAATGACTCTTTAGTACGAGTAGCTGCTTCTGACTGGCCTTTTAGGAATCTGAAAGAGATATGTGCAAGATATGCAAGGACGAATGGACCACACCAAATTAGCGGTATATTGTTTATTAATTCCTTTTTAATTTCTTGAGTATATTTACGATCAATTTGAAAACCGCCATTAACCAATCAGAAAATCGCAGGTCTTATATTATTAAAGTTACACTCTTACAACCAATTTCTAACAGCATATTGAGATTTGCTATCCAAGAGGATGCATTAATTTTCAAAATTCGCTACTCACTTAGCGTATAAAATAGAGCAAATTTGGAATTTTACCTCCTCTGTAGAGTAATTATTCTAGTGCAATCAGATTTAGTTTCTTTTTTCAATCATTTAGATATGGCGACCATATTGATCTTATCACTTTTCTCCGAGATGCTTTCAATTGCTATTTATTGATTATTCGAGAGAAAATCTTCTTTAGTAATAAAGTGAGTGCAATTTCCATGGAAACTTGTACTCTTCTGTTTCATTCAAACTCCCTTATGTATGCTTGTTGGAAAACATTTAGGCTAAACTTTTGAACCCAGTCCTTTCCGTTCCATCATTCACTTAGGATCATCTTTGTAAGTACAGCTTTAATGTTCAGAAATCGGACAATTCCCAATTGGTTAGTGCAAACATTGCCCATGAGTTTGATTTCAACTATATCTATCTTGGACTAGCCCGTTGTACTTTGCTTCTTTTCTCATTTTTATATTCATCAGCATTGACAGATCTTGCTGTCCTCCTTTGTTTTATATCATGTTTGCATGCATTGTATCATCACTACAATTACATCAAAACACGATAAATTACAAATAAAATAAAACTATATTTATATGGAAGCTATAAGGGCTTAATTGAGGTAAAGTATTGAAAATAAGATCCAACATTGTCTCGTTTGATCCCGCGTTATGATTAGATATTCATTAATTTAATTTCACGAAATATGTGAGTTCTTGATAACCTTTAAGTTATTATTTTTTTAATTTTGCATTTTGTAAAATTATAAGTTTTTTATCACTAACAAATTTTTGGTTTCATTTAAAAAGACCAATTAAAGGCCCTCAAGGCTATGTCTGCGATCCTGTAGTTGAGACAGGAAAAACTGTTGGTTAGGATTGATAACAGAGAGGCGATTTCTTATCTGTGGATCTGTGTGGTGATGTGAAGTTGTGTTTCGTAAGATCCTCCTGCTAGAAGTCTGGAAGATTGGTGGATTTTGATCAGAAGTAACCAAGTATGACTATAGAATTGTATTATGTCTTTAAGGTAATCTTCGCATTATTTTAAGTATATAAACGATAAAACGTGAGTTTTTAAAATTTACTACCACACTCAGTATGGGTAAGAGTTCTTATTGTGCCTATGCAATAAAAGTATTTTCATTGTACATAAGTTCAATGTCTAAATAGTAAGAAGCTGTATAGGTTTTTCCAGTTAATAAACAAGTTTGGATTTAAATCCTTTTCTCTCTATGCTTCTCCTTGACCGTTAAATATGTAATTGATCGTTTTCCAGAAAATTCGAATTGGATCAGTTTTAGGTATACGTTTCAATATATAAAAACAAAAACATTACAAATGTAACCAACCCTTAAAACGCTACAAGAATTTAATTTTTCTTTCGAGAATCTATGTAATAATATTCTTCTAAATAGCATCCACTAATTATCAAAATAGTGTATGAAGGAAGAGTAATTTTTCTGTATTATCATATCCCGCCCTTAAGACGCACATTATTACTTCAATATCTTGAGCCATTTTCACGTTTAGAATAATTTCATTAATAGAAAATTACCCTTTACTACGTAAGATATTACTTGAAGTAGCTTGAACTGTGTATAGCGGTTCAATCTTATTTTAGTTTTCAAATGAAATGTTGTCATGTTTAACGCTTGAAAAGAATATTGCACTGGAAAATACACATACCATTATATTGAAGAACATCATCAAATGGAATATAGTACAAAATCATATCAAACAACACGTGGCATCATATACACGACCCAGTAACATGATGCGATAAATCAATATATTTTTATTAGTTTTATATATATATATGTCTCAGACATCTGATATCAAACGCCATCATCAAAAGACTGCTTATTAGTATGAGTGTGTTTAAATGAGAGTGTATTTATCTAATTTCTATGCATCTATTTTACTTTCAAAGCTGGTACAGAAGTTTTAAGAAACAGGTCTTTATTTTGAAAGTACAATAAAAGGATTATATAATTTCTGGTTATTTTTATGAGTTCCAGGTTATCTACTGATTAAATGCAATGATACGCTAAAATGAGACGCTTATGATATTTAAAAGTATTTGGTAAGTATACGCGTAGAAACAGCAATAAGGGTTTACTGCCTACTAACTATTACAAATAGCCTATTCTTATCTTCTCTAATTCTTTATTGTAAGTTCTTTAATCTGAACTCAGAGCAAACCGCTTGTTGTACATACAAAGCAATTGTAATATAATACTTAGGATGTAATGAAATTGCTGTTAACTAAAGTATATGTCATGTTGAAGGAGAAGGAAAAACTGCTTACAAAACATTTAATGAGGCTCCTTTCTTGTTAAAAGCTATCAGATGCATGCAAAGCACAATATTCTACTGAATGTGGGAATATCTCAATTTTAGTGGCAAACCCGAAACATCACGATGGCAATTTGTGGCATCAGAATGATTTTAAGGATATTATAGAAACAAGATAATGTCCCCGGCGTCGCCCGGAAGTTAAAATAATGTAGTTATGCAAATTAACAAAGCGAATAAAATTGGTACCATGAACAAATTGGTTCATTCAAAAAAGGAAAGACGTGGCTCGGTTAAAATATTTATAGCTGATCAGCAGATGGGTTTATAAATTATTTTTTGGAGTAGTCTGTGATATATTTATGAGTTGCTGCTAAATTATGAGCGTTAGATAATACGTCAATTTTGTATATCGTAATATAAAACTCGGGAAGATATAAAACGCACGAAAAGTATATATTTTTTAATTATTCACGAAATATAGTATATTAATCATATGGATTCCAAACAAAGTTTGTTTAAAAGATAGTTTTTCAATTTTTCCAATGATGTCTTGATATATTTTAGTTGCTCTAAAGAATCGATTTGCGTGAATATCGCCCAAAATTGAACTAAAACATAAAATAACTGAAAAACCAATTCGAAAATTAAAAAAAAAAGAAACGCCGAAGTGCACCTATTCAGCTCCTGAAGCAGCAGTGTTCCAAACTTCATGACTGTACGATGTTTATATTTCTCGTTACATACTTCACGCACAGACATTTTCCTCTATTACGATAATAAGTGTGTTTAATAATGTGAAAGGGACCCAATGAGAAAACCTAATTGTTTTATTTCTATTATAATTGAAAAGAGAATGGTCATATTTCTATTTCCTATTCAGCTGTAAGGTTCTTGTGCAAATTGAGCTCGAATAAATGTCCGAAGTGTATTCTAAAAACCGATATATTAGTGAAAATGTTAGAAATCCGGTTCGGATAAGTTCTGTCCCGTAGTCCATACTATGAATGTGCAAATAATCAGCCTTCTAGGTTACAGAGGGTTTTGGGAAAACATTTTCATCGTGCTCCCTCCATTTTTTCCATTCCCGAAAGAAAAATCTAAAATATGGCTCTGATATGTTCTCTCATGTGGTCGACACTACAATTATGCAAATAATCAGTACTTCTTTAGATCATCGGAACTTCTGGTGGGTCTAGAAAGACAAAAACATGTTAGACAATTAATATATACAGGGTGTCCCAAAAAGATTGAAACACGCTATAATTCTTTACCCGATGGATATAAGTGGGTAATGTAAATTGCAAAATTGTTGAAAGGAAGATAGGAAATAAGACAACGTTAATAAAATAGTTCTCCCATTCATTTTCAAAAAGTTACACTTTTTAAATTTTTATACGACCCCCTTAGACAAATTTGGTCGATCAGAAAATTTTTATTTTTAATGCAACAAAATCATTAAAAACCTGCATATCTGTATCTTTAAAATCAACTAAATTATGATAAAGAAAAATTTGACCTATGCCACTTTTCCATACCATGTGAAAAGCTGTTTCATAAGTGAAAATAGGTCATAAACAAATTGACGATGGAAACTGTTTAGATTAAAAAAAGTACTTAAAAGTACTTAATTGTTGAAAAGTACTTAGTTATTGAAAAGTACTTAAGAATCCGTGATTGCATCTTGATCCTACGCGGAATTCGCAAAAATATCTCCTGTGTATTATCATCCAGTTTTATCTTTTTTGTGATATGTCGAAAATTTACATTTCTAATTTGATGTATGTTCCCCATTCACAACGTTCAATTTTCAATTAAATATAACTCGCTCAATTTTAAAGATACAGATATGCGGATTTTTTTAATGATCTTGTTGCATTAAAAATAAAAAATTTTCTATTGACCAAATTTGTCTAATGGGGTCGTATAAAAATTTAAAAAGCGTAACTTTTTGAAAATGAATGGGAGAATTATTTTATTAACGTATCCACATTTCCTACCTTACTTTCAGCACTTTTGCAATTTACATTGCCCTCTTATCTCCAGCAGGTAAAGAATTAAAGCGCGTTTCAATCTTTTTGGGACATAGACAAAACAAACAATCTTTAAAATTTCAAAACTAAATTAATTGGAGTGCAGCTCAACTCGACTTTCTCATACTAGAATCTATTTATAATAGCTTTTTTTTAATTTTACAAGATTTTTTTTGAAAAATCGATAACGTGTATGCAAATGATTACACATATAGCGTGTTGCCCTTCACTTTAAAGGTCTTGGAAAAAACTTTCAATTGATACAGTATTTGAAAATGTACGCCTGAGAGGGTGAACTTGCATGCTAAGGGGTCTAATGACGTAACGAACAAAAAAAATTGGATCGCGGTTATTTTTCACAACCATAATTGAAACTTTAAAGCCTCATAATCGTTGAGGCATAATTACACTCTTTTATGCATGATTATATCAAATTTTGTCCTATGTTACTATGTTAAAAAAATCGAATTTTATAAAATCCTGTTTTGTTCTAGATTTTTTTATAACAAAGCTGGATATATAGTTTTGTCGAAAGTCCATTAACCCTTTGCTTACGGGTGGGACTTGCATCAATCCTAAACGAAGGACCTCTCAAAAAGACAGGTATTTGGCATACCCTGTCCCAAACAGTTCGATCCCAGTCGTCCATGGACGCCAATGTCTGCTAAAGGGGATAGAACTGTTTGAGATAGGGTATGTCAAATATCTGTCTTTTTGAGAGGTTCTTCGTTTGGGGTGTACGCTGTCCCACCCGTAAGCGAAAGGTTAATATTTATGGCTGCTATCGTGTACATAAAAAATCGGCCACAGATATACAGACAGACAGACGGCCATCACTCTCAAAATAGTCAAAACGTGTTCAGTAGGTCATAAAACATATATTGACATTAAAATCTCGAATTAAAAAATTATAGTTAAAACAATACTTTCTCTGTACTATATTATAGCATGAGAAAGTAAAAATGCTCAATGGACACAAACTTGAAAATACTTTATCTCAACATAGTCGTTTTATCGCCCGGCAACATTAAGTCCTCATAAACTAAGAACTTTAAAATTAAATTGTCATAATACTTAAGAATCTTCAGATTTAGTTCCGTGCTTTAGAATAATGATGTTATTAAAAATAGCATACACTCAAATGATCCTAATAACTCTATGAGATAGTTTTACTTTATTATAACTTAGCGCTCAGCCATTAAGATGTAAATTATGTCTCTCGTCAACTCGAAACATCATCACATTTAGTAGACTAATTTGTTTAATGGAAAAACATTCTTAAAACATCAATACCAGTGTTCCTTAGTTCACGTTAGGCTGCATATTACATCTACTTGTTACAACAAACTAGTTCCAGACGAAACACTAAAGGAATGCATTACAACTTAACCATTAAAAGTTCCAACATTATTTGTTTCTATAAAATATGAATTTTGCGTTTGGAAAATATGTGAATAAACTATCAGAAGCCATAGAATAAACCCTTACATGTGATGAGAGTTAACTCGCAGTGTTTTTTCCAGGCATGCATCCGGAGACATTTTATGTTGGCCAGTTGGCCAAGTTTCTATTTATGTGACAGCATTTATATATATTTAAATAGGGAAAATAGAAAACGTGCCCCCTAAAGTTTCATTCGCCCCCCTGGCCACAAAAACCTGAAAGAAACACTGTTCGCTCGAGCCCTTGATACTAAATCAGTTTCAATTTATGTGACAGCATTTATACGTATATATTTATATAGGGCAAATATAAAACTTGCCCCCCTAGAGTTTCATTCGCCCCCGTGGCCAAAAAATCCTGAAAGAAACACTGTTCGCTCGAGTCCTAGATACTAAATCAGTTTCTATTTATGTGGCAGCATTTATATATGTTTATATAGGTCAAATAGAAAACTTGCCCTCTAAAGTTGCATTCGCCCCCCTGACCAAAAAATCCTGAAAGAAACACTGTTCGCTCGAGCCCTCGATACTAAATCAGTTTCTATTTATGTGACAGCAATTATATATGTTTATATAGGTCAAATAGAAAACTTGCCCTCTAAAGTTGTATTCGCCCCCCCCCCCCTGACCAAAAAATCCTGAAAGAAACACTGTTCGCTCGAGCCCTCGATACTAAATCAGTTTCTATTTATGTGACAGCAATTATATATGTTTATATAGGTCGAATAGAAAACTTGCCCTCTAAAGTTGCATTCGTCCCCCCCCCCGACCAAAAAATCTGAAAGAAACACTGTTCGCTCGAGCCCTCGATACTAAATCAGTTTCTATTTATGTGACAGCAATTATATATGTTTATATAGGTCAAATAGAAAACTTGCCCTCTAAAGTTGCATTCGCCCCCCCCCCCCCCCCTGACCAAAAAATCCTGAAAGAAACACTGTTCGCTCGAGCCCTCGATACTAAATCTGTTTCTATATATGTGACAGCAATTATATATGTTTATATAGGTTAAATAGAAAACTTGCCCTCTAAAGTTGCATTCGCCCCTCCCCCCTGACCAAAAAATCTTGAAAGAAACATTGTTCGCTCGAGCCCTCGATACTAAATCATTTTCTATTCATGTGACAGCAATTATATATATTTATATAGGTCAAATAGGAAACTTGCCCTCTAAAGTTGCATTCGCCCCCCCCCTGACCAAAAAATTCTGAAAGAAACACTGTTCGCTCGAGCCCTCGATGCTAAATCATTTTCTATTTATGTGACAAGCCCGAAAAGTAAAAAGCCCGAAATTGGTTCATGAATAATAATATCTGCAACAACATCGCTATCCTAGCTTTGGGAATAACCCTATAAACATGTTCCGTAGTTATTAATATGGTCAGTGAATTTTTATGACGCTGAGGCTCGATATTTATTAATAAGGCCGGCTCTGTGGTAGAACTGAATTTGCTGGTATCTATAGAGGTTGGCACAATTGGGATCCATAGCAGGATTTTTTTGGGGGGCTTCCATTGCAGGCATCTGGTATTTCATATTAACGACCGCTTAAAAAGCCCAAAATTGGTCCATTGAAGCTGTTATCTGCTATTGTAACGCGATCTAGATGTTGGAAACATCTCTTGTAGGTGGTTTATATGAATTTGAAATTTCTTGAATATTTGTTGTAGTTTTCTTCTCATGCACGCTCCTGTGGATCTGAAAATGGGACAGCAGAGCGTTTCCAAAATCTAAACTTGTTGCTCGCGGAAATTACCCTATATAGATAGAATGCTTGTGTTTGCTACTCTAGAAAATCAATTCGTTTTCATAACTTTCCTCATTCAGTAAATGGATCCCAATGAATTTTTTACAGTGTAAATTGATTACATAATCTTCATTTTTGTACTAAAGCTATTAATATTTAACTAAAAAATGAGAAAAATAAAACGAAAATAAAAAACAGGAGAATAATTTCCAATATACTGAAATTATTATTATTTTTTCAATTTTCTCTTTGTATAATTATGCAATAATATTATTTTAATATAGTTACCCTCTTATGCATTTTACAACATTTTGTTGAATTATTTATTTAGATTTGCTTAGATCTATTTATTAAGATTTTCTGCAAGGAAAATTGAATAATCAAAATATAAAACATGTAACTAAGATCGCTGAGGAGAACATTCTTGCTAATCAAACTTGATCGCCAAATATAACAAATTGAACATTTATCCCATATGAAATAAGGAAATTGTCTCAAATTTACTCATTTGCACTATAATCACAATCATCTGTATCCATTCAAAACAAGTACAGAAACATATGCTCTTAATATGGCTTTGACTTACATGAGTGTAGATGAATGAAAACTGGCTGATATAGAAACAGAACTTTGTATCAGAGTAATTAAGTCAAATTACCATGAGTAATCATGATTAGTATTTGGAATTTCTACAACTGCAGCATTGTTAATGTAGTCTAAATTAATGTCACCCTACGTTACGAGTACATTTAGTATGAAGAAGCCGTTACAGTCTTTGAATACTTCTAAAGGCACTTTCTCTTAGAATGCGCTTCATAGTTTTCCCAGTACGAATAGTGGCTGACAATTAGAATAAATATTGTTGTGACCAATGATGACGTTGCTTTAATGAAATCAAATTATGTTACAAGGATTGGAGAATTTATCGCTAAACATATATATACGCTTTTCTGACATATGGATAAGGAAATTTTCTAACATTTACTTATTTGCACTAACTATAATCAGAGTCAAATGTATCTATTCAAAACAAGTACATCCACATATGCTCTTAATATGGCTTTAACTTGCACGAGTGTACATGAATGAAAGCCAAGTGACACAGAAACAGAACTTCTTAACAGAATAATTAAGCCAAATTACCATGAGTAGTCATGATTGGAATTTCTGCAACTGCAGCATCATTAATGGCGTCTAAATTAATCGCACTCCACGTCGGGGGTAAATTTAATATCAAGTGCCCGTTCCAGTCTCTGATATTTCTGAGAGCACCTGGTCTTAGAATTTGTTGAATAGTTTATCCAGTACGAAGAGATGATAAAGTTTTAGAATAATTACTAGCCGTATACCCGTTGAAAATCAACGGTCTCGCAATAAGGAGAAAATATTGGAAAACTAAATTTTCGCACTTCTTCCTCTGTTTGTATTGTGTTTTTTATCAGATGATTGGCCCATATACCAAATATCAAGCCTCTATCACATTTAAAAGGAAGCGTGCCTCATTTATTCAGAAAATCGAACATATTAGTGTGCGCACCCCTTAAAGTAGCAAATATTGGAAATCTGAAATTTCACACTTTCTTCCTTTCAAACTATCTACCCTTACACCAAATTTGATATCTCTATCTCATTTCGAAGCATGGTTTTTTATCAATTCTCTTTTTGAACGTTTCGAACGAATAGATAGAGAGACATCGGCACCCCCTACAATAGCAAATGTTGGAAGACTAAAATTGCACACTTTCTTCCTTTCCAACTTTTTACCCGTACACCAAATTTGAAGTCTCTATCTCATCGTGAAGCATGCTTTTCTAGCATTTCATCTTTCGAATGCTTTTGTGTGGAGTACCCACCCCTTTAATTATACATTTTTTAAAAACTCTATTCTTTTTGTGATTTCTATGAGATGTTTCGCCCATATACCAAATATAAAGCCTCTATCACGTTTTTAAAGGAGCGTTTCTCCTTTATTCCGAAAATCGAACATTTTGGTGTGCGGCACCCCCTAAAGTAGAAAATATTGGTAAACTGAAATTGTACACTTTCGCCCTTTCAAGCTATCTATCCTTACACCAAATCTGATATCTCTATCTCATTCCAAAGCATGGTTTTCTTTATCAATTGACTTTTCGAACGTTTGACTCTGGAGCACCCCCTTAAACGAACATTTTTGAAAAACTGTATTCGTCTTGGGCGTTTTCGTCAAATTATTAGCCCATATACCAAATTTTAAGCCTCTATCAAATTTTAAAGGCGTATTTTCTCATTTATTCGGTAAATCGAACGTTTTGGTGTGCGACACCCCCTTAAGTAGAAAATATTGGAAATCTGAAATTGCACTCTTTCTTCCTTTCGAACGATTTACCCATACACCGAATTTGAAGTCTCTATCTCATCGCAAAGCATGCTTTCCTATCATTTCACTTTTCGAACGTTTTGGTGTGCGGCACCCCCTTAAGTAGAAAGTATTGGAAATCTGAAATTCCACACTTTATTTGTTTCATACGGTTTACCCATACTCCAAACTTGAAGTCTCAATCTCATCGCAAAGCATGTTCTCCTATCATATCACTTTTCGAACGTTTTGGTGTGCTGCACCCCCCCCCCTTAAGGATAAAATATTGGAAATCTGAAATTGCACACTTTTTTCCTTTCGAGTGATTTACCCATATACCAAATTTGAAGTCTCTATCTCATCGCAAAGCATGCTTTCCCGTCATTTCACTTTTCGAACGTTTTGGTGTGGGGCACCCCCTCTATAGAACGTTTTCGAAAAATTCGATTTTTCCAGGGGGTTTTATCGAACGACCGAGCCGTGTACCAAATTGCAAGTCTCTATCTATTCGGGAAGTGCCTAAAAAAAGCGTGACAGACAGACAGACGGGCAGACAGACAGACAGACGGACACTTGGCAATTAGTATATATAGACTAGCCGAATACCCGTTGAAAATCAACGGTCTCGCAATAAGCAACCTTTGAATAATGTAATTTTTTTTAATAATTCGCGTTTCATATTTATTCGACAAATCGATTCGACTAAATTTGCTGATTTCTTCCTTTCGAATTATCTACCCGTACAACACATTAAAGTCTATCTCATCCCGATGCACTCCTATATTATTATTTCTCCTTTGGAACTTTTTTCTATGAAGCACATCCATAAATGAACATTTTTGAAAAACTCTGTTTGTCTTGTGTTTTTTATCAGATGATTGGCCCAAATACCAAATATCAAGCCTCTATCACATTTAAAAGGAAGCGTGCCTCATTTATTAGGAAAATCGAACATATTAGTGTGCGCACCCCTTAAAGTAGCAAATATTGGAAATATAAAATTTCACACTCTCTTCCTTTTAAACTATCTACCCGTACATCAAATTTGAAGTCGCTATCCTATCGAGAAGCATGTTTTTCTATCACTTCACCTTTCGAACGTTTTTCTGTGTAGCACCCCGTTAAAGAACATTTTTGTCAAACTGTACTCATCTTTAGTTTTTTTTTGTCAAATGGTTAGCCCATATACTAAATTTCAAGTCTCTGTCACATTGTAAAGGAGGCGTTTTTCATTTGTTCGGTAAATCGAACATTTTAGTGAGCGGAACCCCCCTACAATAACAAATGTTGGAAAACTGAAATTGCACACTTTCTTCCTTTCCAACTTTTTACCCGTACACTAAATTTGAAGTCTGTATCTCATCGCGAAGCATACTTTTCTAGCATTTCATCTTTTGAATGCTTTTGTGTGGAGTACCCACCCCCTTAACTATACATTTTTGAAAAACTCTATTCTTTATGTGATTTCTGTCAGATTATTTTCCCATATATCAAATATCAAGCCTCTATCACGTTTTAAAACGGGCGTTTCTCCTTTATTCCGAAAATCGAACATTTTGGTGTGTGGCACCCCCTAAAGTAGAAAATATTGGTAAACTGAAATTTTACACTTTCTTCCTTTCAAACTATCTACCCTTATACCAAATTTGATATCTCTATCTCAATCCGAAGCGTGGTTTTTTATCAATTCACTTTTCGAACGTTTTACTCTGAAGCAACCCCTTAAACAAACATTTTTGAAAAACTATATTTGTCTTGGGTGTTTCCATCAAATGATTAGCCCATATACCGAATTTCAAGCCTCTATCAAATTTTAAAGGAGCGTTTTCTCATTTATTCTGCAAATCGAATATTTTGGTGTGCGGCACCCCCTTAGGTAGAAAATATTGGAAATCTGAAATTGCACGCTTTTTTCCTTTTGAACGATTTACCAATACACCAAATTTGAAGTCTCTATCTCATCGCAAAGCATGCTTTCCTATCATTTCACTTTTCGAACATTTCAGTGTGCGGCACCCCCTTAAGTAGAAAATATTGGAAATCTGAAATTGCACACTTTCTTCCTTTCGAGTGATTTACCCATATACCAAATTTGAAGTCTCTATCTCATCGCAAAGCATGCTTTCCCGTCATTTCACTTTTCGAACGTTTTGGTGTGGGGCACCCCCTCTATAGAACGTTTTCGAAAAATTCGATTTTTCCAGGGGGTTTTATCGAACGACCGAGCCGTGTACCAAATTGCAAGTCTCTATCTATTCGGGAAGTGCCTAAAAAAGGCGTGACAGACAGACGGACAGACAGACAGACAGACGGACACTTGGCAATTAGTATATATAATAATAATAATAGATAGATAGATTGCTGTGACCAATGATGGCATTGCTTTAATGACGTCGATCGCATATAAAAGGATTTGAGAATTGTGGGAAAATTTCTCGATTTTCTCATTTTCATTTAAAAGAAAGTGTGAAGAACTTTTGTCTCAACAGGGAGAAGAATCAGATCTATCCAACTAGCGACACTGCCTAATGAGCAACCGAGGCAAATGTATTTTTTTTTCTATAACAAAAACACAAAGTTCGATTCCTTCCTTTTCAATTTGAAGTGCTAATTGTTATGTGTAGAACTTCCACTTTACTCTGTTGTTGTTATTTGTTTTTTCTTCACGTAGAATATTTCATTTTGATAGACGCAACACATAATAAATTGAAATCGGTGCTATGAATCATAGGTACGACTGAAAAAAGTGGTTAATGATTTGAATCTATATGATTCAGATTTAAATCATTAACCACTTCTTTTTAACACTTTCCAACAAAGATCAAAACTGTTATGACTTTGTTCATGTCCGTTAGCACGATAACTGCCGTAAAAATGGCTTTATCAAAATGAAATTTTAGTATGTTGTTCAGACGGTTTGTGGGACCTATTGGAATATAAATGAATAATATCACCCAATTGGTTTTGGATTAAACCCGGGTTGAAAAAGTGAAATACATTGAGCCCTATGGGACCTAATTTTTCAAACATTTTTTAAGCGGATTTAAAATTGACAAATTGCTTCGAAAGTATTGGAAAATATTCAAATTACCCCATAAAATATATAAAAAATTTCTGCAAAATATATTAAGTAGTTTTTTAAATAAAAATTAAAATAATAATTACACTTTTTATATGAAGCGATCACTTGACCATTATATGAAGAGATCACGTGACCCACTTTAAAATAAAGTATGACATCCATCTTGTGCCAAAATCGTGATTTTTAAAGTTCTTATTAATTCATATTTAGTGTTGTATCCGTCCTAAAACCGCTTTATTTTGACTTAAATTCTCTGCATCTACATACTGAAATAACGCAATTACAATATATGTAAGTTTAAATGATCATCCAAATTTGATTTGATGGAAAATGTAAACAGCAAAACATGTAAAATGAGTTGTATAAGAATAGCTGCATTTCTTTAACGCAAAATTATTTAGCTCATGGAGCCTGCAATATAGCTGATATGAATGAAATATTCATTGATTTTACAGAGAGAAGGACGATTTTCTCGATAAAGTTTTAAGCATAGAGTTTAATTACCCGTACCTCCATGATCTCAAGTTTTTAAATAAAATAAATTATTATAGTATTGTGATGAATGAAATGATTGGAAAAATGTTTATGAATGAAATGTTGCTTTTATAGAGAGCCAGGCGTGTTACATTTCGATGACGTCATTTGAATAAATTTCAGTTGTTTTCAATGACGTTTTCAAATATAATAAATTACTGTAGTATTATGATAATTTTAAAAATATTACCGAGGAATGTATCGTATTTTAGAGATATTTAAACCAGGCAATTTATATTTCAATACCGTCATTTGAATGAAGTTCATTTTTTTCAATGAAGTTTTACGTTTTCAAATATAATAAATTAATGTAGTATTGTGATAATTTTAAAAATATTACCGAGTAATGTATCGCATTTTAGAGATGTTTAAATAACATTGCATTGAAGTTGGAAAGTGTTTCATAATCAATGCTTTGTGCATGATTGATCTTTCTTGTTAATTTATATTTTATTTAAAAATTTTATGAAGAATTTTCATTAATATTATCTTTATTATTTTAGTTGACAAAGTTATGTGAATATGGATAATTTGTTGTTATATTTTTATTAAATTTACTTAGCTTGCATAATTAAGGGAAATGTCTGTATGTGCGTCTTCTGTAGCGGAAAACTAAGCTTCGGACATCCACAAAATTTGATACAGTTTGCTTACTCGTTGAGTTTGTTTTATTAATTTAAATTAGCTTAACAGTCATGCACTTTTAAAGCCCTCCAAAAGTTACTTTTCCATCATTTCTTTAAATGTATTTATTTAACGCAGCTGCAGATGATATGATCTACTCCGTTCGCGTTCCAGATGCAGATGGTGCACGAACGATATCTCAGACTTTCTGTCCAGATATGGATTGCAATAAAATTTTATAGCCAATCCTGTAAGCAATGAATATATTGCAATAAATTTCTATAGCCAATCCTGTAAAATAGATGTTTCACGAAAAGTTTTTGAATCGGTTGTGAAACAAATCCGAAAATGGAAATATGTAGTGAATTCCGCGACCATCTTCGGAATTTAATGCTAAATTCATATCAGCAATCATCATTTCTCTATCTATAGCCAACCTTAAGAAATACTCCAGATTCCAAGAAGTAGATATTTCAAGGAAAATACAAATTATTCAATCGAAAGTAGCATCATCAAAACCGGAAGTGTAAATTCTTAGTGAGTTAACCCCCTCCAAAAATTTAATGCTGAATAAATTTCACTCATAATGTAAATAATTTCAGTCATAATGCGGAATAAATTTCAATCATAATGCTGAATAAATTTCAATCATAATGCTGAATAAATTTCAATCGTAATGCTGAATAAAGTTCAATCATAATGCTGAATAAATTTCAATCATAATGCTGAATAAATTTCAATCATAATGCTGAATAAAGTTCAATCATAATGCTGAATAAATTTCAATCATAATACTGAATAAATTTCAATCATAATGCTGAATAAATTTCAATCATAATGCTGAATATAGTTCAATCATAATGCTGAATAAATTTCAATCATGCTGAATAAATTTCAATCATAATGCTGAATAAATTTCAATCATAATGCTGAATAAAGTTCAATCATAATGCTGAATAAATTTCAATCATAATACTGAATAAATTTCAATCATAATGCTGAATAAAGTTCAATCATAATACTGAATAAATTTCAATCATAATGCTGAATAAATTTCAATCATAATGCTGAATAAATTTCAATCATAATGCTGAATAAAGTTCAATCATAATACTGAATAAATTTCAATCATAATGCTGAATAAATTTCAATCATAACGCTGAATAAATTTCAATCGAAGCTTTCTCCATAATCATTCCTGAGGAATGGATTTCACTTAAAACTTTTGAACCAACAGTGGATAAAAACGGATGGCGTTATATCCAACGGATTTAGCGTTATACCCATCTCAATTATCATCTAAACTATATCTAGATAATCTTGAGAAGTATTTGATTCAAATAAAATTATTTTTTCTTAATTGAAAATGGAAAAAGAACAGGAAGTAAAAAGTCCTTAGTAAACACACATCCTCTAGAATTTGGTGCTGAATCCATATAAGTCATTCCCTTTCTATAGCAGATCTTGAGAAATAAATGCTTTGAAAGCAAAAAAAAATCCAAAAAAACAATAGTATGGTAAAAAAATCCACAAATAAGTAATAATATGTTCTATTAAATTCATTAAATACAGAACATTTACTTTAAAAGTTGGAAATTCTATAGAAATGTTTTTTCACCTGAACGATAAAAGTTTCTTCCAGTTGGATATTGAGACATATTGAATGTAGCAAAAAGATGAAAGGAACTTTCCCCCCAAACTTACATATCCAGATAATTTCCATACAATTTGTTTCAGGAAATTAACTGCATTAATTAGAATTTTCGATACTTTTATTCAAATAATTAGAAATTTGTACTCCGATATCCTTTGATATATTTTTTATGTTCCTACATGCCTGTGAATTTAATTTCCAATTAACTAAGCACTTCATGCAAAATTGTAATTGCTATAAAACTCATTTGAGATATTAGTTCTGATTTTTAGTGAAGAAATATTATTTTGTGAAAATATTTGATTTCAAGATTTTAATGAGAAAATATAGTTTGTAATACCTCTCGAATACTTTTGGATTACTTATAGAATGATTTCTATCTGTCTGTATAACCTGTAAAAATATACACACACCTGTAAAAACTGCAGAAACCAACCCACCAACAGTAAAAATATACACACCCTGTTAAATGAAAAAATCCAGCTGTCCTGTAATTTTTAATAAAAGTTAAATAAAGAACATGATTTTGCGCGCAATCAAGAATAAAATGGAGCACAATAAAAATGCAGCGCAAATAAAAACAAGAAAGATCAATCATGCTTAAAGCATTGATTATGAAACACTTTCCAACTTCAATGCAATTTTATTTAAAAAAGTCGAAAATGCAATACATTCCTCGGTAATATTTTAAAACTTATCACAATACTACATTGATTTATTATATTTGAAAACTTAAACCTTCATTGAAAAAAATTAACTTCATTCAAATGACGGCATTGAAATATAAATTGCGTGGTTTAAATATCTCTAAAATGCAATACATTCCACGGTAATATTTTTAAAACTATCATAATACTACGATAATTTATTATATTTGAAAACTTCATCGAAAACAACTAAAATAAATTCAAATGACGTCATAGAAAAAATAACACGCCTGGATCTCTCTATAAAAGCAGGATTTCATTCATCACAATACTATAATAATTTATTTTATTTAAAAATTAAGACCATGGAGCTACAATTCATAAACTCTATGCTTAAAACCTCATCGCGAAAAAAATCGTTCTTCTGTTTATAAAATCAATTAATATTTCATTCATATCAGCCATGCAGACTCCATGGACTGAATTATTTTGTGTTAAAGAAATACAGTAATTCTAATACAATTCATTCTACATATTTTGCTGTTTACATTTTACATAGATGAAAAATAGGTTTAGTTGTAGAAATAATCAAATTTGAATGAGAATTTAAACTCAAATATATTGTCATTGTGTTGTTTAGTACGTAGATGCACAGAATTTAAGCAAAAATAAAGTAGTTTTAGGACGGATACAACACTCAATATGAATTAAAAAGAACTTAAAAAAATCACGATTTTAAAACAAGATGGATGCCATATATCATTTTGAAGTGGGTCATGTGATCGTTTCATATCATGGTCAAGTGATCGTTTCATATAAGAGGTGTAATTAATATTTTAATTTTTATTTAAAAAACTACCGAATATATTTCGCTGAATTTTTTTTTATATATTTTATGGAACAATTTGAATATTACCTAAAATTTTCGAAGCAATTTGTGAATTTTAAATCCGCTTAAAAAATGTTTGAAAAATTAGGTCCCTTGAGGTCAATGTATTTCATTTTTTCAACCCGGGTTCAATCCAAAACTAATTCGGTGATATTATTCATTTATATTCCCATAGGTCCTACAGACCGTCTGAACAACATACTAAAATTTCATTTTGATTAAGTCATTTTTACGGCAGTTATCGTGCTAACGGACAGACAGACAGACAGAATGAACAAAGTCATAAACACTTTTCAACTTTGTTGTAAAGTGTTAATAAAAAGCATACTACCTTTGGAAAATTAGTGATTTGGTCCAATTTTTTACATGAGTGAAACAAGCCAAGACCAGAACATCAAAATGATCGTCAGTCAAATAGAAAATGGCTAAACGACAGAACTCAGTATTGTGGCGCCACCTAGTGCGAAAAAAGGCAATAAAACGGAAATAAAATTCAGAGGAAAACAAATACGAGAGGCAAGAAAAGAATAAAAATTTCAGAGTACATAAACTCAACGTGCAGAAAAAGAGCAAAACAGATAAATAAAAATTATACACGATCATGTCAAACCTCTGGGAAATAGAGCGTCATTAACAAACCATTAGCAATCTTGCTGGAAAGTTTTCATATGAAAATCTTCAAAAAGGTCTGAAGAGTACTTTTGAATGATGGAAGCAGAAGAAAAATCAAACCGGTAACAAGTCATCCAACAACACATTAGCGACACAAGATGTATCAGGGAATCCATTGATTTACAAAACGTAAGCATGTTTTTATTTATCTTTATTTTCTCTACATTTTACGTTATGATCCAGTTTGATAAAATATTTCTTGTTAAATAAAGAATTTACGATTTAAATGAGGCGTTGTTGATTTGGAATTGGAAAAAAAATTATATTTTAACGTACTATTGCTTTGTCATGTCCAAAAGTTCTATTTTGATTAGTACATACAATTTAAAATAATTCCCATTATTTAAGAACATTTACGCTGATTACTAGGCGTAAATCTCCGGCCACACAAAACGCTACTGTAAGCCTTCGGGTTAGTCGTGTGGTCTGTGTCTTCAACCAACTAAAATCTGATGTTGCCGTGTAATTCAGAGAACAGCCTCCAGTCATCCAGGCTTCTGTACTAGTATTCAGAGATCTCAACACCAAAGGTCCTAGTCCAATATCCATGGTTCCGCACTCATATTTAAACCCAATGTCTGAAGAACTGAAGGGCAGAGAGTGAACTCTCAGCCATCGTAAAACTGGTGTTAAAATCCCATATTCTTAAGAATTTCAATTATTCTTACGAGCTCCATGAAAGAGAACTTTTTTAAGTCTTCGTTTCTTGAAGTCTCTCGAATGTTGACGATATTAACACCCCAACCAATTTTGCTTTCATTAAATTTGTCATTTAGGCTACCCTAAAATCCAAAGGTCTTGAGTCCAGCTTTAGGTTTGCCAAGCTTCTTAAAAATATGGTTTGGTTCAGAAGTAATATTCGAAGAAAATAGAGAAATTTCTGTTCTGATTATACTCAAAAATTATTGTATGACCTAAAATATTGTGATTCCAAAAGGTTTTGTTCGTTTAAGTTCTATCAGTTATTAGGTTCATTGGTTAGAGTTGCACAAAAATTCAAATTCATGGAAATTGAAGTTTTGATCTTACTATTTTGATATTGCTGTACGAAATTTTGATATTGCTGTACGACCCGAGGAATATAAACAATGAACAACTTTTAGAAACTCTCGTGACCGCTTGTACCCCTCCATCTACAATTTAGATCTAAATTTACACCAACTAAAATCTCCGGCCACACAAAACGCTACTGTAAGCCTTCGGGTTAGTCGTGTGGTCTGTGTCTTCAACCAACTAAAATCTGATGTTGCCGTGTAATTCAGAGAACAGCCTCCAGCCATCCAGGCTTCTGTACTAGTATTCAGAGATCTCAACACCAAAGGTCCTAGTCCAATATCCATGGTGTCCTACAGCCAAATGAAATGACTAGTACCAACACTAGAACCAATCCAGCTTAACACTATCCTCAGACGGTTCCTGTTCTGAGATGATCAACCCAAATGCAGACTAAATCGTAGTAGTGTTAAGGAAACGAATGTAGTCTATAATATTAATTATTTTTTCTCTTAATGCAATCTTCGAATACCTTCGAAGACTCGATGATAATATCATCGAGTCTTATTCGGAATACTAATATTTTGTATAGGATAAGTAAATATTCAAAAAGACATAGTAAGTTCTTCTGATGTTATGTGCGTTGAAGATGCTTTATGTGTGCTGTCATAAAATATGGATTTAATAGATATGTAAAAAGCTCAAGTGTTATCCTTACTTATATAGTAGATGTACGGTTAAAAGAACATATAAACCAAACGTTTAATTAATGTATTTAGAGATTGATATATATTTCATTTCAATTTTTATCTATTTTATGGGGTTACTTTCTCTCTAGTGTTCTGTTTATGGATTGCGGAGTTGTTTGAACAGACAATTTCGTATATGCAAGTTGTACCGAATATATATATTTTATATATACATATATCTCTAACAGGTTCTCGAAAACTACTAAGTAAAATTTTCTTTTATTATTCTAACAAGAAGTCTTGAACTCAATATTGGTCCAATATTTTTGCGTAAAGACAGAATTCATTCAAATTTGAATTATAGCCATTTATTGAATATATTCTAAGTATGTTCTCTAAATCTACTAAACAAATTTTTGTTTTTCATTTTTGGCAAAAAGGTTCTGAACTTCAGATTTGTCCAATATGTTTGCCTAAAAGGGGCACTCATTCAAATTTGAATTAGAGCCATATATTGAATGCTGTCCCAGTATGTTCTTTAAATTTACTGGGCAAGTTTTTATCATTTTTAACAAAAGATCTGCATATTTGTCCAATATTTTTGCCTAAAGAAATAACTCATTCAAATTTAAATTATAGTCATTTATTGAATATATTCCCAGTATGTTATCTGAATTTACTAGGGATTTTTTTTTATCATCTTTAACAAAAGGTACTGACCTGTAGATATATCCAATACTCTTGCCTAAAGGGAGAACTTGTTCAAATTTGAATTATAGCCATTTATTGAATACATTCCCAGTGTGTTTCGAAATCTACTGGACAAATTTTCTTTTCCCATTTTTTACAAAAAGATCCTGACCTGCAAATTTATCAAATATTTTTGCCTAAAAGGAGAACTCATTCAAATTTGAATTATAGCCATTTTTTAAATACATTTCCAGTACGTCCTCTAAATCTACTAGTCAAATTTTCGTTTCTCATTTTTAACAAAAGGTCCTGACCTGCAAATTTGTCTAATATTTTTGCCTAAAGGAAGAGCGCAATCCAATGTGAATTATAGCCACTTATTGAATATATTTCTAGTGTTTTCTCTAAATTTACTAGGCAAATTTTCTAATTTCAATTTTAACAAAAGTCCCTGACCTGTAGATTTGTCCAAAATTTTTGCTTAAAGGGGGGAGGGGGAGGGGAAATCATCTCAACTTGAGTTATAGCCACTTATTGAATACATTCCCAGTATGTTTTCTAAATCTAATAGGCAAATTTTCTTTTTTCATTTTTAACAAAGGATCCTGACCTGCAGATTTGATTTGACCTGCACAGATCCTGACTTGCAGATTTTTCATTTTTAATAAAATATCCTGACCGGCAGATCCTCGCCTGCAAATCCTGACTTACAGATTCTCAGAATCAACGAATTATATTCTTTAGATGTATCACAGACTATGTACATCAATGCTATATTACTATAATTTATGTGAATTTTGAATTGAATCTGTATATAATGCCTCATAAAGATTCTTTGATAAATAAATAAACTTATTAGGGCGAGCTTAATTATATAAATTTATTCATTGACATCGTTTGCATGTGACAGTCAGACTTTTACCTTTATCAACTTCTTGAAATGCACTGGCTTTCGAGAAAAGGTGACAACAGTTTTCGCCCACGGTGAAAATAACACGACATTCATACGAATTATTTCAAAATAATCTCCTTCCAACAAAGAAATATCCTTAATTAATATTTTCGATGTTCTATTCAAAGATTTATAAATTTGTAATAGAGTTCCTTTTCGTATCGATCTGACGATTCTACATTTCGCTTCTCAATGTAAACGTGTGAAAAACTGACTTTCTCTTTCATGTAAAATATTTGTTTATGAAACGTAATGTAAAAATCTGATGTGGGCAGCACATGACTTTCCTTATATAATGCAATGAATTTACTACTTTTACAGTAAAAAAAAATAGGTTATTCTTATAGTAGACTTTTCCAAGTTATATAGTAGATTCTTTCCAAGATTTTGGAATTTTCGTCAATGCGTCGTCATTTTCATTGATTTAGCATCGTTTTTATCCATTTGGAGAGATTTTCGTTAATTTGGCAAGTTTAAAAAGTCGCCAAGTTGGCGACATTCTGCCGGGGGGTTCTGAACATTCGATTGTGTTTAAAAACAATCGGCATCCAGTATCCACGCATTGTAATTTTTGTACCAAATTTCATTCGAATCGTTCCATTCGTTCGTGAGGCATCGTCTCCAGAGACTCACTGAGACGCACACACACACAATACTTTTGTATTTGAACGCCAATAGTCATTTATCTGCTATAAGGTTAATTTATTTCTCCGTCCGTAACGCTTGGCGAGATTTTGGTGACGAATTTGGCGGAATGTCGCCAAATTGGAGACTTTGTAAATGTTGCCAAATTAACGAAAATTAACGACAAATTTGGCGTTTTTTTAAAATGTCGCCAAATCGATAAAAATGTCGGTAAATCGATAAAAATCTCACCAAATTTATAAAAATGTCGCCAAATTGATAAATATAACGTCAAATCAATGGAATTAATTCTGTTTTGAAAGGCGATTGTATCGTAACGATGTTTCGGCAGAGTTTATCTGTCAGTCTAATTGTCCCACTTGGCAACAATTTTGGCGAGATTTTAAACAGTCTCAGTTGAACGAAATATCAAAAAAAATAACGAAAATGTGACCAAATCGATGCCAATTCAAAATCGTGGAAGGAATATAAGAATCTACTTTAAGAAAAAAACATATCTTTGTTAGTTCCGTCCATGACGTTTGGCAAAACATTTGGGGGGATGTCGCAAATGTCGCCAAATTGATAAAAGTGACGACAAATGGGAGGTAATATTTTGCAAATTTTGAATTCCCTCATATGATGGGCATACCTTCTAGTTCAAATATAATCTGTTAATCTAGCTGTCTGTTAATATTATACGAAATTTCATTGAAATTGAAAATATCATTTCGTGCAATTATTATTTTTAATATAAGCCATTTTAAATAGCGGAAACAAAATTAGTTCAATTCAGCAACACCAGAAATATCGCAATTATACCTTTGTGCCAGGAGGCTATCAGAATGTCTAAATCATTCTTTGGGGGCGTTAATATTTTTCCATACCTATTATAAGAATTAACACAATTTAGTTAGCTCTAGCTGAATTATTTTCCAGTATTTTTACAAAGCACTATTGTTTCAATATTTAGACGTAAAAATTGTATAGTATGAAAATAGCTTCTATTTATAGAACAAAAGTATATTGTACTCTTTATATTCTGCTTCAAAATTCACAAAAAGAATTACAGAGCTCTTTCTATGGAAAGGGGAAATTCTATAGAATCTCATTAATCCAATCGCGTTCTTTGCTTTTGACAGTCAGGATAGTTCACTAAATTGGATTTAGAAAATTATTGGGTTTTAATGAAAGACAGAGAGAGTTTCCGCCTTTGACAAAAAGAAAGTAAACTTATGTACCAGAATTATTTTCAAATATTCTACTTTGATTTAAAAATCTAATTAATTAAACTTTCGATATTCCAAAACTCCTAAATTAGTGATCTGATAATTTGAAATAATTTTAATAATCTTATCATTTCATGGATTTTGTTTTAAAGGGACTCATAAGAAGAGAGCTGCTACGTGGGATCAAAGATGCGAGTCAGATATTTATACGGATTAATAAAAGTAATAGTGTTTGTTACTTGTTATAGATTGACGTGAAACATGACTTCTTTCGCATATTACGAAGGTGAAGAAGATGGTGTATATTAGATATAACGGTGGCACAATACACCTAGGAAAATGTTTCGATATTTTTTGGTGTATTGAAATGTTTGATTCCTTTATATAGGGAAAACTATACAGTTTTGATAAATGAATAAAATGCAGTTTATTTCGTTTCGATCGGACCACAAACAAAGTTGTTATCGATTATGTTATCGATGATGTTAACGACGATTTTATCGACACTATTAACGACGATATTAAAGACGATTTTATCGACAATAATAACGACGATATTAAAGACGATTTTATCGACAATATTAACGACGATATTAAAGACGATTTTATCGACAATAATAACGACGATATTAAAGACGATTCTATCGACAATATTAACGACGATATTAAAGACGCTTTTATCGACAACATTAACGACGATATTAAAGACGATTTTATCGACAATATTAACGACGATATTAAAGACGATTTTATCGACAATAATAACGATGATATTAAAGACGATTTTATCGACAATAATAACGATGATATTAAAGACGATTCTATCGACAATATTAACGACGATATTAAAGACGATTCTATCGACAATATTAACGATGATATTAAAGACGATTCTATCGACAATATTAACGACGATATTAAAGACGCTTTTATCGACAACATTAACGACGATATTAAAGACGATTTTATCGACAATATTAACGACGATATTAAAGACGATTTTATCGACAATAATAACGATGATATTAAAGACGATTTTATCGACAATAATAACGATGATATTAAAGACGATTCTATCGACAATATTAACGACGATATTAAAGACGATTCTATCGACAATATTAACGACGATATTAAAGACGATTTTATCGACAATATTAACGATGATATTAAAGACGATTTTATCGACAAGATTAACGACGATATTAATGACGATTTTATCGACAATATTAACGACGGTATTAAAGACGATTTTATCGACAATATTAACGATGATATTAAAGACGATTTTATCGACAATATTAACGATGATATTAAAGACGATTTTATCGACAATATTAACGATGATATTATCGATGAGAAACGTTTGGACGTAATCATGGAGGTAAAAATAAGGAGTTAAAATTTCGTATTAAGAAAACGTTAACATCGTTTGAGGCATTAATTCAAATGGCGCTGGGATAAATTAACTAACCCTGCATTGTATGCATTTCTATGACGAAAGGCCTAAAAAATGTATTTAAACTATCAATGTTGTAAAAATAAATTATTAGCGCAATACAAAAATATCTGATGTGGGCAACACATGACTTTCCTTATATAATGTAATGAATTCACTATTTTTACAATAAAAAAATAGGTTATTCTTATAGTAGTTATTTATATTCTTTCCAAGAAATTGATTTTTCGTCAATTAGTCGTCATTTTCACTGATTTGGTGTCATTTTTATCCATTTGGCGAGATTTCCGTTAATTTGGCAACATTTTAAAAAGTCGCCAAGTTGGCGACATTCCGCCAAATTCTTCAATTTCCGCCAAAATCTTGCCAAGCGTTATGGACGGAGAAATAAGTTATTCTTATAGCAGATAAATAACTATTGGCGTTCAAATACAAAAGTATGACTAAAAGTATTTTTTCTCATGAATGGAACGAGCTAGATCTACGAGAATGACGTCACCCAATTTATCGCATGATATTACATATGAAAAGTGAACATGTTTCTCAACAGTTAATATATTTTTTTTAATTTATAGGATTTTTTGATGAATTTATTTAAAAAATGTGTAATATCTCGAGAAGGATTCATGCTAGCGTTCTAAAGTTTATGTCAATCGTTTTCTAAGGACAAATTACATTAGAAATGTCTATTTGAAATGTCTATTAGAAATGTCTATTTGAAATGTCTGTTATAAATGTCTATTTGAAATGTCTATTAGAAATGTCTATTTGCGTAACTTTTTAAAATGTTTTGAATTTTTGACATTTTTTCAAAATTTCACTCGATAATTTAGGGGGGTTCTGAACATTCGATTACGTTTAAAAACAATCGGATTCCAGTATTCGCGGATTGTGATTTTTGTATCAAATTTCGTTTGACTCGGTCCATTTGTTCGTCAGTTATCGTTTCCACACACGCACACGCAGACATCACCTTTAAAATGTTCGATTCGTGGTCAGGGATGTTTGAAACGTGCTCTCCCGTTGAAAACTCGGATTCGAATTTTCGACCCCGTCACAATACTTTCCTCATATATTATGTATATAAGGAAAGTAATAGAACTGAAGCAATAAAGAATAGTATTCAAAATTATTTTACCTCTCAATTTATTTTTATCTCTATATACTCTATCGTATTCTATCGTACAACTTTTAAAACATACTGATTAATTATAGTGCTCATAATTAGGGAACCCTTAATTTAAAACTAATAAAATATACATATACTAAATACTACCTTTCTGTTGTGGCAAATAACAATAGCAGCTAATTTACTGACACTAGCGACACCTAGATATAATTGTCAAAGCTTGGTGGCATTTTTTAGAGTTTCATTAATAGGAGTTTTATCTCCTTCTTTCCATGATAATACCTATATTTGTGTTGTGACTACACAGACAGTGTTTGACTATTGTATTTTATTATAGTAAGATATCCCATGAATAAACGTATTCTTACTTTCCTTATATACATAATGTATAAGGAAAGTATTGTGACGGGATCGAAAATTCGAATTCGAGTTTTCGACGTGAAGCACGTTTCAAGCATCCCTGATCACGAATCAAAGATTTTTGAAGTGATGTCTGTGTGTGTGTGTGTGAATGTGAAAGTATGTTTGTGTGTGTGTGTGTGTGTGTGTGTGTCAGTGAGACTGTGGAGCCGATAACTAAAAAGTGAATGGACCGATTCGAACGAAATTTGGTACAAAAAGCACAATTCGTAAACACTGGCAACCTATTGTTTTTATACGCATATATATTTCGAATGTTCAGAACCCCCCTAAATTTTCGAGTGAATTTTTGAAAAAATCAAAACCGCTAAGAAAGTTACACAAATAGACATTTCTTGTGTAATTTTTCATTAGAAAACAATTGACATAAATTTCAGAACGTTAACCTGAACCGTTCTTGAGATATTGTACATTTTTCAAAAAAATTATCAAAAAGTCATATAAAATAAAAATATATATATTTCCTATTGAGAAACATGTTCACTTTTCATATGTAATACCATGCGATAAATTTGGTGACATCATTCTCGTGGATCTAGCTCGTTCCATTCATGAAAATGATACTTTGAGTAATACTTTTGTATTTGAACGCCAATAGTCATTTATCTGCTGTAAGAATAACTTATTTCTTCGTCCATAACCCTTGGCGAGATTTTGGCGTCAAATTTGGTGGAATGTCGACAATTTGGCGACTTTTTCAATGTTGCTAAATTAACGAAAAACTCGCCAAATGGATAAAAATGACTCTAAATCAATGAAAATGACGGCTCATTGACGAAAATTCAATATCTTGGAAAGAATATAAATATCTTCTATAATAATTATTTTTTTTACTGTAGAAGTAGTAAATTCATTGCATTATATAAAGAAAGTCATGCGTTGCCCACATCAGATTTTTTAAATTACTTACGGGTAGAATGTACGCGGGGCTGAACTAGTAGTAATAATAATAATAATAATAATAATTTTTTCACACGCATGTGCAAAATCTAAATCAAAATAGCATTGATAATTAATTATTATCAAGTTAAATTGAGTGACGGATTAGTTAGCGTTAAAACATGAAATTATTGCGTTTTCTCATACGTGTCACGTGCTAAATCTGCAAGTATAATATAATAACTTTGCAGCAAATAATTTTGGGTGATTTGAAAAATATTAGGTTTTGGATTAGATAGTCTGGAGGTCTTCATTATAAAACTAAGATTATATAATTTAACAATTTAGTTATACTAAAATTAGAATGTGCTTCATTAATCTGAGATTCTGGGTATGCCTTTTACTGTCAGCACAAGTCCAAAATAAATTAAGATAATTAGTTTTTACGGTTAAAAGCAATTATTCAAATGGTCTATTATCGCAGTGTTAAGGAAAGCGTCTGGCAATCTAGAATTAAATAGTAGTAGAACATTATTACTTTCCTTATATACATAATGTATATTGTGACGGAGTCGAAAATTTGAATTCGAGTTTTCGACGGGAGAGCATGTTTCATGCATCCCTGATCACGAATCAAACATTTTTGAAGTGATGTGTGTGTGTGTGTGTGTGTGTGTGTAGAGACGATAACTGACGAACGAATGGACAATGATTGACATAAACTTTAGAACGTTAACATGAACCGTTCTTGAGATATTGCACATTTTTCAAAAAAATTATCAAAAAATCATATAAAATAGAAAAAGAAATATTTCCTATTGAGAAACATGTTCACTTTTCATATGTAATACCATGCGATAAATTTTGTGACATCATTCTCGTGGATCTAGCTCATTCCATACATGAAGAAAGATACTTTGAGTAATACTTTTGTATTTGACCGCCAATAGTCATTTATCTGCTGTAAGAATAACTTATTTATCCGCCCATAACGCTTGGCGAGATTTTGGCGACGAATTTAGTGGAATGTCGCCAGCTTGGCGACCTTTTTAAATGTTGCTAAATTAACGATAAACTCGTCAAATTGTTAAAAAGGACTCTAAATCAATGAAAATGACGACTCATTGACAAAAATTCAATATCTTGGAAAGAATACGAATATCTACTATAAAAATAATTTATTTTTTTTTACTGTAACAGTAGTAAATTCATTGCATTATATAAGGAAAGTCATGTGTTGCCTACATCAGATTTTATTTAAACTAGAAAATGCCCGGACGCTAAAGAAGGGATAAACTGAATGTGTTAATCTGAAAAATATAACAAAACAATAAAACGTATTAATAGAAATAAAAGCGAAAATTGTATACAATACGTGTATAACAGCTGCAACTACCCCAGGCTCATATATGGGTTTGATTCCGCGCGACTAAGCAAAAAATATAAAAGATTTAAAAGGAAATCATTTCCCTAGGAGAGCAGGCTTCTCTAGCTTTATGCACATAATAATAACGCAGCAAAAACGAAAGACGAAAAATTTCGGACGACATTCCCATTGCAGATACAGGTATCCATGGTCTGGCTTATTGAGCGCTCTTCAGCATGTAATAACCGTTATCTGCAATGACAACAAGAAAGTCACATCATCATCATCATTATGATACTACAGCCCTTGTAGGGCCTTGACCTCCTTTAAAATTTCTGACCATTCCTTTCTATTGGTCGCTTTCCTCTTATAACTGCTAATACCAAGCAATTTCAAATCCTCCTCTACTTGCTCCTTCCGTCTGACCCTAGTTCTTCCTCAGGATCTTGACCCTCCTGGGTTTTCCTCCAAAAGCCTTCTAGTAACTCTCCTCTCCTCTCCTCTCCTCTATCCTCATCACATGACCGAGCCATTATATTATTTTTTCCTTATAGTTGTAACAATATCAATCTCTTTATATCTCTCATAAACCTATCTATTTGTTCTACTCCTCCAATGTCCATCTTCACATATTGCTCCAAAAATTCTCCGTAGAATTTTTCTTTCCCATATTCCCAAAAGATCAGTATCTCTTTTAATTAAAGTCCAAGTCTCAGATCCGTATAGAACAGGGGTCGGCAACCTGCGGCTCGCGAGCCGCATGTGGCTCTTTTGATGTAAAGTTGCGGCTCTCCAGTTCCATACGAAAAAATTAATATTATATTATCAAAACCCTTAAAAAATAAGAAAATATATTTTTAAGTACCTAATTTCTCAATAGCTTCTATTTTTATAATCGTTAATTACAAATCGCTGCGCTTAACATGACCGTAATGAGATAAATTTCAACTATTGTTTTGTTCTTAGAGATGAGACTCCGTGACCATGTTTATCTTTCAGCCAATTGAATTTCATTTCCGTCTCACCCAAACAGCCAACGTCTAGAGTCTAGACAACACGTCTAGGCTCTAGACGTGTTGTCAGTCAGTCATCCTCGGATATCGCGGTCGACGTTACGTTGCATGTGTGTTAATTTAATCGCTTGCGGTTTCTGCGTGTCTATTCGCTTGTTGTTTCAGGAATACGATTTAGAAGTGAATTATCTTCTCAAATGTATGTACGCGTATAATATAATAAAATCAGTAACAGAATTGAATTACATATCTGAGGATCGTGCTAACGAAGTAATAATGGTAAATAAATTGTTTGCCGTTTTAGATAGCTAAGTAAAATTTTAAAAAGTCATTTTTTCAGCTCCGCGCCAGCATGGCGTCTGGTAAAGGAAAGAAAAGAACTGAAGAACAAAACCAAGAATTCAATCAGGATTGAACGGAGTCGTTTGCACTCATATGCAATACAGATGGCCTTCCGACTTGTCTCATTTGCCACGAAAAACTCGCACACAATAAGAAGTCAAATTTGGAGAGACACTTCACTACAAAACATACCCAGTTTGCTGGTAAATATCCAACCGGTGACGCATGAAAAAAAGCTGTTGAAGAGCTCCAAAAAAAAAAAAAAAACAGTCAAGTTCCATGCTAAGTAACTGAGCGCAATCTTCCAATAATGTAAATCCGGCAAACTTTGCAGTATCATTAGAAATTGCAAAAAGAGGAAAACCACTCACAGATGGTGACCGGTCGTCCAAATAGATACTCTAAGTCCTCTGGACGAGTCGGACGGCCTGGGGCTTTCACAGATGGTGAGTACGTCAAAGATTGTTTTATACGTGCATCTGGAGAACTGTTTCGTGATTTTAAAAACAAAGCAGAAATCATGAAAAAAATCAAAGATTTGCCATTATCTGCTAAAACAGTACAAGATAGAACTGCTAAAATGTCTTCAAATGTAACACATATGCAAGTGGAAGACATTCAACTGGCTTCTTATCACTTGCTATAGATGAGTCTTGCGACATAAAAGACACGGCACAAGTTACCCTTTTCGTCAGGAATATGTCGTCCCAAGGTCCAAAAGAAGAACTGCTAGGATTGCTACCGCTCTCAGGGCAAACTCGTGGAGAAGATATAGCAAATGGTGTGCAAAAATTCCTGGAAGACAATGGAATTGATATAAATAAAATCGTTTCTATAGCAACTGATGGAGCCAGAAGTATGACAGGAATACATAGAGGGGTAACATCAATTCTTCAGAAAAAAATAAACCACTAAATTCTAACGTTTCACTGCATAATTCATCATGAAGCGCTTTGTGCCCAAACATTTCCGGCCGAGATAGTTGAGGTCATGAACTTGGTAATTAAGATTATTAACAGCATCTTGGCAAAATCACTCTACCATCGCCAGTTTAAAGATCTCCTTGCAGAAATAGATAGCCAGTTTTCTGATCTACTTCTGCACAATAAAGTGCGATGGCTTTCCAGAGGTAACGTATTGCAACGTTTTGCTTTGTGCTCGAGTGAAATAAAAATATTCCTCAATGAAAAAAGCATTGACCATCCCGAATTGTAAGAAAACAAATGGCTGCAAAAATTCAACTTCATGGTAGATACCACAATGAAACTAAATCTAAAACTGCAAGGAAAGGGCAACCCAGCCTACGCCTTGCTTGAAGAAGTAGTTTGTTTCGAAAAAAAATTACTTCTTTTTGTTGAAGACATGGGAAGCGGTAAATTACTTCATTTTAAAAATCTGAAGCAATATCGCGGTGAGACCAATGCAACTATTGACACGAATTACTTCAGTCTAGCTTTAAAAAACATGAAAGATGGATTCGCTGAGAGATTCGAGCAATCCAAAACAAACAAAAGTACTCTCGCGTTCATAGTAAATCCTCTCAACACAAATGCAAATGAGATCAACATTGAGCCATTTGGAATTGATGCTAGATCGCTCCAAACGCAATTGCTAGATTTGAAAAGGAAAGACTTGTGGAGTGGCAAGTTCACAGAACTCAAGAGCCAGTTGGAAGAGTTGGGGGTCCAGAAATGCATGCACATCGCGTAGCACAAGTAGACAGCTCTAAAAGAAATTCCTAGAGTTGAGGCCCTCATATTCGGCGCATGGTGTTCCAGAATGCTACAGTGAGGTGAAGAAGTTGGCATATAGAGTGCTGACGATCTTCGAGTCGACATATTCGTGCGAGCAAGCGTTCTCTTGCATGAATATAATAAAAAGTAAAGTTAGAAGTCAACTAACAAATAAAATCTAGAGTCGTGCTTGAAACTTAAAATAACAAGTTATAAGCCAGATTTAATCAAACTTTCAAAAGGCATGCAAAGCCAATGCTCCCATTGATGTACCTATCTATATTTGTGTTTTTGTATGAATAAATAGTATTCCGTATTTAAAGCCGTTTATTTTAAATCAAAATCCAATATATATAAGCAAATACTATAATATTGAAACGAAAATTTTTAGTGGCTCTTTAAAAACTGGGAAATTTTGTAAATTGTACCTTTTGGCTCTTCCGTTTCAATAGGTTGCCGACCCCTGGTATAGAACAATTGGTTTTATTATCACTTTATAGAAAAGTATTTTGAGTTTAATATTAATTAATTCTGTATATAATTAATTCTGTGAAAATTGATAACTTCAGTTCTTCCACGTGGCCGACATAAAACCCATTCACAATTGAGCTCCGGTTACACTAAACTGCAAATTTAAATGTATCCAGTAAAGACTACAAATATTTTGTAAACCATCTTTATTCAATGCACTATCAATGACGTACTATTTCAAAATACCAAAGCGCTTTCGGACAACATAGTGTCCATCATCAGTAACAATAATAAGGAGTTGACAGACATGAGTTTTTATACAACCAGCAAACATGAATATAAATTTCCATGCTGCAAATCAGAAAAATCGTACTGCAATTAATATATATTACAAATAAATAAATTTCACACTTAAACAATTCAAATCAATCCATTTCAAAATCCAAGTACATAAAGAGATTAGGTCATTTTATAATTATATTACTAGTGGTGACACACTGGATTTCCAGAAAATCATATAATGGTTTGACACGCATAGAGTCAAGAACGAGACGCCAAGCAAAACTAAGGGTTTGAAAAGTATCAAAGTTACAAATAGAATCTCGATAAATATAAACAAGAAAGATCAATCATGCATAAGGCATTGATAATGAAACACTTTCCACCTTCAATGCAATTTATTTAAACATCTCTAAAATGCGATATATTCTTCGGTAATATTTTTAAAATCATCACAATACTACATTAATGTATTAAATTTGAAAACTTAAAACTTCCTCAAAAAAATTGAACTTCATTCAAATGACGGCATTGAAATATAAATTGCCTGGTTTAAATATCTCTGAAATGAGATACATTCTTCGGTAATATTTTTAAAATTATCATAATACTACGATAATTTATTATATTTGAAAACTTCACATCAAAAACAACAACTAAATTCATTCAAATGACGTCATAGAAAAAATAACACTCCTGGCTCTCTCTATAAAAGCAGCATTTCATTCATAAACAATTTCCCATTCACTTTATTTATCACAATACTATAATAATTTATTTTATTTAAAAATTAAGACCATAGAGCTACAAGTAATTAAACTCTATGCTTAAAACTTCATCGAAAAATATCGTCCTTCTCTTTGTAAAATCAATGAATATTTCATTCATATCAGCTATGCAGACTCCATGAGCTAAATAAATTTGAGTTAAAGAAATACAGCAATTCTTATACAACTCATTCTACATATTTTGCTGTTTATATTTTACGTAAGTGAAAAATAGGCTTCGTTGTAGAAATAATCAAATTTGGATGATCATTTAGACTCAAATATATTGTAATTGCGTTGTTTCAGAATGCAGATGCACAGAATTTAAGCAGAAATAAGGTGGTTATAGGACGGATACAACACTCAATATTAATTAAAAAGAACTTTAAAAATCACGATTTTGAGAGAAGATGGATGTCATATTTCATTTTGAAGTGGGTCACGTGATCTTTTCATATCATGGTCACGTGATCGCTTCATATAAGAGGTGTAATTATTATTTAATTTTTATTTAAAAAACTACTGAATATATTTCGCTGAATTTTTTTTTATATATTTTATGGAACATTTTAATATTACCTAAAATTTTCGAAGCAATTTGTGAATTTTAAATCCGCTTAAAAAAGTTTGAAGAATTAGGTCCCATAGGGCTCAATGTATTTCATTTTCTCAACCCGGGTTCAATCCAAAACTAATTGTATGAAATTATTCATTTATATTCCCATAGGTCCTGCAGACCGTCTGAACAACATACTAAAATTTCATTTTGATTAAGTCCTTTTACGGCAGTTATCGTGCTAATAAACAGACAGACAGACAGACAGAATGAACAAAGTCATAACCACTTTTCAACTTTGTTGTAAAGTGTTACAAAAAAGATCAATCATGCATAAATCATTGATTATGAAACACTTTCCAACTTCAATGCAATTTTACTTAAACATCTCTAAAATGCGATATATATCTCGGAAAAATTCTTAAAATCCTCACAATACTACATTAATGTATTACATTTGAAAACTTAAAACTTCATCGAAAAAAATGAACTTTATTCAAATGACGGCATTTAAATATAAATTGCCTGATTTAAATATCTCTAAAATACGATACATTCCTCGGAAATATGTTTAAAATTATCATAATACTACAATAATTTATTATATTTGAAAACTTCATCGAAAACAAATAAACTTTAATGACATCATCGAAACTTCAAATGACATCATCGAAATATAAATAGTCTGGCTCTCTATATAAACGCAGTATTTCATTCATAAACTTATTTCCACTTATTTCATTCATCACAATACTATAATAATTTATTTTATTTAAAAACTAAAAACCATGGAGGTTCAAGTAATTTAACTATATGCTTAAAACTTCATCGAAAAAATCGTCTGCTTCTCTTTGTAAAATCAATAAGTGTTTCATTCATATCAGCTATATTGCAGACTCCATGAGCTAAATAACTTTGCATTAAAGAAATGCAACAATTCTTATACAACTCATTCTACAGCTTTTGGTGTTTACATCTTCCATCAGAGAAAATTGGGCTCCGTTGTAGAAATAATCAAAGATGGATGATCATTTAAACTCAAATATATTGTAATTGCTTTGTTTCAGTATGGAGATGCACAGAATTTAAGCAAAAATAAAGCGGTTTTATGACGGATACAACACTAAATATGAATTTAAAAGTACTTTAAAAATCACAATTGTGACACAACATAGATGACACAACATAGATGACGGGCCAACGGCCGTACCGTGCTGAAAACACCGGTTCTCGTTAGATCACCGAAGTCAAGCAGCATCGGGCGCGGTTAGTACTTGGTGGGTGACCACCTCGGAACACCGCGTGCTGTTGGCCATCTCGGGTGCGGTATCCCCGTGGTTTGCGCGCTAGATTTGCACGCTACCACAAATGCCGCCGTGTTCATGCGGAGTACGATCACGTTAAACATGTGGGTCCGTAAGTCCTTCCGAGAGGTTGGTGGTAGGGGAAGGAGGGTACGGTCCCTGTGGATGCCTCCCCCACTGGGCTCCGGTCTAAATTGGGTGGCACTTCCCGGCCGTCCATACAGTTACCTTACACCTTTCTGGTAGGTCGGACGGTCTGGGTCTCAACAACAACAACATAGATGACATATTTATTTTGAAGTGTGTCACGTAATCTCTTTATATAATGGCCACGTGATCTCTCCATATGAAAGGTGTAATTATTATTTTAATTTTTATTTAAAAAACTATTGAATATATTTTGCTGAAATTTTTTTATATATTTTATGAAATAATTTGAATATTTTCTAAAACTTTCTAAGCAATTTGTGAATTTTAAATTCGCTTAAAAAATGTTTGAAAAATTAGGTCCCATAGGGCTAAATGCATTTCATTTTTTCAAACCGGGTTCAATCCAAACCTAATTGGGTGATATTATTCATTTATATTTCCATAGGTCCCACACAGCGTCTGACCAACATACTAAAATTTCATTTTGATAAATTCATTTTTACGGCAGTTATCGTGCAAACGGACAGACAGACAGACAGAATGAACAAAGTCATAAACACTTTTCAATTATGTTGTAAAGTGTTAAAAACAGTGCAATGGGCAGGTTTAAACTTAAATTTAAGGCAAAATTGGAGAAGAGGACGAAAAATCACGGGATGGAAAAAATACTCGATTTATACTGCAAAATGTAGTTGAAGGGGCAAAATTAGTTTTAGGATAAATAAATTTAGAACGAATAAAGGCAAATATTTTATAAATGAAATCAAACTAATAGGCGGTAAAGACAACGTTTAATTCAGAATACAAAACAAAAATTGAAGAACAAATAAAGGTACAAATAAAATAAGAAATGTCTGAGGCTTTTTTAGACAAAATAGGGTGGGAAAAATTAGTAGGAATACAGGAATTAGAAAAAGTAGTTTTACCAAACACAGAAGTATGAAAACCATTAATGTCGTGGGAGACGAGAACGTCCAAAAAGGCAAAGAACAATTACATTCGGGTTCCAGAGTAAAATAATTGAGAATAAAAATCATCAATATTGTCTACAAGGGTGAGAATATCTTTTAAACCATGATTCCAAATAACAAAAACATCATCCACATAACGGCACTTTAGAATCAGTTTAAGTGGTAATGGATGCAGAATCTCATTTTCGAACTTTTGCAAAACTACTTGAGTTAAAATGCCAGACAATGGGCTACAACACAATGCCATAGGAGCACCAGAGATTCACACAAAAATGTCATTACGGAAACCAATATTATTGGTCTCCGCTACTAGGTTCAATGCAGAAGTCATTGCATCAATAGAAGGAATATCATAATTATGAAATTCGAGCTTTTTAGCAATAATACAAATAGCAGTAGAAATGGAAACATTAAGGGAAATGGAAACAACGTCAAATCTAAAGAGAATACAATTAGGTACAAAATTGGTACTAAAATGATCGTTAATCAATTTTTCAGTAGAATTAATGGACTAAGAGTGATTACTGAAAAAAGGTTTAAGAAAACTAGCTAAGATTTTTTCCAAAAAGTAAGTGGGTCCATTACATTTCGCACTGTAGGAAGCATAGGCTGGCTAATTTTATGGAGTTTAATTTGACCAAATATTTGAGGTGATTGATGGGAGGTACAATAAACAGCAGATTTAATAGTGGGTGGAAGAATGAGTTAATTTTTAAGTTTAGTAACACGAGAGGCGATAACACCAATGAGACACGTTTTAACGAATTTACAAGTCATCTCGGCAAATACTCTTCTGCATTTAGTCAACATAGTCATCAGTATTGACAAGCACAAGTTGTTTAGTTTTATCTGCAGACAAAATGGTTAAATCCGAGCAAAATTTGAGTTTATTTATTTCGGCTATTTCAACACAAAACCAATAATTAAATTTATTTTTCTTTCTATTATTATTCCTCTGAAAAGTAGGCATGGAACTGTAATAAGAAAAGGACCTCTTCCCTTGTTGGAATGCGCTACATGGGTCAAAGCATTTTCGACAGGGGGTGATGCAATAAATCAAACGAAATTAGCAGGAGGTAGGCAAATGTCGCAACACTCTCAAAGGAAGCACGCTGAATGAGCGAAACAACCAAAGAACCGTTAACAAGATTTAGGAGAAATAAGCTGGGTAAAACTATCAGGTTTAAGGGCCAGAAAGCAGCAATATTTAAATGTAGGATGACAAGAAAAGGATTGAACATTACTAGGAGAAGGGTTGGTAGAGATTGGATTGTGAACAACATTAGATGAATTATTAAACCGAAAATCCTCATGCGGATTGCTAAAAGAATGGCATCAATTGATTCAAAAATTTAGCTTATTAGAATGATGAACATGGGTTACAATCGTGATCGTACCTTATTACAATCGTGAACATGGGTTAATCTCAAGTGCATATATTCAACAAGAAAGATCAATCATGAATAAAGCATTGATAATGAAACACTTTCCAACTACAATGGAATTTTATTTAAACATCTCTAAAATGCGATATATTCAGCGGTAATATTTTTAAAATTATCACAATATTACAATAATTTATTATATTTGAAAACTTCATCGAAAAAAAAAATCTGATGTGGGCAACACATGACTTTCCTTATATAATGTAATGAATTTACTAATTTTGCAGTAAAAAAATAGGTTTTTCTCATAGTAGATACTAATATTCTTTCCAAGATATTGAATTTTCGACAATTAGTGGGCATTTTCATTGATTTAGCGTCATTTTTATCCATTTGGCGAGATTTTCGCTAATTTGGCAACATTTCAAAAAGTCGCCAAGTTGGCGACATTCCGCCAAATTCGTCGCCAAAATCTCGCCAAGCGTTATGGACGAAGAAATAAATTGTTCTTACAGCAGATAAATGACTATTGGCGTTCAAATATAAAAGTATTACTCAAAGTATCTTTTTTCAGGAATGGAACGAGCTAGATCCACGAGAATGATGTCACCCAATTTATCGCATGGTATTGCATATTAAAAGTGAACATGTTTCTCAATAGGAAATATTTTTTTTTCATTTTAAATGACTTTTTAATAATTTTTTTTAAAAATGTGCAATATCTCGAGAACAGTTCATGTTAGCGTTCTGAAATTTATGTCAATCGTTTTCTAATGAAAAATTACATACGAAATGTCTATTTGCGTAACTTTATCAGTGGTTTTATTTTTTTTCACGATTTTTTCAAAATTTTATTCGAAAATTTAGGGGGGTTCTGAACATTCGATTAAGTATAAAAACAATAAGCTTCCAGTGTTTACGGATTGTGATTTTTGTACCAAATTTGGTTCGAATCGGTCCATTCGTTCGTCAGTTATCGTCTCCACAGACTCACTGGCACACACACACACACACACACACACACACACACACACACACACACACACATACTTTCACACACACACACACACACACACACAGACATCACTTCAAAAATGCTTGATTCGCGATCAGGGATGCTTGAAACGTGCTCTCCCGTCGAAAACTCGAATTCGAATTTTCGACTCCGTCACAATACTTTCCTTATACGTTATGTATATATAAGGAAAGTAAAAATGAATTTCATTCAAAAGAAGTCATTGAAGTATAAATTACCTGAATCTCTATGAAAAAGCAGTAAAAATTTCATTCATAATCATTTATTTTATTCCTTTCTTTCATCACAATACTACAATAATTTATTTTACTTAAAAACTTAAAACCATGAAGGTAAAAGTAATTTAACTCTGTACTTAAAACTTCACCGAAAAAGTCTCCTATGAAATCGTCTGTTCCCTATGTAAAATCAAGGACTGTTTCATTCATATCAACTATATTGCACACTCCAGCGCTAAATAATTTTGCGTTAAAGATATTCAGGAATTCTTATACAACTCATCTTACAGCTTGATGTGCTTACAAACTCCATACGTGAAAATTAGGCTTTGTTGTAGAAATAATCAAAGTTTAATGATCATTTAAACTCAAATATACTGCAATTGCGTTGTTTCAGAACATCGATGCACAGAAATTAAGCAAAAATAAAGCTGTTTTAGGACGGATACAACAAAAAATATAAATTAAAAAGAACATTAAAAATCACGATTTCGAAACAAGATGCATGCCATATTTTATTTTGAAGTGGATCACGTGATTTCTTCATATAATGATCACGTGATCTCTTCATATAATGGATGTAATTATTATTTTAAATTTTATTTAAAAAACTACTGAATATATTTTTCTGATTCTTTTTTATATATTGTATGTGATAATTTGAATATTTCCTAAAATTTTCGAAGCAATTTGTGAATTTTAATTTTGCTTAAAAAATGTTTGAAAAATTAGGCCCCTTAGGGTTCAATGTATTTCATTTTTTCAACCCGGGTTTAATCAAAAACTGATTGAGTGATATTATTCATTTATATTCTCATAGGTTCCACTAACTGTCGAAACAACATACTGAAATTTTATTTTGATAAAGTCATTTTTATACGGCAGTTATCTTGCTAACGGGCAGACAGACAGACAGAATGAACAAAGTCATAAACACTTTTCAACTATGTTGTAAAGTGTTAAAAAAGGCATAAAATATGGTAGGATGGGTACATGAGGCGAATTCACGATGCCAGAAATAACAAGTGCGCTCGCAAAAACTAATGTTAACAGGTAATTCGCGAATGGCAGAGCAATGCAGCTTAAATTCTGCAATAATAAATTTTAAATCTCAAGTTCTAAATATTACGTTGAGTAGAAGCATTATATACAATTTTCTTGATTTGACAAGAAGGAGGAATAATCTGCATTTTTTTTACAACGGTTTAAAAATAAAGACGACAAATTTAGTCAATTTATGTTTAAATTTAAATAAATTTTTGCGAGAATATGACACACTGGATTGCATGATATTAAATTGGTGTACATTCAAAAATATATCCAAAGAAAACGGTTACATTAAATAATAAAAATATTTAAAAGTTAAAAAGTTAAACCCTGAAATACATGCAAAATATGGCACAAATAAAAGGTAATGAACTGACATACGTATATATATGCATGATATCCATAGCTGGGAAACAAATAAAATCAGAAGATACAAATGTTAAAAATTTCAAAACACTCACTTCTTAAAGAACAGTCATAAAACATAGGTATAAATACGAAATTATCCTCAAATACTCGTCTTGAAACGAAGCTTTACTAAAAATTTTGTCCGACAGCTGATCTGAACCGAAGTTAAAAATACGATCTTAAACGTTTATAGGAGGTCTTAAATGTTTCAAACAATCCCACTATTCCACCCACTATTAAATATGATGTTTATTGTAACTGCCGTCATATACCTTAAATTTTTGGTCAAATTAAGCTCCATAAGATTAACCATCCAATGGGTCCCATAGTTTCAAGTGTAATGGTCTAACTTAGTTTTGGGCAAAAGCCTTAGCTCGTTTTCTAAAACATTTTTCCAGTAATCACTCTTATTTCTTCAATTCTACTGAAAAGGTTACTAACCATATTTTTAGTACAATCTTGTACCTATATGTAAGCTTATATAACTTTGACATTGTTTCCCTTGTCCCTAATATTCCCGTTCCTACTGCTATTGGTATTATTATTAAAATTCTTGAATTTCATAATTACTCTATACCTTCTATTGGAGCAATAACTTCATTCAGCCTTATAACGTAGACCAATTATTTTGGTTTCCGAAATGACATTGTTTTGTAAACCTCCCATGTGTAACCCATTGTCTGGTATTTTAGCTGAGGCAGTTTTGCAAGAGTTCGAGTATGAGATTTTGCCTACTTTACACCTTAAGCCGATTCTATGGTGCCGTTATGTGGATGATATTTAATTATTTGGAATCATGGTTTAAATGATCTCCTCATCCTTTTACACAAAGTTAATGCTAATTATTTTTATCCTACCATTTATTTTACTGAGGAACACTAATCTACTAATTGTTCTTTGGCTTTGGACGTTCTCGTCTCCTGCGACATGAATAGTTTTCATGCTTCTGTGTTTTATAAACCTACTTTTACTAATTCCTGCATTTTTGCTAATTCTTCCCACTCTGTTTCGTCTGTAAAAGCCTCTGTCATTGCTTATTTTACTCGTAACTTTACTGTTTGTTCTTAAATTTCTGCTGCATTCTAAATTAAACTTTGTCTTTAGCCTTGGTTATGAAACCGCCTATTCTTTCGATTCCATTTATAAGATATTTTACTCTATTCGTTCTAAATTTATTTATTCCAAAACTAATCTTGCCCCTTCTTCTGACATTTTGCAGTATAAGTCGAGTATCCCTTTCCATCCCACCAGTTTTCCTCCACTTCTCCAATTCTGCCGTGAATTTAAGTTTAAACCTGCCCATTCAACTGTTATTTTATTATTTAGTAGTATTCGCACCTACAAATTTAAGGCTAAAAATAATTTCTTGAATTAGCCGGGGGTGTATGTTATCCCCCTTTCATCTCACGATGATAATTATAAGTTTTATATTAGTAGTACAAAATGAACTATAGGCATTCGTTTATCTGACCATGTTTGTGATATTAAAAATAATAAACTGTCCACTGCTTTTTCGCAATTAGTTATTAATGATAAATTTACCCCCAATTTTGATAATGTTTTTCTTTTAATCAATCAAAATAACCCCCGTAATATTTTACTTTTTGGATCCCTTTTTATTCACATTTATACAGATTCTATTTGTAACTTTGATCCCGTTCAAACCCTTAGTTTTGCTTGGCGTCTCGTTCTCGACTCTATGCATGTTAAACCAGTATAAAAGATTTCCTGGAAATCCAGTGTTTCACCACTAATGTTACGTTTATGTATTAATCTAATCTATTTAAGTACTTGAAGTTTGAAATGAATTAAATTGAATTAGTTTTGCTTGAACTTTTTATATTTGTGATATATGTTAATTGTAGTATCGATTTTTCCGATTAGCCCTATGTAAATTCATATTCATTATTGCTGGTTGTTGTTGTTGTTGTTGTTGAGACCCAGACCGTCCGACCTACCAGAAAGGTGCAAGGTAACTGTTTGGACAGCCGGGAAGTGCCACCCAATTTAGACCGGAACCCAGTGGGGGAGGCATCCACAGGGACCGTACCCTCCTTCCCCTACCACCAACCTCTCGGAAGGACTTACGGACCCACATGTTTAACGTGATCGTACTCCGCGTGAACACGGCGGCAGTTTTGGCAGCGGCTGGAATCGAACCCGGGCCTACCGAGTGCAACTCCAGCGCGCCAAATCAATGGGCTACCGCGCCCATTATTGCTGGTTGTGTAAAAACTCATGCCTATCAATCCCTTATTATTACCACTGATGATGGGCACTATGTTGTCCGAAAGCACTTTAGACTTTTAAAATTCTTTTCATATACGTCATTGATGACGTATTAAATAAAGACATTTTACAAAATATTTGTAGTATTTACTGGATATATTGATATTGTTTTTCCATACTTAAGACTGAAAATTTAAAGTTCATAAACATAAACTTCACCTATAAAGGGCGCTTCAAAAATTCGGAAGACAGTGTCATTGCAGATATCAATATCCATGGACGGGATTATCGACCTAATTATGCGTTTGTCAGCATGTAATATCTGATATTTGCAATGGCAGCAAGAAATCTCTATAAGCCATAAATGTTTTTTAAACATTTTTCAGGAACAGCGATAAGGAAATGTAATACATCATTTTAAAGCTTGAAAACTCTACTGTTTTGATAAAAAAAAAAAATCTCAAATTTATTTTTTGGTGATTTTAATCTCCGAGTTACCTTAAGTCTGTAACCACCTACTATACCACCCAGATCCCCTGCAGATGGAAAGAGGAACGATGGCAGAACCTCATTTCTGTCTTATGGGAGCGCAACTCCCTCTAACTCATTATGAAACAAGGCAAGAAGCATAATCTCGTTATAGTTTCTTTTGTGCATAGCTCTCCACGCTCGCTAGGAAACAAGCAAATACACAACCCACAAGGCAAAACAGAAAATTATGCAAGTACATACGAATTTCAGTTATAGCTACTATTATACAAACGTAGAGCAACTCGCTAAGAGTAAGAGTTCTCATTCAGAGAGCAGTTCATTGCGAGAGAAGTTTCGGCGTTACTATGGTGTTGTATGCACGGTTGTTATCTCTCACTGATAGAGTGCCAGTGTTACATGGTAAATATGTAACATTGGAAGTTGTGGAAAGATTACAATCGATTAAGATGGTCCCTGTGTCACTTCCACAATTTATATATGATTCCCTAGAAGAACACCTGCAAAAGGGTAAAATCAACGCTCTTTCGACTTGGTGGACAGAGAAGTATCAGTTACAGAGGGGTTACAGTTGGGCGCCTTGGGAAAGAGATGACCTCTTGACCGCCACTGGGCACACGTGCACTTGGATGCGTGGGAGTCTTGGGACAGCTGATGCATATCAATTCTCGGGTGTTAACCAACCTTCCGAGGTGACAGCATCCAATAACTGAGAGGTAACGAGATACCGGCCAATGAGAATATACAGTGGCTTCAGTTTCAGGCCAATGGTAACCAGGGGCGTAGTCCTTGTAGGAGGGCACATTTTCAGATGTCCGAGAGAGAGTGGGTTTTTTGAGAGAAGTTTTAAGAACACATGATATATTAGAGCCGAGGAGAAAGGTCCTCAATACACAGAGTAGATGACGGACACCGATAGACACTGTCGCCTTCCGACCCACTGACGAGTTATCCTTCGACGTACTGAGGTATGTCATGCATATATTTTACATACTGTGTCGATGACACGATTTTCTTTCTCTCTCTCTCTCTCTCTCTCTAGCTGTAGTGGTTTAGCTTTCATATTCAGGATAATTGTTCTTTTTATGTAAATTAGCTTAATTGCATTCTAAGGCTAGTTGATTCCAAGCTTAATGTAATCTAACCACGGAGAAACTTATATGTGTTTAAAAATGGGCAATTTTTGAAAGCCGTTCTTTTACAACGGGATCAATATTTTGTATGGAGAAGATGTTTGAGATTAATCATGCTTATATTAGAATGTCAGTAGAATATTTCATTGTTATTATAATCATTGTGTAAATAAATATTGATATTGTTTTATATCATGTTCGCTGTCCTCATTTTCCACAATTTTATTAATTGATTGTATGTATTTATATTCGACACGGCCAATGTCGAGGATTACTTCAATGGGGAGAAATAATAATATTTGCGTCCTGACCGGACGTGTGGTGAAAATCCACGCATCAGAAAGCTTGGTGAAATATGTTTCTTGTTATCCAGCTGCTTAAATATGATGGCGCCATGACGAATATCCACTGATAACTGGGAATACATGTGGCATCTACGGTTGTGTCCAACAAAAGAGTTGAAACATGTTTCTCGTGCTCGCCGCCATTTTTTCTACAAGCTGTCTCCAGCGGATTGTTGTGCCTAACTATCACTTTGCGTCACCTATAAGATTCAGCCGCCATTGGACTAGACTTTCTTACTGAGTGCGTTCCGAATTTTACATGTTTCTCTGCGAGTTAATACACCGGTGTCTAACTCGCAGAGTTCTAAAACTTTCTAACCTTGTACGTGACCGGTGAGTGTTTCTCCACTCTTTCCCTGTACTCTGACTTTTAGCTTAAAATCATGCATTAGCCCAAATTCTCTATAACAAATGCATTTTTTCTGTTTGAATATGTTTCTTTTTTTGGTTCCTAGATGGCCTGTCCTTTCATTAGACTTCCGGAGGAGGATAAAAATGTCCCTCGTTGTTGGAAGCCAAGAAGGTGCAACCTACTTTATTGTTCGAAGAAGGCGAATGGAAGGTTACTTTACAATTCAGGTCGTAGATATCGTGTTTTGAGATCAAGTTGAAGTTTCAAGTGTCATTTAGAAAATATATCATAACATGCCAAAATTATCTTATATTTAATTATGCCTTCATATATTTTCTTTTTTTTTCTTTAGATGTATCAGAAACTAACATTTCATGGCACTGCAAGCACATACAATGAACATAATAATCCCAATTCGTCACTAACGTCCCCTGAGGTTATCTGACTCAGCATCTGAATTTCCCATCTGAATCAAAAGTATTACACAAGCTCTCATTAAAAGTTAGCTTCGGGGCAACCATTTCGTAAACCCAGTATTACCTGTTATTTCCCAAAGTTTCTTACTAAAGCGTATAAAGAAATATAGTACCTTATTGATTAAGACAGAAAGTTCTTGGGGAATTGTGAGTAAAATTCTTTCTTCAGATTTGAAAAAATTCAATTTCCAAAATCGGCAGGAATTTCATAATATTACATTTAATTTATATAATTTAACTTCACATGCAATTGAATTATAAAATTAGTTGAATATAAACTTAAGTGCAATAATTTAATAGCAATGTAATTCGATGTCAAGATAACTTCACTGCCTCTGTCCAAAGTATCAGAACTGCGAATGTATCAGAACTGCCACAATAGCCGCTGTTTATTAAGTATAAATAAATTAAATATAGAACTTTGTTTTGCACATAAACAGCAAATTATTATATTACAGCGTCAAATGCTATGGAAATAAAATTTAAAAAAACCTGATGTGGGCAACACATGACTTTCCTTATATAATGTAATGAATTTACTACTTTTACAGTAAAAAGAATAGGTTTTTCTTATAGTAGATACTAATATACTTTCCAAGATATTGAATTTTCGACAATTAGTCGTCATTTTCATTGATCTAGCGTCATTTTTATCCATTTGGCGAGATTTTCGTTAATTTGGCAATATTTCAAAAAGTCGCCAAGTTGGCGACATTCCGCCAAATTCGTCGCCAAAATCTCGCCAAGCGTTATGCACTAAGAAATAAGTTATTCTTACAGCAGATAAATAACTATTAGCGTTCAAATACAAAAGTATTACTCAAAGTATATTTTTTCATGAATGGAACGAGCTAGATCCACGAGAATGATGTCACCCAATTTATCGCATGGTATTACATATGAAAAGTGAACATGTTTCCCAATAGGAAATTTTTTTTTATATGATTTTTTGATAATTTTTTTGAAAAATGTACAATATCTCAAGAACGATTCATGTTAGCGTTCTAAAATTCATGTCAATCGTTTTCTAATGAAAAATTACATAAGAAATGTCTATTTGCGTAACTTTAATAGTGGTTTTGATTTTTTGACGTTTTTTTCAAAATTTCATTCGAAAATTTAGGGGGTTCTGAACATTCGATTGCATATAAAAACAATAGGCTTCCAGTGTTTACGGATTGTGATTTTTATACCAAATTTGGTTTAATCGGTCCATTCGTTCGTCAGTTATCGTCTCCACAGACTCACTGACACACACACACACACATACTTTCACACACACACTCACACACACACATACACACAGACATCACTTCAAAAATGTTTTATTCGTGATCAGGAATGCTTGAAACGTGCTCTCCCGTCGAAAACTCGAATTCGAATTTTCGACCCCGTCACAATACTTTCCTTATACATTATGTATATAAGGAAAGTAAAAAATTTGAAAACAGACGATCGTTTATTAAAATAAAAAAATATCGAAATTTTAATAGCATGGTCTCGGTTAATATAAATTAATTAATATGAAATTTTTTTTTGATTATATTATTCTCATAGTCAATGAATTTCAGAATGCACACCGTAAATTTAATGTTTGAAGCCAGGGTATCAATCTTATTGAATACATAAATATATTTAGTCATCGTCAGCTGTAAATTAGCTGTTACTTTAGATTACAAAACTTTGATCATTTAGATTTTATACAAAAAATAGAAACTTTGTAAGCGAGTTCTGTTAGTATGAACTAAGCCGTTATAATTTTTTGTAGCCTTCGCTTAATCTTTAAGAAGTTTGAAACTGACTACGTGGGAAGAAGGAATTTATGAATCTCCATAGAGTTTTCTAGCATTATTTTATATATAGCACGTTTTCTTATTGTTATACATGCATATATATGTATGTATGTATGTATGTATGTGCGTCTATATGTGTGTCTATGTATGTATATGCATGTGTGTGTTTCTATATGTGTGTCTATGTATGTATATGTATGTATGTGTGTCTATATGTGTGTCTATATATGTATGTGTGTACATATACGTAGTAGAATTCAAAAGTTCCCGGACTGAGTCTATAACTTAAAAAATATTTGTAGTAGAGCGACTACGATAACGTTTCTGTGTGACTTCGTTCTCTCTCTCATTTAAAAGTGGTTTGACCCAAATCAAGCTCGCCACAACGTCTTATTTTGTAGACGGGTGCACTTAGTGACCGGCGATGGAAAGAAATGGCGTTTGTTGAGCAGAGAATTAATATCAAATTTTGTGTTCGCTTGGGAAAGAGTGCTACGGAGATTTACGAAATGTTGAAGCATGTGTACGGCAGTGATACATTATCGCGAACGCAAGCTTTTGAGTTGCATTGACGTTTCAGAGAAAGCAGGGAAAGTGCCGATGACGACGAACGCTTTGGCCGTCCGCAGACTTCCCGCAGCGCTGAAAACAGGTTTCTGCGACGGTACGTGGGAACAGTCAGCAAACAATACCGGAAATAGCAGAATCACTTGGGATATCCGAGGTCACATGTCAACGGTTACTGACTAAGGATCTTAACATGCATAGGATGTGTCAACACATCATTCCCCGCACGTTAACCGAAGACAAAAAGGGGTCAAATCATGTGTGCTTTTGCATGACAACGCTCCTGCACACCGATCCCTCCTCGTCGCTGACTTTCTTGCGAAAACGCAAAAAACTGTTTTGCTACATCCTCTTTACTCCCCTGATCTCGCCCCCCGCGCCCCCTGAACTGGCAATTCGCTTGCAGGGTCCTCGATTTCAATCCGCAAATGAAGTTAAAAGTGAATCGCCGGTTGAGTTAAAGGACATGGTTAAAAATGGATTCCAGAAATGTTTCGATTACCTTTACAAGCGATGGCAAAAGTGTGTTGTTGCGCAAGGGAATTCGAAGGAGGATGTGTTTCAACATTTTAATTGATAATATTTATTAAGTTATAGACTCAGTCCGGGAACTTTTGAATCCTACCTCGTATATGTGTATGTATATATGTGTATGTATGTATGTGTGTATATATGTATGCATGCATGCATGTGTGTATATATGTATATATGTATGTACGTGTGTGTGTGTGTGTACATATATTGATTTTGCCGTATGGGCAGTTTAATATTTAAAATAATATAAAGCATCATTATTTTAATTTTATGAAATAATATTTAAATAATGATTCTTCATTACTTGAATATCACTCTCTGCTGCAATCATGCTTAGTTCCCGAACAAAGCGAAAACAAGTTAAATTGCAAGGAAAATGCATTTAAAAATTTTAAATTTCTATGCAAATGTTGTCGTGTGCAATCAATGTTGTAGGAAGGATTAAAATACCATGGAAAACTAAAAATTATAGTTTCAAAGAAATTACAAAATTTTCTTCTTCCAGAACCCAAAAGAAATAAAATATCAATCTGTTGCTTTATTAGAATATTTGAAATCTTGCCAAACGAAATTTTAAAAAATCTGATGTGGGCAATCTGATGTGGGACTTTCCTTATATAATGTAATGAATTTACTACTTTTACAGTAAAAAAAAATGGATTTTCTTATAGTAGATACTAATATTCTTTCCAAGATATAGAATCCTCGACAATTAGTCGTCATTTATATTGATTAAGCGTCATTTTTATCCATTTGGCGAGATTTTCGTTAATTTGGCAACATTTCAAAAAGTCGGAAGTTTGGCGGAATGTCGCCAACTTGGCGACATTCCAACAAATTCGTCGCCAAAATCTCGCCAAGCGTTGTGGACGAAGAAATAAGTTATTCTTACAGCAGATAAATGACTATTGGCGTTCAAATACAAAAGTATTACTTAAAGTATCTATTTCTGAATGGAACGAGCTAGATCCACGAGAATGATGTCACCCAATTTATCGCATGGTATTACATATGAAAAGTGAACATGTTTCTCAATAGGAATTTTTTTTTTTTTATTTTAAATGACTTTTTGATAATTTTTTTGAAAAATGTACAATATCTCAAGAACGGTTCATGTTAGTGTTCTAAAATTTATGTCAATCGTTTACTAATTGAAAATTGCATAAGAAATGTCTATTTGCGTAACTTTATTAGCGGTTTTGATTTTTTGATGATTTTTTAAATATTTAATTCGAAAATTTAGGGGGGGTTTTGAACATTCGATTGCGTATAAAAACAATAGGCTTCCAGTGTTTACGAATTGCGATTTTTGTACCAAATTTCTTTCGAATCGGTCCATTCGTTCGTCAGTTATCGTCTCCACAGTCTCACTGACACACACACACATACTTTCACACACACACACAGACATTACTTCAAAAATGTTTGATTCGTGATCAGGGATGCTTGAAACGAGCTCTCCCGTCGAAAACTCGAATTCGAATTTTCGACCCCGTCCCAATACTTTCCTTATACATTATGTATATAAGGAAAGTAATATAGAAAGTTAGTAGAAATTTTTATATTCCATTGAGTGGACTGATATGAAAACCCAGGTCCACAGGGGGTTTCTAGCCAAAACGACAGACAGCGTTTAAGAGTTCGGATTGCGAAAACTCATTTAATACTTGCAAAGTTTGCTTTGACTGTCCTAGTTCTTCAACATTCTGATCTCTCTGTCGTCTGTCACGGTCGATGTCACATTCTTGGAAATTGACAACAAATTTTGTTATAAATTTATACAGTATCGCTAACTTGGCGACTTTGGGAAATGTTGTGAAATCAATGTTACTCATTATCTCTGAAAATTAACATTAATTTCTTTAAATGTCACTGTCAACTTTAACTTAATATTCGGCATTCAAAATATAGCACGTTTTCTGTTATTGGAAAATATTTTTTTTCTTTTAGATTTTAAGATGTCGAAAGTAAAATCACGTATTGTTAGGGGGCCATATGCCAATTACGATAAAATGATCGGAAAAGGTACATTGTCCACGTATGTCCTGCTCAACAAACGCCACAACGTCTTATTTTGTAGACGGGTGCACTTAGTGACCGGCGATGGAAAGAAATGGCGTTTGTTGAGCAGAGAATTAATATCAAATTTTGTGTTCGCTTGGGAAAGAGTGCTACGGAGATTTACGAAATGTTGAAGCATGTGTACGGCAGTGATACATTATCGCGAACGCAAGCTTTTGAGTTGCATTGACGTTTCAGAGAAAGCAGGGAAAGTGCCGATGACGACGAACGCTTTGGCCGTCCGCAGACTTCCCGCAGCGCTGAAAACAGGTTTCTGCGACGGTACGTGGGAACAGTCAGCAAACAATACCGGAAATAGCAGAATCACTTGGGATATCCGAGGTCACATGTCAACGGTTACTGACTAAGGATCTTAACATGCATAGGATGTGTCAACACATCATTCCCCGCACGTTAACCGAAGACAAAAAGGGGTCAAATCATGTGTGCTTTTGCATGACAACGCTCCTGCACACCGATCCCTCCTCGTCGCTGACTTTCTTGCGAAAACGCAAAAAACTGTTTTGCTACATCCTCTTTACTCCCCTGATCTCGCCCCCCGCGCCCCCTGAACTGGCAATTCGCTTGCAGGGTCCTCGATTTCAATCCGCAAATGAAGTTAAAAGTGAATCGCCGGTTGAGTTAAAGGACATGGTTAAAAATGGATTCCAGAAATGTTTCGATTACCTTTACAAGCGATGGCAAAAGTGTGTTGTTGCGCAAGGGAATTCGAAGGAGGATGTGTTTCAACATTTTAATTGATAATATTTATTAAGTTATAGACTCAGTCCGGGAACTTTTGAATCCTACCTCGTATATGTGTATGTATATATGTGTATGTATGTATGTGTGTATATATGTATGCATGCATGCATGTGTGTATATATGTATATATGTATGTACGTGTGTGTGTGTGTGTACATATATTGATTTTGCCGTATGGGCAGTTTAATATTTAAAATAATATAAAGCATCATTATTTTAATTTTATGAAATAATATTTAAATAATGATTCTTCATTACTTGAATATCACTCTCTGCTGCAATCATGCTTAGTTCCCGAACAAAGCGAAAACAAGTTAAATTGCAAGGAAAATGCATTTAAAAATTTTAAATTTCTATGCAAATGTTGTCGTGTGCAATCAATGTTGTAGGAAGGATTAAAATACCATGGAAAACTAAAAATTATAGTTTCAAAGAAATTACAAAATTTTCTTCTTCCAGAACCCAAAAGAAATAAAATATCAATCTGTTGCTTTATTAGAATATTTGAAATCTTGCCAAACGAAATTTTAAAAAATCTGATGTGGGCAATCTGATGTGGGACTTTCCTTATATAATGTAATGAATTTACTACTTTTACAGTAAAAAAAAATGGATTTTCTTATAGTAGATACTAATATTCTTTCCAAGATATAGAATCCTCGACAATTAGTCGTCATTTATATTGATTAAGCGTCATTTTTATCCATTTGGCGAGATTTTCGTTAATTTGGCAACATTTCAAAAAGTCGGAAGTTTGGCGGAATGTCGCCAACTTGGCGACATTCCAACAAATTCGTCGCCAAAATCTCGCCAAGCGTTGTGGACGAAGAAATAAGTTATTCTTACAGCAGATAAATGACTATTGGCGTTCAAATACAAAAGTATTACTTAAAGTATCTATTTCTGAATGGAACGAGCTAGATCCACGAGAATGATGTCACCCAATTTATCGCATGGTATTACATATGAAAAGTGAACATGTTTCTCAATAGGAATTTTTTTTTTTTTATTTTAAATGACTTTTTGATAATTTTTTTGAAAAATGTACAATATCTCAAGAACGGTTCATGTTAGTGTTCTAAAATTTATGTCAATCGTTTACTAATTGAAAATTGCATAAGAAATGTCTATTTGCGTAACTTTATTAGCGGTTTTGATTTTTTGATGATTTTTTAAATATTTAATTCGAAAATTTAGGGGGGGTTTTGAACATTCGATTGCGTATAAAAACAATAGGCTTCCAGTGTTTACGAATTGCGATTTTTGTACCAAATTTCTTTCGAATCGGTCCATTCGTTCGTCAGTTATCGTCTCCACAGTCTCACTGACACACACACACATACTTTCACACACACACACAGACATTACTTCAAAAATGTTTGATTCGTGATCAGGGATGCTTGAAACGAGCTCTCCCGTCGAAAACTCGAATTCGAATTTTCGACCCCGTCCCAATACTTTCCTTATACATTATGTATATAAGGAAAGTAATATAGAAAGTTAGTAGAAATTTTTATATTCCATTGAGTGGACTGATATGAAAACCCAGGTCCACAGGGGGTTTCTAGCCAAAACGACAGACAGCGTTTAAGAGTTCGGATTGCGAAAACTCATTTAATACTTGCAAAGTTTGCTTTGACTGTCCTAGTTCTTCAACATTCTGATCTCTCTGTCGTCTGTCACGGTCGATGTCACATTCTTGGAAATTGACAACAAATTTTGTTATAAATTTATACAGTATCGCTAACTTGGCGACTTTGGGAAATGTTGTGAAATCAATGTTACTCATTATCTCTGAAAATTAACATTAATTTCTTTAAATGTCACTGTCAACTTTAACTTAATATTCGGCATTCAAAATATAGCACGTTTTCTGTTATTGGAAAATATTTTTTTTCTTTTAGATTTTAAGATGTCGAAAGTAAAATCACGTATTGTTAGGGGGCCATATGCCAATTACGATAAAATGATCGGAAAAGGTACATTGTCCACGTATGTCCATATTTTTTAGGAGCTCACACCCTGAAAGAGGGCGACTAGAAGGGGATATAATATATAACTTAAGACTGGTAATCATAAGTCTGGTTTAAATTCGAGTGATGTTATAACTAGTAATATTTGTATTATTCTAGTTTTCGGATAATTGCAAAATATGGATAAATATAGAGATAACATGGTTATCCATAGAAACAAACTATCCATTGGTTTTTTTTCGGATATATATTCGGTATTTTTTAATCTCCTCTGTCCCAAGAGCAACTTTGAATTACAAATTTTGTCAATTTTTATGGGAATTGGTTCTAAACACCTGGAAAAGTATTTGAAAAATTTTGAAAAAATATTTGATTTTTTCTCCTGTGAGAAAATTAGTCTCTCCTACAGGAGACATTGGGACACAGTGACATACACTAAGTAAAAAATATAAATTGATAGGCATTTACTATATTTTACAACAAAACGATGTTTTGACAAAATTCTAAGCAGAATTTTTACTTTCCTTATATACATAATGTATAAGGAAAGTATTGTGACGGGGTCGAAAATTCGAATTCGAGTTTTCGACGGGAGAGCACGTTTCAAGTATCCCTGATCACGAATCGAACATATTTGAAGTGATGTGTGTGTGTGTGTGAGTATGTGTGTGTGTGTGTGTGTGTCAGTGAGACTGTGGAGACGATAACTAACGAACGAATGGACCGATTCGAACCAAATTTGGTACAAAAATCACAATCCGTAAACACTGGAAGCCTATTGTTTTTGTACGCAATCGAATGTTCAGAACCCCCAAAATTTTCGAATGAAATTTTTAAAAAATCGTCAAAAACTCAAAACCACTAATAAAGTTACAAAAATAAACTTTTCTTATGCAATTTTTCATTAGAAAACGATTGACATAAATTTTAGAACGCTAACATGAACCGTTCTCGAGATATTGCACATTTTTTAAAAAAATATCAAAAAGTCATATAAAATAACAAAAAAATATTTCCTATTGAGAAACATGTTCAGTTTTCACATGTAATACCATGCAATAAATTGAGTGACATCATTCTCGTGGATCTAGCTCGTTCCATTCATGAAAAAATATATTTTGAGTAATGCTTTTGTATTTGAACGCCAATAGTCATTTATCTGCTGTAAGAATAACTTATTTCTTCGACCATAACGCTTGGCGAGATTTTGGCGACGAATTTGGCGGGATGTCGCCAACTTGGCGACTTTTTGAAATGTTGCCAAATTAACGAAAATCTCGTCAATTGGATAAAAATGACGCTAAATCAATGAAAATGACGACCAATTGTCGAAAATTTAATATCTTGGAATGAATATTAGTATCTACTATAAGAAAACCCTATTTTTTTTTACTGTAAGAGTAGTAAATTCATTACATTATATAAGGAAAATCATGTGTTGCCCACATCAGATTTCTATTTATAAGCCGTGTATTTTTTAATGCGATTGAATTTTACTGCGAAAGAAGTATACATTAGCACAGGGGTGGCCAACCCGCGGCCCGTGGGCCGCATGCGGCCCGCCTTGAATAATTTTGCGGCCCGCGAGATTCATTACAACTTTACAAAATACGATTATTTTGTGCAATATTTTTGTTTCTAGTGTAGTGTTTTGTAACAGATAAATCCCATAACTGTTCCTATTTTATCACGTTGCTTATGTTTTTATACATACTTAGAAGTGGGCAGTATTGCATTGCAGCGATGAGTCAAGTCAATTGATGATGAGTCAAGTGCCTAGCCATTGGCAATAAAATATATATATATATATATGCGGCCCGCGGGATTATAATGTTTTTCCGAAGTGGCCCGCAAGGTCATTTGGGTTGGCCACCCCTGCATTAGCAATTAAATTATCGATAGTCGCATACCTTGCTAGAAGTAAGCATAAAATACACAAATAATAGTAAAAATTGGAAAGTAAAAAAAATGAGACAAAGTCTCACATATGGGATTGCACATCATTTATGTTTTATAATTCCATAATTCGTGAAAAAGTTTGAAACACTGCCTATTTTCTTGCAAACACAGAAAAATTTTGCATGCTGTGCACCTAATCCTTGCAGAATTGGATTTATATCCTGGCATTCTACATCGGTTTTTACTTTCTCTGCAATACATGGTAATGTATAGGGAAAGTATTGGAATCATGCCAAAAATCGCGACTCGAGTTTTCGACGGATCTACACGTTTCGAGACCTATAGAATACGAAAAAACCATTTTTAGCGTGACGTCTGTGTGTTTGTCTGTGTGTCTGTCTGTGCAGATTTTGTATCCACTCTAACTAAAAAACTAATGGGCCGAATTTCATAAAATTTGGCAGATAAGTCACTTGTAGGCGAAGCTGGTGCTGATTAGTTCTGGGTACGATTCGGGATAAAAAAAAACGCCTTTTTTGCGAAATGGCCCGCAAAAGCTTGTATCCACTCTACCTTAAAAACTAATTGACCGAATTTCACAAAATTTGGTAGATAAGTTACTTGTAGGATTCTCTGGTGCTGATTAGATTTTGGTATGATTCGGTGAAGAACAACCTGTCTTTTTTTGTAAAATGATCCGTAAAAATCTACAAACTCTAAAATAAAAAACTACGTATGCTCAAACATATCCCTTAAATGCCTGTTTTATACGTAATTTTTAACGAAGAAAAAAATAAGTCAAACCGCATTTCTCTAGGACTAACCGTTCTCGAGATATTTGAGATATTTCAGTTTTTCGTATTTTCTCTACGATACCTTTAAAAAGAAGTCCAGTAATCAAATGAGAACGAAAATTGAATTAAAAGTTAATTAAATGTAATTAAAATAAAGAGAACGTGAATATAAGTCTGCAGGGAAAGTCATCTGCTGCCCACATAAGATTTTTTGTTACTTCTTTGGGAATTTCTGAAAGATGTAAAACATTTTTTTCCGCAAATGGTCAGTAGGCAAAAATGTTTTTGCATTATTTTTGCTTTTCTTTGATGTTGCTGGTTCACTTGACTCATATTCTGAAGTGTCACAATTGTCTGAGCCATGAAAAAAATAGTCTTTCAGTTCTACTCTAAAGGCCAAACAGTCCAATATGTCCTTTTTGGTGCATTCAGCATCGTTTTGTGTCTTTTATATTCAATCCAACTAGCAGCTATAGCAAAATCTAAGAAATGCATTATAACTCTGATGGTCCATTTTTTGTCCTGGAGCAAATTCTGTAATAACTTATAATAGGATTAAGGAAGCCAACTTCGCCCATAAAATAATTGTAGTTCATTACAATAGCAGGACGATTGATAAGAACATAGTCCTTATCCTTCTTGGACCAGCACCGACATATGTCCTCAGGGTGTTTGCCATGAACTGAGGAGGCAAGCACAACTGGTTTGTTATCATACCATTTCAAAATGCATATTTGACCATCATTCCGGACATTTTCGTCGACTGAACCTCGACCAAGTATTTAATCTCAGTCAGATTTGGAATTAATATTGGATGGTAAATTAATCTTTCTTAGTGTTCCTGTACCTTGGCATTCAGCTTTGTAATGAAGAATGTTCTCCAACAAGTGTACTGATGTGAAGTATCTGTCCATATATAATGTACAGCCGGGGCGTAAATTCTCAGAAAGTCTAAAAACTACTTTACTACCAATATCTAAATACTTTGTATCGTCATCAGTCACGCTAGTATTTATTTTGTCCCCTAAGCCTTGATAAATGAAGAAATCTAATGGAAGACCATCAGAAGCAGTAGCTACAAAAACTTTTAATCCACAAGGGTTTGATTTTCCTTCGATAAACTGTCTTGCTGGTGCATGGCCATAGAATGGAATTATTTGTTCATCGATGACTACGTCTGATGATTTTTCGTTAAGCAGACATCCTGTTCGAACTGCTTGGAGAAGGAGTCTGACTTTCCAAAATTTATCTTCAGCATTTTCTTCATCTTTCACTGTAAGATCGTCTCTGAATTTCAAGTTGTTCCTTATTAAAAAGTATCTGTCTCTTGACATGTTGTCTGCAATAACTGGAACTCGGTTTTGATTTGACCAGTGTATTCGGATCATAGGAAATTTCAAATACAACATAATAATTGTAATAGCAATGAACAGTTTTGCTTCAGTTTCTGTAAGACAAAGGTTCTTTCCTGTATCGATCACATATCTGCGGTTCGTAAATTCAGTTAGCATTTTTATAATATCATTTGGGACATACTTGTGAAAATAGTCTTGGGAAGATAATTCAGCAGATCTCTAGTTTTCTTTGTAAAGGTGTGATGGGGCAACGGATTGAACTCTCCAGAATTTATACTTTTTCAGTAATATCTTTTTGCGCTCTCGGAGGTTTTAGGGTCGAAAGCACTCGACTGTGTTATTGAAGGTGATGCTAATGAAACAGAGTTCAGTTGATTAGATATTCTTTTTTTTAACTTCTAGGAGATTCTGTAGTGTTTGATGCACCTGAAAATGACTGTTTTTGTGAACAGTCAGGTGTTACCACATATGAAGTTTGTAATTCTGCAAACACAATACACAGTTTATGGTCTTCTTCTTCCTCCTCTTCAGATGAGGATTCCGATGGGATATCCAAAGGAGCAAAAGAAGGATCTTATATCATCCTCTTCTGAAATATTAAGATCCGATGAATCATCATTCCAAATCTCTTCGAACCAGCTCTGGAAGTGGGGATCATCTGAAAAATTATAATAATTGTATGCAAGTTAAAAGAAAACTATTTTTCATAAAAAAAAATTGATAATAGCTGAAAATTCTGAAAGTAGCTTTTATCTATATTTGTAATTAATTTAATACATTAAATTAACGTAGTATGAGTTAAAGTAATGCATTATAATAATTTAACACATTAATTTAATACATAAATTTAATAAATTAAGGGGACTCGGTACCCTTTGATCAATTTTTTTTGTTTAAGCACTTTACAATACTCTTTTTGCATATTATTAGATGATTTTATTAAGGAAAATTATTTTATCAAGAAAAAAGACAATTCTACTGATGCAATTTGAAAAATTTAATTTTTTTTTAAAAATTTAAATAATTTTTAAAACCTATCTTCTCCCACAATTTCTAACTTTTTGCAACCCTTTTTTTTTATAAGGTTCTTTGAAGTGTCTTCTATAACTTTAAGGATCGGATTTTTAAAAAGTTATTTAGTTCGGGAGAAAAAAAATAAAATGTTGATACATATGTAAAAATTCAACAAAAAATTGAGTTTTTTGTACATATCTATTTTTTTAAAAAAAACTTTTGATTTTATTGCAAATCTGATCCTTAGTTTCATAAAATGCACTATAATGAATATCCAGAAAAAAAATCAAGTCAATTGAGAAATATGTATTTAAGTTTTAGCATTTTGAACATATTGATATACTGAAAAAACACGAACTGAGAAAAAGCACTTTAAAGGTTTTACCTTTGAAAAATTATTCCAAATCCATTTTAAATTACTTTAAATGTTATTTTAAATTATTTATTATACACTTACCTTTAAAACTGTAGCTGTTTCATTGAATTTAACTATATTTATTTTATATAAGTGACCATTAGCCGAAAACTGAGTTGTCACACATTGAAAAGAAAATCGAGAAAAAATATAAATAAAAATTGATTTTACCAAATTCATTATTATTTTTACACCATGAAATACAATTGATTCACTTCATTAGGATATAGCTTAACTATAAATATGATGATGTTTATATTATAAAAGAAATACAAGATTTGAAAATATATTCATATCATAAAAACACACAATATTTCGTAACCTTATGCATATCATTTCTGCATAACTACCATTATTTCTTAACTTTCTTTTAAAAATACCCTGCACTGTATGTTACACCTTCCTTTTTTTTAACTAATATGTCTCTTTTTAAAATTGCTTTTTTAACCAGTTTACGTGCAAGTTGATATTTTGCACTTCGTCGTTTTTGTCGAAACATTTTTTTTTTCGAAAATCGAGCGCAACACCGAGATTCATGGAGCACTTTCTTAAAGGTACACCTAAGGCATTCTGTGCTTCTTTTATGCAGCGCAGTGTACCTTTATTATATTCACAGACAGCTTCCATTACACAGAGTTTTACACGTTTTTTATGTACAAATGTTTCTTTAGGACATTTTGCCCACGTCGCACTGTGCAAGCTTTCGTTTGCATTTTGAGTTCCACAGTTTATGCACGATATTAACGAACGAAAGCAGATCGGAAAAAGTAAACAACGTTTCTTTATCAATTAAAATTATGATTAAGCACTTTCATCTTCTTCCTGGTAGAAATATTTTGTAAAACAGGGAGTATTCAGTTGCAGATGCGATGTAAACAGAGCGTAAACAGAGAAGTAGGCGTGGTATTTAAAGAGACACAGTTGCAGTCAAAAGCCTTTTAAATATATTTATAGTTCTCAGATCTTCACGAAACTTTGTCAGGATATACTAGGGATGTCAAGGTATATTTTAAGCAAAAAATTTGAAAATCGGTATTTTCGTCATTTTTCGCCAAATGAAGGGTACTGAGTCCCCTTAATTTAATATATTGATTTAATATATTAATTTAATACATTAATGTAATACATTAAATTAATTATTGAGCATTAATTTATTAAAAGATAAATCTCATAAGTCTTAAAGAGAATATGGGAGCAAGGCATATTCCTTTTACATCAACATAGGGCCAAAAATTGGGTGGTTATGTTCATATTGGAGCCATTTCACCATCCAGAAAGTAAAAACATAGTAACGTGGGTGACTTAAACCAGTCTACAAACCTATATTTCCGTAAACACTAATTTTCGATATAAAAAAATTCGTCAAGGTTATCCTTTCAAAAAGAACACTTTTATTGGCCAATAACTTGACGTCTTCCAGACGAGACACCAAAATTATTCCATTCTTATTAACAACTAGAAAGGTTATAGCTTAAAACTAATAATGCCATTAGAAATAACAGTGTTTAAGCTATTTAATACAACGTAAAACAAAATTTCATTACATTAATAGTCAGGAATATAGAAACTTACCCGTGTGCATGCGGGAAATGTTTCTGCTTTCAGAAAACGCCATTTTCAAATGATTGTGATGAACCACACGTGATAATTTGTGTATAAATGAAAGTTCATAAAATGCTGCCATCTATTGGAAATGTCTAGATCTAATTTCGACAAACTTCGACGTATTCTATTTAGCTAAGCGGTATTTTTAAAAAGTGTTGGCCCACAGGCGACGCCAGGAATGAGGAGATTAAGGGGAAAATGAAAGCAATTCAAATGAAACTTTTTATGATTATTGCAATAAATAAAGGTATAAAGAAATGTTAAACTTAACAAGTAATAGCAACAGCAAGTTAAGCACTTTAAGAATTTCCTACTAGAGAAATAGGGACGGATAATTTACTTACTAATAAGTAAATACCAATACACTTAAACCTGTTTGAAGCGGAACCTGCAAGAAACGGAACACTGTCATAAGTGAAAAATATTTTTAGTCCCGTTCAAAAATAGGAAAGTTATATTATTTCTCCTGTGTGAAACAGAACCTGGACAACGCGGAAACGGACGACCAATTTAAAGTAATTTGTTAATAATGAACTTGCTGTAACGAACTACGAACGGAAAAATCATATGTTTCAGCCATTTAATTCCAAGAGAATGACGAAGTGTCACGCTTAAATGGAAAGGTATTACTAAAAAGAACTTCCTATTAAATCATGGCGATTTTCTGAAAGATGTTTCGGAACTTCAAGTATTTTCAGTCAATCAGGGAGACTCTAAAGTACTAGAAGTATTAATCAATACACGATTTTTGACAGAAAGTCACAGCATTAGTAAAACATATGTCCAAAGCATTACGTTGGATTATGTTAACAATTCATCTCTGTTAAAAAGTTCTATTTTTCTTTTTTTTTCCCATGGTACGCAATAATATTTTCCCGATAAGTAAATGTATCTAATTTTAATGGCATGATAATAAGTTAATAGTGGAGAATATGGGGTATACTATTTTTATATTTACATATAATCCTGTGATCGCGGTATAGAAAAAAGTACGTATATACATATTTAGATTAATTAAATTAGCTATTATGGTATAAGTTAGTATTAATTAAGATCATCTAAATAAACTTTTTAAATTTTTAAAGTCATGTATAGGTAAACAATTACTTATGTACTATCTGCATTTTCAACTAACTTTTCCTGCAATAACCTGCATGAAACGGAAATCCGTTCAAGATGGAAAATCATTCCGGTCCCCTGAAATTCCGTTTAAGGCAGAGTCCACTTCGACGATAAAACTTACAATTTCGTCCTAGTAACTCAAATGTAGAACTACTGGGACGAAATTGGCTAGTTCGGAGATTAAAGGTTAAATTCCCGGTTGGGACAGCAAAGCTCTTTACAACGCCCTAACAAATCAAACCTGTAGGTTAGTGCAAAGATGTCAGAGGCCTAAAAGTAACCCTAGTACTAATAGTACGGTTTCCGTAGATTCTGGAAGATTGGGCGCCGATTTCGAAATTGGGAGAATAAAGACCACGCAGGATACTTACCTGGGTAAAAATAGTAGTGTCAGGAGGCTAATCTGAGGTAAAAATAGCAGGAGATAGTCATTCAGATTGGCAGTTTCCCGCTGATCTGATATTAGAGGGTGGAGAATGCAGAGTCCATTTCGACGATAAGAACTTGCAATTTTATTCCAGTAGCTCAACGTAGAGCATCGCCTGGCCAGTTCGGAGATCCAGGGGATTCAATTCCTGGTTGGCAGTAAGGCTCTGTACACAAATTCGACTGTATTAAATGTAAATATTTCATTACTATAAACACTTCAAAAATTGAAGTGTTTATAGTAATACACAATAAAATCAAATATAAATACTTCATAAATGTGTTAATAACTTTTTCACTCTTAGGGTAAGATCACACTCTTTACAGATAAGCAAGCCTCAGTAATTTAGTATGAATTTTCGTAATTATTTTCTATAAAAGTTATGAGAATTCAGTTAGGCATTAATCCATAATTTTAGGTGTTTTAATTTTTCACTCTGAAATGTATCGTGTAAATCAAGATTTATAACAATTTTACCTAAGATAATCCCTATAGATCATATTCTTGCAGGGAGAAAAATGTCTGCGATTTATCTTAATAAATAATGCTACGCATTCATTAAGGGATAATTCATTGATTAATAAAATTCGCGTTAAATCAAAAATAAGAAAACGCGCATAATGAACGAGCAGAACACTCGCATATTTCTAGGTCGGATTTTTCGCTATTATTCCTTTTCCTTGAAAGAAGATTTTTTATAATTTCTTCATTTTTTAAGAGTCGTGAATATTGATTAATCCTGTAATAACTATTCATGAATTGTTCACATAGACATTTAAATTGCAGATTGCTTTATTTCTATTTTTTATTGAAAGAGAGATTTGGGGAAATATTTCTCGACGTACATAGTCTTGAACCGACAAATAATAAAATATGATTTATATTGTAGAAAAAAATTGAAGAACATGAAGATTAATTTAGCAAATTTTGAAACAAATGCAGCTTACATTTGTATCTACATATGAGATAGATGGTTTACAGAAAAAGATCCAGTTGTCCGACATTTCAAAATTATAGCATTGTTATTGTGTTAATATAAGGAAAACACCCAATCATCATTTATGGCTTCATAAAATGTCACAATATTGAATTACACATAAAAATTACTGATATTTTACAAGACATAACTAGAGTTAAATATATCTTACACGTTAGCTACTTGTTCAAAACTCCATACTCGAATTATCTCTAGATTTCAATAAGATCTCTAGATTTCAATATTTTCTTCTTCTCTGGATTGTTTATTTCGTAAACAAAACTAAAGTTCTTCAAGTCCGCTTCAGTACTGTCATCTACAACCATTTGGGACAAATACTGAAATGTATATAAGTATATTACAATCTTCCCCGCTTGTTCCAACATCTAGGCAGCCGTCACGGTGAGGAACCAGCACTTGAAGATTTCAGTGGATGGCCATGTTTACGTAGGGGATTCATAGGTTGTACACTGTCAACTTCGGAATAGGCTTTCAAAGCAGATGAGTGATAAACTCCAACTGGTACTTGAGCTAGCTTCTCTAAACTAGCTACTTCGTATGAAAATGGGAATTGCTGTGAAAGTATGGCATACGGTCCATCCCTTCGCGGTATAAATTCTGCACTTCTTCCTCTGGCTGCATTACCAACAAGGTGTAAATTTACGTACAGTGAGATTAGTAGGCACCATTTTTAGATTTTGGTGTTTACGATCAAACAAAGGCGCAGACAAATGGCGCCAATTTCGACAGTCTTGGTCCGGCAAAGTTATGACCCCAATAAATACACTTTACCCAAATTACAAGTGTGACTTGGAGCATAAACAATGTTTAGGGCCAGGACTTAAAACAAATTTCATTCGAGCCAGAGCAACCAATTATATCTCGATACAACATTACCCTGCGGGATAGCCAATGAAATGTAAGAGGGCAGTCTTTACCCAAGGCAAAAATATGTTGCTGCAAGAAGGAAGCTATCAACGAGTGAAGTGACTCACGGCAAGAGAACGAAAGAGAGATGAGTGTGAGAGCCGATCAAGATGAGATAAGAGAGAGAGTTCAAAGTTCAGTCAGATAAGTCTGGGAATGAAATCCAACGCAGATCTATGCAGATCAGTCAGTTGAATCAGACGACGATTGAGTCAGAATCAATGCAAATCAGCGGACCATCAAAACAAGGCCAAAATACCAAGATATGTGCTGGTCTTATTATATAGAAAGTCGAGTTTTCCCTTTTGAATAAATTAAAAGTGATACATATGGTCTCACACGGGTGCTTTCTCCTCCTTCAGTAAAATTTTGTAGTAAATTTTTGTGTAAGGTCAATTATGACCATGATTCGTCTTAAGAAATGAGAATTTTTAAAGTTAAAATTGTTTATATTAATGAGCAATGTTTTCATTTATAAATTATGGTAAGTGGGCTCGTATTATAGTATGCGGCACAACGACTAGTAATTTAAATGCAACCGTAAACTTAAAATCAGCTTTGTTACTCAGTCGTCAAGTTACATTTCACCAAACATACACTTGATCTCCCTTTGAAAATTATTGTGCAGGTCTTCGCCTTTGATCAGCTCTTTTGTAGACTTCAAACTCATAGTTATCACCATAGATATCGCATACTTTTTTTTTAATTTTAGCTGTTGCATTCAATCTACAGTGAAATTTTAACAGTATGCAGTGTCGCATGTGTTTCTCTGAAATTTGAAATGCTGTCATTTTTTGGAAATGGGGAGAAATTGAAAATAAACTTCTCAAGGAAGTTGATATTGCACAGACTCAGCACAAGAAAATGATGTGAAACACATGCAATGACTGAACGTTTCTAAAATTCGCTTATTTTGTGTATCATTGCTTATGAAAAGACCTAAGCTAACTTAATAAAACAGTATGTTTGTGTGTATGTTGTGTGAATACTAAGTGTCGGACAGCGACGAAATTTGGTACAGAGGTACTTTAGAACCCAGGAAAATACTGTTAGGTGAATATATTTCTTTAATTGGAATTAGTTTTTAGTCATTATATTTTTATACGATTTTGAGCAATTTTCGCACGTATCGTTCCGTAGAGGCTGAAAATACTATCACAGAGTTTTAATCTTGGCACCATCGTAAAAATCAAAGGACGTTTTTTTGTTTCAGCGATTTTTGAACCTAAACAGTAGGGCAATTGCTTCCTATTTATTTATTTTTAAATACATCGAAATTTACATTTTTTAGATTATTTGATACATATTTCGCCGCATCCAAAAACGGGATATTGGTCCAGTTCTATAGTTTGCAAAAGATTGTGTTTATATCTTCATTCTAACAAAAAAATTGTTTTTAAAGTACTACATTATCTTAATTTTTCTCATTTTTCAAGCTAATGCATAAAATTGCAAACGCCTTTCCGGTAATGAAGTGCGATCAAATTTTCTCCCCGGAGAACTTTTCCGCGCATGCCCGCGGAACTCACAATGCGGGTTAAGCCACCATGTCTTTTTGGCTAGAGAAATAAATCCGTTCTGTTTCTTTTATTTTCATTGTGGAGCACATGAGTAGAGATTTGGGTTGAAACGAAAGCTGGAAATGATTTGGAAATTGAGTGATGTTATCTGTAAATGTAGTATTTAAGTAGCGGGCTCTTATTTAGAATCCAAAGACCGTCGAGTAATTCATTCCAATGCCTAATAATCGACTAACTTTTTATTGAAATGGTTGAAATGGTAGAGCAACTTCTTTGAAAAATGATTCAATCCTTTGTCTCAGCTGAACTATACTAAAATAAATATCCAATCAAAACATGAACAAAATATATATATGTGATTTAGAATAAGACTGTAAGCACTGAAGACGCCTGATTTAATCCAGCTGCTTTAAATTCACCTGTGCATGTTGCAGAATATGAGTTTTTATTTCGATGGCGAAAAACATTCGACAAAATTGTTATTCAAGAGCAGATGGCGTTTCATGTTGTATTGCTTCAATATAGTTTTCGGGGATATATTTTCAATATTTATTCTTTAAATAATAAACACATTTTTCTTTCGTGTGTTTTGTAATAAAAATGTATAGGTTTAAAGATTTTATGATTTTAAAATAAACAGTACTAAGTGTGCGGAAAAACATCTGGCCACATTTGGCCTTACGGAACCAATTCAAAGCAGCATTTCTGATTTCTAAGTGGCAAGTCCCAACATTTTTTGGGGCGGGGTATCAATATTAATACAAAAAGTTTCGTTAATCTGAGTGTGGAACTAGAGTCTTGGAAGGACCCTTTTAGAAAGAAGATTGAGAGAACGATAGATATTGCAAAATAATGGGTCCTGATATAAATGTTAAAATGTTATTTTAAATGAAAAATAAAATGTCGTTTGCGTTTCTAACACAAAAAATTTCTATTTGTTTGTTTGAAAATATTATTATTTTAGGTATAAATACTATAACATCGGGACAACACATGAAACACCGCAGAATGAAAATACATTAAAACTCAAAAAAGCATCCTCCACTTAGAAATATCATAGTGTCCAAACTTGGGAAAATAGCTATATGAACCATAATAAATGGATCAGAAAGTAAATGAACTGTATATCGCTGAAAAGAATTAAATGTATTTAACAATGCTGAGATTAAAATCACAAATTTCTTATTTTTTTTATCAAATTAATAAGTTCTGCAGATTTAAAATGTCAAAAATTAAAAAGTAAATACTAATATCATAAAATATGAAGAGCGTAAAAAACAATTTAACAAAAATTAAATAACTTAACTTCAATATTCGGATATCTATAGTAAATCATTTTTACTTTCTCGTACTACTATATACACACTCTTATCCAAAAGTAAGAAACAAAGTAAAAAAAAAGGCGGATAAAAAAAAATCATTTATTTGAATTCATTGAAAATTTCACATATCATGTAGTATGACAAAAGACACTAGCGTGGGGAAATGCAAAGAAAATTATCAATAAATAATTAAATAATAGAGATAAACAAAAACATAGGACTTTGAGCGGCAAACACAGTTTATAAGCGGAAGTCTGTCAATACGGAACGTGATGACCTCTACTGGAAACACAAGCCCGACAGCGTCATTTCATGCCAGGAATAAGATTATCTATGACTGTTTGGATAAGATTATCTATGACTGTATGTTGAAGTGTTGAAAACCCAGACCACACGACAGACTCGAATATGACTGTATGTGTACCTATTCATGGAGCAAATATGTCCTTAGCTCGTAAAGGTCCCTCGGAGGGTCACAGGAAGAACTTAAATGTCTCCCAAGCATATTACATACATGTTCGAAGGTATTCAAGTCGTTTGATCTCGATGGCCATTCCATACAAATAATATTGACTGAGAGAGATGCGTGATTTGCATGTATCCGAGGAAAGGTGTAATCAGATAGATACGAAGCAATATTTTTACATAATTTTATGCAACGTTTTTCTTTCATTCTGATAATGATTATGAGACAAGTAGTAGAACTAAATTCAGTGGAATATGAAATGATGAGAAAGTGTAGTGGAGAATCGTACTCTAGATATTTCATTGAAAAATCCATAAATTTATTTTCCGCGTACAAATGCTTAGAGAAAAATCATCGAATGAAATTTATACAGTTTTCACAAATTGAGTTATCATTTGATGTCACCATCCTTTTAAAATCCCACAATTTATCTAATTCTCTATCTCATCTTTTTGATTACGCTCCTAAGACAGGACATAGAATCGAACATAAATATATGCAACCTTCTACTTTCATTCTGATAGCGATTGTGAGATAAGTAGAACTAAATGCCGTGTAATATGAACGGATGAGAATATCACTCACACTCTGTAATACAATATTTGTATTACATGTTCCCCCCCAATTACAAATGCCAAGAAAAATAATGAGCTATCTAAATGCAGCAGAGGGAACCAATTGCAACACAATCATACATAAACAGTGGTCATCCCCTTCTGCATCAACGGCAAATGGTAGAAGTGGTAGGAAACTAATGGGGGAAAGAAAAAAGTGCCCCAAAGTTTTGTTCCAGAAAGTTCAGAAGACTTCAATTTTCGAACGAACTAACAACATGTCTCTTGGTTTTGTGCAAAAATACATCTAGTGTGAGCGCTAAAATGAAAGCGTGGTGCAGATATGTGATGTACAATCGTGTCGCACGGCATAGTGTTTGCACGAATAAGTGTTGAATGCAAAAGAGAAGATGTAATTAGGTTTCAATTGTCACTAATTAGCACGGAAGGCACAGATTTAACGATTATTCTAATAATGAACAATCAGTTTGTATGAGTCACTGTGTAAACGAGTTCTTGTAGTTTAAACTAATAGAACTGATTTGAGTTTCGTTAGCTTAAAAGAAAGTGTTTAAAATTATATGTCAATTATATTATGTGTGTAAATATGTGTATTAATGAAATATTGTCAGTGTTAGATATATCGATTACTGATAATGGATTTTTGAATAGTATTATTAATCCAGACTAAAATGGATATCTATAACTTAAAATATTAAATAAAATTGGTCAATTTAGTTAAGTGTATTTATTTATATTTTGTGTGTTTGTCTCTCCTGCTTGAGAACCGGGAGTTTACATGCTCCACCTTTATTGAAGGCATCATAGGTAAGTCCTAGTGTAGTAATTTTGATAAGGACAATTTTACCTTATTACACACTCCATTATTTAATTTAGTGAGCAAAAAATTAATTTTTTTCACGTATAAATGTTTAAAGAAACATTATCGCATAAAATTTAGAATTTCCTTACAAATTAAGTTATCAATTTATTTCACCCTTTCCTTAAAATTCTAGAATGCATCTATTTCTCCATCTCAGCTTTTCGATTACATTCACATGACATGACATAAAATCGAACAGCAGGAATCAATACTTCTGTGTTTTTTATGCTGGTTGATATATATCTTCGGCATGAAATAGAACTGATGTTCTGTACTAAAGCAAATACAGTGTCTATTTTTTATTCTTGCATGTCGAAACTTGACGTTTATAGAATTCTTAGTAGAGAACATTCCGATGTATTTTATATCTGCATGTAAGTACATATAAAGGATCTTTTTTATTGCCATGTCGAATAAGAAATGTATGTTCTTATTTTATTTTATTTGCGTTTTCAGCAGACATTGAAAGATAAGACTGTTACAGTCTTTCTGAATTATTCTTTGTTGGAAAACTTTGGCAGTTTAGACACATTAACTTTGGCTCATGCACCTGAATCTAGGTTAATCATTTTTGTAGCAATGCAGAATGTTAGAAATCAATGCCTAAATCTTAACTGTCAATTTCAGTAAGTATATGAATTACTGTTATTGTTATTGATAAAGCAGTGTTGGTTTATTAATTATATCATCAATACAAATCAATCAAGATAAATAGATTGATTGAAAACAATTTCCTCTTTATTTGGTTCTCGTGTTCCTTTATTTTATTTAGATTTCTATAAATATCGTTGATGGCACAAAATATTAACGACATTAACAGACTTAAAAATACTGATACTGTATTCTTGGACATCTGAAGAAATCCAGTCGTTGTTAAACCAATAATGCAAGATAGTTTTCTTATGAGAATAGACCACATTTAAAGCTTCAAAAAATCAATTTTTTGCCTTTATTATTGAAAATAAAGCATTATGAATCATTTAACGTAAAAATCATCAAAAATTCCGATTTCAACGGATTTCAGAGCCAACATGGGGAAGCGACGCATGCAGTGAATTTGAAACTGATAATTTTTTAAAAATGCATTTTTTTTCATTCTACTTATATAGTAATAGAGTTAGAATAATAAATTCTTAGAAGGTGTTATGCAGGATTACTATAAATTAAATAGACATATTCAACGTTATATAGCACCAAAACCATCAAACAGGTAAACGCGCAATATGCATAAAAATATAGATTTTGGGTGAAAGTTTTAGGACTGTAGCTTTTGGTGACGTTAGCATTTCGTGGACGCCCGTACGTCAAGTAATCAATATGGTTGCTTCTCTGGTATAGAAAGCTTTTTGTGTGCTAGAATTAGCGACAACAAACTCCGTTACTATATTATAGATGCATTTTAAACAAGATATGGTAAACTTTCACCTAAAATCCATCTACTGTAAGAGCATGTTCTGGGAGACGCTGGTGTGTTTGGAATTAATTGGATTATTATATTGATATCTGCAATGCGACAAAAAGCTCACACATAGAACATTTTTAACTTACAAACTTAAAGACATATACTAAAAAACAATGCAAGTATTTTGACTATATCAATAATATTTTAATTTCTATAAAACTTTAAAAAAGTGGTTATTTATTTTAGAGTAACCATGCACAATGCATACGTATACAATACCTACCTAAATTTAGGCAGTGTTACCAGGTGGTTTGAAGGAGGATTACCAGACACGATGATAAAAAGTAGCCAAATCCCTTAAAAATAGTTCAATACTTGATTGTTGGCATTACCCAATGCCGTCATCATAATGCTCATATACCTATCTGGATTATCAATGAAATCTTCTCCTTGGCAATATTCCCTATTAATCGCTGGAATTGGAGATATAGCTCCAAATTCATCACTAAATATCTCTCCAAATTTGTCGCCAGTTGTGCAGAGAGAGAGAAAGATTTTAGTATGTATGTATTTGTACATAGCAAATTTTATGCACAAATGATAGTTACTACTGAGTTCTGGCATAGAATTCGGTATGTATGCAATAATGGAACTCGATTTTATATTTTAAAAATCTGTTAACAAACAAAAGAGCCATTCATAGAACTCATGTTTTAATTTTGATCCAGGTTCAAATTCATAACTTCAGTTGTAAATATTAAATGCAGAATTGTAATTTAAAAAAAAGTGTTATCAAATTGCAGTTCAAAGGTATCAAAATGTCTAACAATTGTTGAAAAATACAAAATGTATCCACAAGAGAAATTTAAACTGGTGCTGCTAGTATATATTTAAAATCTTCAAATACATAAATATTGATATGTTTAAATAATGACTGGGCGTGCTTCGTAATAGTTTTATTAGTCTCCTTTGTCAGATTACTAGAATGAATGTGACAATCAGTGTGACAGTTTCCACTCAAAAACAGTAAAATCTATCAAAGATCAAGTATCCGCTTTCATAGGTATATAGTATAAGTAGTTTTTGGATCTTCATGTCAATTATTTTCTAATCTGAAGTAAGGGACATAAAAACTCTCTTACAACAAACTTATTCATTAGAAATTATTTAAGAACTTTTTATAAAAGCAATTTTTTATGCATACTCAGAGAGTATGCGATGTTTAAACAAAATTTTAGAACAATCACTACTTCACAAGCTATTTCCATTCTGACGAGAAAATATATAAGATACATATTGCGATTTTAAACAGTTATTATCATTTGCTAAACTAAATAAATGATAAACTGGAAAAACAACTAATATAAAATACATAAAGATAATTTTCAGGTATAACAGCGTACTTCCGATAAATTCAAACAAAACTAAAGATGAGATCTGCAATCATTTTAACAGGTTAACATAACAAACTTAATTACTGCTTCACTAGCAGTATACCTGTTATTCGTACGAAATATATTAAATAAAGAAACTTAAAATTCACAGTTATATGTAAATTTCTATAGATGACTATGTTATTCAGAACATTCTATTAAAATATTTAATGTAATTCTCCTAAAAAATTATAAGAATCTCTGTTTTCGCTATACAAAATGACACCTGAAAAAGTAAAACAACCTGTCTGTCTGTCTGTCTGTCTGTCTGTCTGTCTGTCTGTCTGTCTGTCTGTCTGTCTGTCTGTCTGTCTGTCTGTCTGTCTGTCTGTCTGTCTGTCTGTCTGTCTGTCTGTCTGTCTGTCTGTCTGTCTGTCTGTCTGTCTGTCTGTCTGTCTGTCTGTCTGTCTGTCTGTCTGTCTGTCTGTCTGTCTGTCTGTCTGTCTGTCTGTCTGTCTGTCTGTCTGTCTGTCTGTCTGTCTGTCTGTCTGTCTGTCTGTCTGTCTGTCTGTCTGTCTGTCTGTCTGTCTGTCTGTCTGTCTGTCTGTCTGTCTGTCTGTCTGTCTGTCTGTCTGTCTGTCTGTCTGTCTGTCTGTCTGTCTGTCTGTCTGTCTGTCTGTCTGTCTGTCTGTCTGTCTGTCTGTCTGTCTGTCTGTCTGTCTGTCTGTCTGTCTGTCTGTCTGTCTGTCTGTCTGTCTGTCTGTCTGTCTGTCTGTCTGTCTGTCTGTCTGTCTGTCTGTCTGTCTGTCTGTCTGTCTGTCTGTCTGTCTGTCTGTCTGTCTGTCTGTCTGTCTGTCTGTCTGTCTGTCTGTCTGTCTGTCTGTCTGTCTGTCTGTCTGTCTGTCTGTCTGTCTGTCTGTCTGTCTGTCTGTCTGTCTGTCTGTCTGTCTGTCTGTCTGTCTGTCTGTCTGTCTGTCTGTCTGTCTGTCTGTCTGTCTGTCTGTCTGTCTGTCTGTCTGTCTGTCTGTCTGTCTGTCTGTCTGTCTGTCTGTCTGTCTGTCTGTCTGTCTGTCTGTCTGTCTGTCTGTCTGTCTGTCTGTCTGTCTGTCTGTCTGTCTGTCTGTCTGTCTGTCTGTCTGTCTGTCTGTCTGTCTGTCTGTCTGTCTGTCTGTCTGTCTGTCTGTCTGTCTGTCTGTCTGTCTGTCTGTCTGTCTGCCCTGCCCTGCCCTGCCCTGCCCTGCCCTGCCCTGCCCTGCCCTGCCCTGCCCTGCCCTGCCCTGCCTGCCTGCCTGCCTGCCTGTCTGTCTGTCTGTCTGTCTGTTAGCACGATAACCGTCGTAAAAATGAGTTTATCAAAATGAAATTTTAGTATGTTGTTCAGACGGTCTGTAGGACCTATGGGAATATAAATAAATAATATCACCCAATTAGTTTTTTATTGAACCCGGGTTGAAAAAATGAAATACATTGAACCCTATGGGACCTAATTTTTCAAACATTTTTTAAGTAAATTTAAAATTCACGAATTGCTTCGAAATTTTTAGGAAATATTCACATTATCCCATAGAATATATAAAAAAAATTCAGTAAAATATGTTAAGTAGTTTTTTAATTAAAAAAATTATTTAATATAGGGAAAATAACAAATTCAATTAAATTCTGACTTTGGGATATCTTCCAGAAAGAAAAGAGAGAGATATTATATAATAAATATCTCTCCATTTGTTAAAACGTTTTACATATGGGAGTGGCTTCATATTTTAAAATAATTTGGTAGATAACAATTTTTCATTTTTTTTAAATTTTATATAACTCTTCATGATAAATTTAATTGATGGCATTTTAAATGCACTTTCCTACGTCCTAGAGAGTTAAAATTTGGTACACAGCTTAAATTTGTAGAACATTTTATTCTACAGCAATTTGGTGGATCTTTAAATATAGATCATACATTTTTTTCGAAATGACCCGCAATTAATCCCCGTTCACTTTTATAAATCATTGTTGTAATATTGTTAAAAATTCTGATGTGGACAGCACATGTCTTTCCCTGCAGACTCATATTCGTTCTCTTTATTTATTCAATGATAATTTGAGTTTATCTGCACAACATAAGTATTTTAAATGACATTGAATTTACACGTTAAACTTAAATTTGGTTCTCATTTGATAACTGGACTTATTGTCAAAGGTGGCGTAGCGAAAACGCGAAAAAACTAGAATATCTCAAGAACGGCTAGTCCTAGAGTAATGGGGTTAGTCTTATTCTTTTTGTTGTCAAAAATCACATATAAAATAGGAATTTAATTGATATAATTGAGCACACGTAGTCTTTTATTTTTATATATAACGATTTTTGCTGGCCATTTCGCAAAAATAGCCCGTTCCTTTTTCCCGAATCGTAGTAGAATAACCTACAAATGATTTATATACAAAATTTTGTTAAATTTGGTATATAAATCACTTGTAGGTTATTGAAATATTATACTCCAAATTTTGTTAAATTTAGTTCATTAGTTTTTAGCTAGAGTGGATAAAGGCAATTTCTGCGGCCATTTCGCAAAGAAGGCAGATTCTTTTATTACGAATCGTACTATAATCTAATGAACATCAGGATTTCCCACAAAAAACATACCTACCAAATTGTATGAAATTCGGTCCATTAGTTTTTCAATTAGAGTGGATGTAATATCCACACAGACACACAGAAACATACACAGATACACCCTTACACACACAGACGTCTTCCTAAAAGTAGTTTTTTCGTGTTCTAGAAGTCCCAAAACGTGTAGATACTTTGAAAATTCGAGTTCCGATCTTCGGCACGATTCCAATACTTTGAATACACACACACACACACATATATATTATCTGCGTATCTGTGTATTATCTGTGTATCTAAATTCCGTGCCTATGCAATTACAATAGTTGTGATTTTAAATGATCCCTAAACTTTTATTATTTCTTCAAGGAAGCCTAATTTTAACATATGCAGAATGCAAATATCTCAAGCGATTGTAAGATGAATTACATAAGAATTGCTGAATTTTTTTCACACAAAATTATTTAGCTCTGGAGTCTGGAATACAAGTTATATGAATGAAATATTCATTGATTTTGCATAAAGAATCAGATGATTTATATTTCGATACAGTTTTAAATATTTAAGTATAATAAATTACTGTAGTACTGTGATAATGTAAAAGATATTACCACTGAATGAATCACATTTTAGAAATTTTTAAATGAAATTACATTTCAGTTGGAAAGTGTTTCATAATCAATGCTTATGCATGATTGATCTTTCTTGTTTTGTTTCAACAGTGGCTAAACACAATATATCAGTTCGAAAAATATTTGCCCAGAGATGACTTGAGAATTTAAAAGGTTTGAAAATATCAATAAATCTGAAAACCTTTTAACCTAAAAGTCGTAATTGTTATAATCTAGTCAAAAATGTAATTCCTATAGAATTTATTTTTATATACATTTCTTAATTATTTAAAACGGGAAAAACGTATTGTTGTATTTCCGTTGCTTAGCAACATGATATCATTTTCTTTTTCAAATAATTATGCTTGAAAATATCGTTTGCTTAATGCTATTTCTATGAAGAGTTCATTTTTAATGACATCCCTCGGCAACCCCTGGTCCTAGAAACTCGAAACATTGACTACATTTCAAGTTTAGCTATTTCAAAGCTACCCAGAAAATTTCAAGAAATTCGGTTATGCTGTTCTCTCGTGATGATGAGGCAAACACACAAATACACATACAGATATATTTTCATTTTTATTTAAAAAGATATAGAGATTCTGCAAAGCATAATCTTTGTTTGCAAAATGATGAAACTTTACTCTGAAAAACTCTTCAATCTGCCATTGGAATAACTTTTGCAAAAACATATACTGACGAATGAATAAATGTCTCTTACACTTCTACTTCAATATAAATCGGATGACGTGCGATAACGTTTCCAAACTGCACGTAAATATTCTTTATTTTCAGTTTTACTTCAAAACTTTTGAACCAAATGAAGTGAATCGAATTTCGAGTATTGTGATTCAAAAAGTAGGTAGCATCTTGAAATTCACCTTTAAAGAAAAAGTACTCTTGAGATATAAAAATAAAAAATCTAGAAATGGATAAAATCTTCGGTAAATTTATTACGAAAAATTTTGTGGAAGGTATTTGAATAGAATAAATGTTTTTAAGTAAAAATCTTGTACCTAAAATTTATAAATGTATTAAAAACATTACAATGTTGAAAGTTATTTATGTTATGGCACTTGAATATGTAACCATCAAAGTTTTTATAAGTTTCTGTCATCTTTTTCAAATGTTTGTAGTCAAATTAAATGCTTTAAATAAATTCCTAAATTAAAAATATCAAAGTAATTCTGAAAAATAGGAAATGTTCACTGGTTTGTGTACATTTAAACTAAAAGTTCATGCCATAATATTTTTATTTATGATATTAAGCATCATTTCTAATATCGAAAGTCAGCGTTTAATTTCTGATTTCAATCAACTTTTAATTTCTAAATTTATTTTCTTTGATTCAAATTATGTGCTCAAACTTTTATACTCAAATAAAACAGAAAAAGGATCAGTGGTGCGATTCTAAGGAAGATAGATTTGGAAAGCTGCACTTATTAGTTTAGTAATCAATGGTAAATAATTCGAACGCAGATTAGTACAAGCAAAAGGCGGTCTTTGGCGAGATCGGGTGATTAACTTTTATTATTATATTTTGATTCATATATTAAACACTTAAAGCCTTCGAATTTATTTGAAGATTGATTTCTGTTGAGGGTAGCTATAAATATATTTATTGAAATTACCACTTTTAGTTAATTTAATAACACACATAAGAACGAATTGTTTTAAACAATGGTATTTTAATGTCAATCATAAAGAAAAGTGATCGGTGATGACCCCAGCTCGTTGAGACGAAATTGTTTTGCTTGAATAATGCTTTGTAAAATAAACCAATAAAATTTCAATTATATATTTATGTATGGATTTCAAATGGCAATAAATTTCTCGTTTACTTCATAGCTATCTAATACATCGACATTTGATTGGCCTTTTCAAAATAGAACAAATCATAACCAGGGGGCGCGGCATCCCAGTTGTTAGTGACCGGAAATGCACTCGGTCAACCCGAGTCCGATTCCCGCCTCTTCCCAAACTGTCGCCGTTTTCACACGGAGTACGATCACGTTAAATATGTGGGTCCGTATGTCCTTCCGAAAGGTTGGTGTTAGAGGAAGGAGGGTACGATCCCTGTATATGTCTCCCCCATTGGGTTCCAGTCCAAATTGGGTGGCATTTCCAGCCCGTCCAAATAGATACCTTACACCTTTCTGGTAGGTCGGACGGTCTGGGTCTCAACAACAACAACATCTTCGGGTAGGTCGAACGGACTGAGTCGAAAGTCAAAAATTATAACCACTACATTTCAGAAACTAAGAACCCAATCCAAATTCTATTTATATATTCTTAAAGGAGGGCTTCAATTTACTCACATATTGTTCTTAGCTATCACTTTCAGTTTTCGAGATATGAGTATTACAAACACTAAAAACTGAGAATTTTCAATCTCCTTCAACTTTATAATCTCTATTTTGCCTAATATGTATTGTATTTTATATGCATATCTATGCATGTCTTGTTTATGCGTAATGTCTTGTTTATGTGTAATGTCTAGTTTTTGTATTTTCTATATTGTTTTCCAGTGTTTTTCCGGCCATCCCTTATAACTGCTCTACGCCCATTGGGTGAGCTGCACGGTGTGGATAAAAAATAAGTAAATCACATTCAACTTGACAAAACAATTGCTCAAAAACATAAAAAATAAGTCAAACGAAAACATTCATTTAAAAACTGGATTTCCTACTTATTGTTATTATTGCTTATTTTTTCGATTTAGCTTTCATGGTTTAAAAGGTATTTCGAGGAGAAATAAGCAAACATTATCTAGGACAAAACCTTTGTTTATTGTGTTTGAATAAAGAAATTCACAGCATTAAATTGTTTATATTTTTATCTATTGTAAATATAAGCGTTCCAAATGTTTAAATTTTTCGTAATGCTCAGATTTCAGCCGGATTTTCCACCCATAGAAGTCAAAATCAATCGGGCTTTTGTATTTTTACTTTCCTTATATATAGTATAATGTATAAGGAAATTATTGTAACGGGATCGAAAATTCGAATTCAAGTTGCTGACGGAAGAGCACGTTTCAAGCATCCTCGAACACGAATCAAACTTTTTGAAGTGGTTTGTGTGTGTGCGCGCGCGCACACGAACGAATGGAGCGATTCGAACAAAATTTAGTACAAAAAATTACAATTCAGGAATACTGGAAGCCTATTGCTTTTAGACTAAATCGAATGTTTAGAAGGCCCCCAAATTTTTGAATGAAATTTTGAAAAAAATCATCAAAAAAAAACCTCCAATAAAGTTACGTAAATAAGTATTTCTTACGTAATTTTTCATTAAAAGTTATTGACACAAACTTTAGAACACTAGTAAGGACTGTTCCCGAGATATTGCGCATTTTTCACATAAGTTTATCAAAAAATCACATAAAATCAAAAAAGAACTATTATAAAATGTATTCACTTTTTATATATAATATTATGCTACATGTTTGTTAATATCATTATCGTGGATATAGCCCGCTCCATTCACGACAGGAGATACTCTGGGTAATGGTTTTGTACTTAAACGCCGATAGTCATTTATCTATATAAATAAAATTGAAAATCTGTCTGTCTGTATGTCTGTCTGTCTGTCTATTTGTCTCATCATTACGGGAGAACGACTGAACCTAATTTAAATAAATTTTGTGGGTAGCCTTAAAATAGTCCATCTTAAAATTTAGTCTATGTTTCGAGTTTCTACGGCCAGTAGTTCTCGAGATATTAGTAAAATACGAAACTTTCGTTTGTATCATCATTACGAGAGAACGGCTGAACCAAATTTTATGAAATTTTGAGGGTAGACTTCGAATAGACCTTCTTAAATTTAGTCTAAGTTTCGAGTTTCTAAGACTTGGGGTTGTCGAAATATTAGTGAAAACGAAACTTTTTCCTAGGAGTTCTACTCTCTTAGGAGTTCTACTCCCTAAGTCCCTGGTTTCTCCAAACGAAAAGTTTGAAAATCGTTTGTTTCAAACATGATAGTGAATTAAAACTTTATCTGTGAGTTTGGTGGCAGTTTTTTGCGCTAAATAATCACTTTCTGAAATCATGAATTGTGTGAAAACATGGATTTAAATGGAAAATCTGTCACCATGGTTTATTTTTAACAAGTTTTTACTCAATGATGAAAAATATTAAGAAATCAAAATGGTTAATTAATTTTTAGCATTCTATGAGGATATATCATGTTGTTCGGCAACGCAGTTAAATTGAATGTGTTCGTTAATGTTTATTATTATTTTTTTGATTTGAATTATAAATAAAGGGATGTAAAAATATATCTTATAAATGGACGATTTGATTTCTCTTTTAATTATATTAATTGCGGACTGCGTACATCACTTTCATTTATTTTGGCAAAGAGCTTTCAAGATTATACATTGTGATCTAATAAATCTAATGGACTTATATATTGTATTTAGCCAATAAATTCGTTTAGCCGATTGTTGAAACAGTAAAAGAGTAGAACGGGTATATCTTCTAATACAATTTTAGTGTTTTCACTTAGTATATACAAACGGTATCAGGACGTTATATTCAGATCTGCAAATTCAGAGCTATGAATTTGGCAGGATATCGCTAACTTGGTAACTTCTCTTAAACGTTGCCAAATTGACGAAAATATTGCCATATTGATAAAAACGACGTAAATCAATGAAATGTATTTTGTTTTGTTAGAAGAGAGTACTGAAATGATGTTTCGTTAGCATTTATCTGTCAGACCAACCGTCCTACTTAGTAACACATTTAGCGAATTTTTAAAATGTCACCAAATTGATAAAAATATTTGTAAATCCATAAAAATATCTTGAAATTGATGAAATTGCACTAAATAAATGAAATGCATTGTGTTTTGTTAGGGGATAGTATTATGATGATATTTCGCCAATTTGTCGCTACGTGGGACTGTCGGCGTGAGGGGACGGCGATAAATTTGGCGACTTTTTAAAACGTTGTTGAATTGAAGAAAATGTCGCCAAATATTCCATAGAGATAGTATTATTCAGACGATATTTTTTCCACCAATTTATTTGAAGCAAATGATATCATGTTGCATTTCAACGGATTTAAATCCCATGTGTTTATGCGGCAGACGATTTTTATTAAATATTTTCCGATTTGAATAATGAAGATATGTATATAAAATAAGTTTCATTGCCATTGCATTTTTTACTGGATAATATCAATTACTATCTTCAGGTTTAAGCATTATTATTATTGATAATTTCGGGGATTATTGATTCAGTGATTATCGATATTTTCAAATTATTATGCCATTGTTTTATTATGGCAAAAACTGTTGAAACTCATATATTGTACGTTGTATGAGTAATCTTCTACAAATGCTAGGGTATATCTTCTAATATACGAGAGTATAAGTAGTACAGATATATTGGCATGTATTTTGATATATATTGGCATATATTGGAATTAAGTACGGCCTTCTGGGAAGAAGATTAAGAGGATTATTGATATTTTTAATTTATTACGTTATCTGTTTTATTTTGCCAAATATATTTGAGGCTCATATTGTAATACGGGTAATCGTCTACTAATACCCTGGCATATCTTCTAATCTACGACATTATAAGCAGTACGGGTATATCTTCCCATATATTTTAGCACTTTCATTTTGACATATATTGGAATAAATTACTGCCTTCAGGTTTAAAAATTGCGGAGTTATTGATATTTTCAATTTATGAATGTAATCTACTAATACAGGTTATATCTTCTAATATTCGTGTATATAATTAGTAAAGGTCCCATACAATTTTAACGCTTTCATTTTACATATGTTGATTCAATTCCATATTTTTTGTAATTTTGCTTGCATAAGGGGCCAGGATGTTTTATTCTTCAGATCTGCCCGTGAAGATAATTTTGTATAGCGAGAACATATATTTTTAAACTTCTTTTTAATAGATTTATATTAAATATTTTAACAGAATACTTTGATTAAAAATGTCATTTAGTATACTATAGAAATTTGCACATGATTGTGAATTTTAAGTTTCTTTATATTATATACTCCGTACGAAGAACGGGTATGCTGTTAGTCTACTATAAAAATAGCCTATTTCTCCGTCCTTAACGCTTAGATAAATTTTGACGACGAATTTGGCGGAATATCGCCAGCTTGTTGACTTTTTTAAATATCGCTAAATTAACGAAAATATCTCCAAATTGGGTAAAAAAATCTCGCCAAATGGATTAAAATGACGACTAATTGATGAAAATTCTATATCTTTGAAAAAACATTAGAATAGACTATAAGAATAACCGATTTCTTTCTCCGTCCTCCGTAACGCAAGTTTTTAAAATAAAATATGTGATAAAAATTTTAAAAATAATTTATTATTGAACAACACTAATGGGAATCATGAAACTCGAACATTTGGCTGCTTCTCAAGATGTGAAATTTCAAATCATTAAAATAGTTTGCAAGTAGTCATCAATAAGTGCCGATCTATACACTGATTTTAAATATATAATTGCAGTGCACACATTCTTCCTTAAATGTAATGTTGGGGACACGACAACAACAACAACAACAAATATAATTTTTGAAACAAAATATCATAAATATATCGTACCAAAACCAGATGTAAGCAAACTTCTCATTTTGTTAAAATTTGTGTTTTGGAAGAAATTTATGAAAATGCATTAGCAATCTGTTCCTGCATGGCACAGGGGCCAAAGTTTCGGACAGTATGTCTGGAGTTGACTGAGGAAGTAAAGACGAGAAAGTAAACATGAGAAAGTAAAGACGAAAAAGCAAACATGAGAAAGTAAAGACGAGAAAGTAAACATAAGAAAGTAAAGACGAGAAAGTAAACATGAGAAAGTTAAGACGAAAAAGCAAACATGAGAAAGTAAAGACGAGAAAGTAAACATAAGAAAGTAAAGACGAGAAAGTAAACATGAGAAAGTAAAGACGAAAAAGCAAACATGAGAAAGTAAAGACGAGAAAGTAAACATAAGAAAGTAAAGACGAGAAAGTAAACATGAGAAAGTAAAAGTTAATGTACTGTAATTGTGTCACCGTAATAATGGTGTAAGTATTCTTCTGATTTAAAATATCCTATAAAAACAGTATTAATATTTCCTATGAAAGCAGTATTAATATTTCCTATAAAAAACAGTATATCTTATATGATGGAAATAAAATAAAAACATTATATGTCATATGATGGAAAGCTTAAAATTAGTGTAGTACATATATAACGGATTTCTATTAAAATATGATAAATGTTATATTAATTACATTTCTGAATTAAAGTAACTTGCAGGCTACATTTGACCCACAGGCGGTAGTTGATGGAATCGTGGTATAAGTAATAAAGAACAAAATGCGTCAATTAATCCTTTTAAATATAATTATTATTGCATTTTCACAATACATTTCAATTGCTATCATTAGATCAATATACATTATTTCGCTTTAATAAGTTTCAATTTAAGATACAATCATGATTATTTGCTACTCGTAAAGAGAGATTGATGCATTTAGGAGTAAAGATCATTGTGTAAATTAACCGCCAAAGGCGTTTATGGCCACTTCAAATTCGTGTTGAGTTATCAATGAGGATCCCACCCTTCCTATTCACCTATGTCAAATTTATATTCAGCAGAACTAAATGCATAAGCTGTATGAATTTTGATTCAGCGGAGCGTAGAATGGATCTGCATTTGCAATTACGCATTAAACCAATAGCTATCGAGGTTAAATTCTACTGTATCAATGTGCGAGTTTTGTGATTTACCTCAAGGTGGTAGTTGAATGTATTTTGCATGTTGCATTTATATCGAAACTAAAATATTTATTATCCATTATTGTAAACTTTCAGTTTGTGAGAATTAATGCATTACTAAATGGATAATTCCTATATTGATGGATACTGAATTGATAATTCCTATAATAATGACTACTAAATTGATAATTCCTGTATTGGTGAATACTGAATTGGTAATTCCTATATTGACGACTACTAAATTGATAATTCCTATATTGATCAATACTGAATTGGTAATTCCTATGCTGATGACTTCTAAATTGATATTTCCTATATTGATGGATACTGCATTGATAATTCCTATAATGATGACTACTAAATTGATAATTCCTATTTTGATGAATACTGAATTGGTAATTCCTATATTGACGACTACTAAATTGATAATTCCTATATTGATGAATACTAAATTAGTAATTCCTATGTTGATGACTACTAAATTGATATTTCCTATATTGGTAAATACTGAATTGATAAGTCCTATATTGATGACTACTAAATTAATAATTCATATAAAGCGATAAGGATTATCAAAGATATTAAATTTAAGTTTCAGAAGTATTTGAATATCGTAACATTAACTTATTTAATTAATAATGGACAAACCCCCAGTTGTAACATCACTTTGAACATAGGAACAGCTCCATAAAGAACAGGCCTAAGCCTTCCCCCTTCCCCAAAGAAAACGTCTTTTGGGAATTATTTGATAATTTATTAACTTACTGTCTATTAGCTATTTGTAAGCTAAACAATGCAGTTCTTCATACGTACTTCTACGTACTTCCTACGTACTTCTACATTCTTCATACGTACTTCTGTTTTATGTTTCAATGCAGTTCATAACATTAATCATAATAATGTATATTCATAATAAAGTATCATATAGTGCTTTCTAATTGAGATGGGAGAATACTTAAAAATATTTGAGATTTGGTATCTCTAGTAAAACGTCTCTGGAAGAAATTTGAATACCTTGAATACCACACCATGATTAATAGCAGTTTCTGGAATAAAAATTTAGATAATCCATGAAAAGAAATTCTGAAGTACTTATAAGGAAGTTGTCTTTATCCAAGTCAAAACATTTTGGACTACTTTAAAACGAACAATATATATGTATTTAATGACGCCATCAGAAGTTTATTAAGAGTGACTCTTCAGCACCTCTGGTTTAATTTACAACCAAAAAGTGGACTAGATCCTGAACGTGTTCGAATGTTTGATTTCTTAAATAAAAATCTGCAATAAGTGAGAAAAATTTATTACAATTATTCAGTTTCTAAAGTTAAATGTGTCGTTTGCGTTCAATTATTGTCATTTCATTTCTAAAATTAATATCGTGTTACTACACATTTTACTTGTTTATTTTACTTTATTAATTTACTATTTACTAATAAGAAATAAATAATATTTAATACATCTAAATATTATTTATTAACAATTTGAAATTACAATAATCCCTATATCTAGGAGAACAAGGGACTCCAGGATATGAAATATTTGACATCTTGTTAATATTAGAATTCGATATTCGAATTCCAGAAAAGTGATATTTGCACATCTCTATATTCCAGCAATCATCCATCGATTAAAAAATCGCTTACACAACTTTCTCGGATAAAATTACTTTACTTTGCATAGATGGTATTTCTTCTTCGCTTTAATTATTTTTTCTTTTAGTATATAATGTATGTAAAGGAAAAATAATGCCGTGAGTTAAAAAAAAAAACAGCTATTTGCATTTGGCGGATTTATGTTTAAACTTCCTGCACTCTAATCAATCAATTTTGAATCATGTGCCTCTTTCGAACGAGAATGAACGAATAAATACACTTGATAAAAGTGTTCTGAATGAAATTTGCGTAAATTTGATATTTTTTCTTTACATACAAAGTATATAACGTATAAGAAAAATAAGTTGATGGAGTGGAAAATTCGAATTCAGATTTTCGACCTATTTACATGTGTTAAGATTCCCTGAACACGGATCGAACGTTCTTGAGGTGATACCCGTTGTTGTTGTGACCCAGACCTGTAAGTCTTTTAAAAAAATAAGAGCATTTCAAAAAACCATAAACTATTGAATCATTTCCGTAGTCATCTTGTACCAGCGTCAAACATAACACACATTAACCTTTCTCTAATCGAAATATACGAAAGAAGTTATGTTCAATCTATAATGAGTCTATAATAACATTAATCTATAATGAATAACAAAGCTCACATGTTTTTAAACACAATGGGGGCTTTGCCCCCTGCTCACTACCCCTCGTAACTCGCTTCACGAGTCGGAGAGTTCACCTCTCACTCGCTGAGTTCGCAGAGCTCGCTTTGCCAGCTATTTCAAGCAAAACTGAAGTTTAAATCGGTAAACAGTTTATTTCATCGTGTTAACCTATTATTTTTCTATAAATCTACCACATTTTTTATTTTTGTATGCTATAAATTTTGAAGCACGAGACGGAGAAAATCGATTGATGTGCCGATACGAAAGAATATTTTTCACTTCAGAAGTGCATAAAAAGTAAAATATCTAGTAAACTACACCGAAATTAAAAGAAGGGCTCCGTCTTTTAAAAATTCAACTATGTAGATACCTTCCTGCAAAAATTCGTGGTCTTGCTGTTGTTAGTCTATCCAGTACGCGAATTCGCAACTCCAATATTTTGTCTTTGATTCTGACATTAAATATTTCTTAAACTACAATATATATTGAAAAACGGTTTATTTCAGAATATTCCCAAAACCTTTTTCTATGAGTTCATCAAATTTTATATTTTTGTATGTTATAGTTTTCGCGGTACTAAGCAGAGAGACTCGAAGAACGAGAAATTTGTCAAAGTGCGTCAGCTACTTTTATTTAATACTTGCCGCCGTCGGCGACCAGCCTGTTCGCTACCCTTGAAAATTCTGACCGTGGCAAACTCGCTGGCGCGACCTACCAGAAAGATGTAAGGTAACTGTTTCGACGGTCAGGAAGTGCCACCCAATTTAGACCGGAACCCAGTGCGGGAGGCACCCATATAGGGACCGTTCCCTCCTTCCCCTGCCACCAACCTCTCAGAAGGACTTACGGACCCACATGTTTAACGTGACCGTACTCCGCGTGAACACGGCAGCAGTTTTGGCAGTGGCGGGAATCGAATCCGGGCCTACCGAGTGCAATTCCAGCGCGCTAACCACTGGGCTACTGCGTCCTCCGCGACAATCTCCATAACTTTCTTTCTATTCACCCCATTTAGACCGGGACCCAGTGGGGGAGGCATCACCCTCCTTCCCCTCACACCAACCTCTCGGAAGGACTTACGGACCCATGTGTTTAATGTGATCGTGAACCGCCTGAACACGGCAGTAGTTTAGGCAGTGGCGGGAATCGAACTCGGGCCTACCGAGTGCAATTCCCGTGCACTAACTTCCATCGCGCTAATTTAAATTTTATAATGACCATATGCTAAGCTCTTAATTCCATCATCCTCATTCCATCGTTCCATCATTTAAAATTATTATTTATCCATATTATTATTATTTATCATTATTATTTATCCATAAAATAAAAATATCCATCGTTCCATCATTTAAAATATCCATTTAAAAATCCAAATCGTTCCATCAATCATCCATATCTGTTATGTGGGTTTTAACCACACGTCCTGTTAGAACGCATAAATTAGTATAGTTTCTCATTTCCGACATTGGCCGTGTCGAACAAAAAATACATAGAATTAAACTAGTGGCAAATGAGGACAACGGACATGATATAAAATAATAACAATGTGTTTTATTTGATAAAAATGAAATTAAAAAATAATAATAATAAAAACATATTTGATTGGTTCAATTAACATTCTTAACAAATTGCAATGACTCTCCATTGACATTTTCAAAAATCAAGAATACTTAAAGAATGTATGTAATTAAAATCTCCATTTATGTTTGCCATTAAATTCGTCCCTACTATTTACTCAAGTGTGGGTTTAACAAGGTGTCGAGAGTGTAAGACGTTAATTAAAACTGTGTCAACAGACTAGATATGTGATACATGCATTTCATACCTTCGAATATCGTTGGATGTGACACTGGATACGGGGCACTTCGGTGGAGGAATCGCCGGACATCGCTGCAGGCGTAATTTTTGAGAGACTCTTCTCTCTCGAGCACACAAACCAATTCTCCGTTCTGTCTGCAATCTTAAACTCAATTCCCGTTCTTTTTGAAAATTCTCAAACTCTCTCGATCATCGGAAAAATGTCTCCTCCTACACAATTAAGCCCCAGGTTTGTTATTGGTCCCCCCAATCAAAGCCCCTGGTATCTTCATTGGATATATCCCAAAAATGTCCGGCTATTGGGTGCTGTGCTGACAGGAGGATGGCGACCACCCCAGAATTAATATCTGGCAGGTGGACCGCGGGTTCCCACGACCTTGCGTGCACGTGCACCCGAACCGGACAAGGGTCAGCTCTCCCCAAGAGCGCCCTGCTGCGCCCCTTTGTAACTGGGGAATCGTTGTCCACATTTCCCAGAAACATGGCTTGCAAACATATTTGATTGGTTCAATTAACATTCTTAACAAATTGCAATAACTCTCCATTGACATTTTCAAAAATCAAGAATACTTAAAGCATGTATGTAATTAAAATCTCCATTTATGTTTGCAATTAAATTCGTCCCTACTATTTACTCAAGTATGGATTTAACAAGATGTCGAGAGAGTAAGACGTTAATTAAAACTGTGTCAACAGACTAGATATGTGATACATGCATTTCATACCTTCGAATATCGTTGGATGTGACACTGGATACGGGGCACTTCGGTGGAGGAATCGCCGGACATCGCTGCAGACGTAATTTTTGAGAGACTCTTCTCTCTCGAGCACACAAACCAATTCTCCGTTCTGTCTGCAATCTTAAACTCAATTCCCGTTCTTTTTGAAAATTCTCAAACTCTCTCGATCATCGGAAAAATGTCTCCTCCCACACAATTAAGCCCCAGGTTTGTTATTGGTCCCCCCAATCAAAGCCCCTGGTATCTTCATTGGATATATCCCAAAAATGTCCGGCTATTGGGTGCTGTGCTGACAGGAGGATGGCGACCACCCCAGAATTAATATCTGGCAGGTGGACCGCGGGTTCCCACGACCTTGCGTGCACGTGCACCCGAACCGGACAAGGGTCAGCTCTCCCCAAGAGCGCCCTGCTGCGCCCCTTTGTAACTGGGGAATCGTTGTCCACATTTCCCAGAAACATGGCTTGCTCATCCTTTTGCAGGTGTTTTCTTAGGGAAGTGTATATGCATTACCGGAGAAGTACAGGGACCGTCTTTATAGGTTACACTCCGCCATAATTTGCAATGTCCCAAATTTGCCTTGGGACATTCACCCCCCTCTCCGTAGTAGAACCGTGCCACAGGCTAGTATTCACCTAAAAAAAACTGTAAACGCATTTACACACACACATATATATATATATAACAAAATAATGTCACAATGCACACCAATGTCATTAAACTCATGGAAAAGGAAGTATCAAATGTTTTCTGTCCGACATGTTTGAGTTCTATAGAGATTCGAAGTCCAATAAATTGGCTGCCCAAAAGTTGGAAGAATGTTCATGGTAACAATGATAAGTGCAAAGTTCAAAAGTTTGTAAGGAGTGTTGAAGACCCAGACCGACCGGCTCGTCAGCAAGGACATGAGCAACCGATTAGTCGGCCGGGAAAAAGATAGCAGAAGCTAACTCCAATGGCCTCCGTCCCACAGTCCAACCAACACCGACCAGAAGGCGGGACCCCACGAGCGGCCCACAGCGGGCGCCGAAACAGGGCAAAGTTTATTTAAATTTCTTAAAAAAGTTTTACAAAGATATTTACAGAAGTTCCACCACTTAAGGCAAATAAACTTCAGGTGGAGAGCACGAATCAAAAGGTATACAAGATCTTAGTGTTGACACTTAATTAGGAAAAGTTTAACATTGAGATAATATAAACACATATAAACACAACACCAATACAATCAAACAACAGAAACCAGCAGCAAAAAAGGAACAATATACAGAAGCAGTCCGCACAAAGCGGAGGAGCAAAGGAAGGGCAGCACCTCCAAGGAATACAAAGCTAAGACCAAAGGGGAGAGGGCTCACAGGCTGACTAAGAGATTTGGTTGGAAATTTCCCTAGCGACGAGAACACAGTTTTTAATTTTTTCAATCGAAGAAAAGTTAGAACTGACTCTCGAGAACCAGGCTGCAGAGTTCGCAGGGGAGGGTTTTGTCAAATGAAATTTTTTAGTGTGGGGGCAAGAGAAAACGAAGTGGTCGGCGTCGCCGAACGATCCGCAAGTGCAACTGGAGGTAGATTTGTGCTTAAAAAAGAATAAGTAGTCAAGAAACGGGCCATGCCCAGTTATAAAATAAATTAGATATTTATTTGTAATTTGAAGGGAGGGATTGACGATGGGGAGGAATAAAGAGATACGGGCCGGGTCATGTGTTCGAGGAGAAATGTAGGAATTTAGATAAGCTTGCCACTGGAGAGAGATATTTTGTTTGCAGAATTTCTTAAGTAGGGAGAATGGGAAAGGAAGGGAAAAGGGGGAGCCAGAAGAGGTGGCAAGTTTAGCATATTTATCTGCAGTCTCGTTACCCGAGAGACCAGAGTGGGCCTTGACCCAACGTAAATTTATAAGATTTTTGTTTTCTATGGCATTAAGTTTAATTTTGGAAAGGAAGTTAGATTTATTTTTGATTGAGTTAAGAGCCGAAAGGGAAGAAAGACTGTCAGTAAAGATGTTGATTTTAGTATTATTCGTTGAGGCCCAGTTAATTGCAAAGTTAATGGCGGCAATTTCCGCCTGGAAAACTGTGTTCTCGTCCGCTAATTTGAAGGTGAAAGTTTCCTGAAGGGTTTCGTTTTTGAAAATGCAGATGGCAAAACCAGTTTTTTCATCGATAGAGGAACCATCCGTGTAAACATTAATTTCGGAGAATGAAGAGGGAGGGAGAGGAACAAGATTGGCAATACGGTGTGAAGGGGAAAGGGAGGAGAGAGGGCGGTTAAAGTCGAAAAGGGCGGGGGAAGGGACGGGAAAGTTAGAAAAGTGGTTCACGCGATGTTTCCAGAAAACATATTTTTTATACATGGTATTAATAACAAAGTGAATAGGGGGAATACCGGTAATGGAGTAGAGAGAAATGTTAGAGGTGGTCCGAAAGCCAGCCGAAATTTTCAAAAGAAAGATTCTTTGTAAAGATAAAAGTTTTTTAACCTGGTCCCCCGTTAAAGCACTCCCCCAAATACCCGCCCCATAAGTTAAAGTTTTTTCAATTACCGCCAAATACCATATTTTTAGATAAGATTTATCAACCCCCCAATTACTGCCAGACACCCGGCCAAAGGTGTTGGCGACCTTATAACATTTCTCCCTAAGATTAAAAATATGGGTACTCCATTTCAAATTATCATCGAAAGTTATGCCCAAAAAGGGGAGGGAGCGAGAGGGGGTGATTTTATGATTTAAAATTTTGAAGGAGGGTCTATTACGAATTTTTGCTCGATTTTTGTTAAAAATGATGGCCTTACATTTTTCAGGGGAGACAGTGAGTTTAAGATCAGAAAGGGAGGATGATATTAAATTTAACAGATTATTATTATTAAGTTGAAGGGTTTTTAAATTCACACCGTAAGTGACCACTGCCAGGTCATCCGCGAAGGCCTGAATATGGAAGAGGTCATTATTTAGTTTTAAGATGGAGTTAAAATAGATGCTCCAAAGGGTAGGGGATATAACCGAACCCTGTGGAGCACCCATAGATAGTACTTTGTTCAGTTTGATGGAATTGTCCAAAAATGAAATTTGTCTATTGGAGAGATATGAAAATATAAAAGATTGAAAAGAAGGGGGAAGGTTTATGTCAGAGAAAGCTCGTGGTAAAATACTCCAGTTCATGCTGTCAAAGGCCCCGCAGATGTCGACAGTGGTCAAGGAGACAAGGTTAATGGATTTGTGGGGGGTAATAGATTCGATCAGCCTGTAAGCAGCATCCTCGCAGCAGGTAAGCTCTTTAAATCCAAATTGGAGAGGATGCAGAGCCCCCTCAGTAGTCAGCCAAAAGTTAAGTTTTTGAATGAAGATTTTTTCAATAATTTTTCCGAGGGTGGGAAGGAGAGAAATGGGCCTAAAAGAGGAGCACAGGGAAGGATTCTTACCTGGCTTATTGAAAAATAAAACGTTAGCATTTTTGAGGCATGAGGGAAAGTGACAAAATTTAAAACAATAGTTAAGAGATTTAGAAAGGAGGGAAGGGAAGAATTTAAAAATTTGTTTCCATATGGTAAAGTCCAGGAGATCGAGTCCCGGAGCTTTACCAGATTTAAGGTTGTTGAAAACTGAGAGAAGCTCTGCATCGGAGACCGTCCCCAAGCCTTCGATAGGGAGGGAAAAAGTTGGGAAACTAACAAAGTCTGTATCATCTTTAAAGTGGTGATCCAAAAGACGTTTTAATTTATCAATATGGCTAAGGGAGGGGGAATCTGGGAAATAAAGATTTAAGTTGCTTAATTTCTTATGTTTTTGGAAGGCGAATCTAAAATGGGAGCCAAAAGTTTGGTTGCAATTGGAACAAAATTTTTTCCAAGATTCAAGTCGGGTTTTCTTTATCAATTGTTTATATTTAGCCCTGTTGCGTTTGAAAAGAAGTTTAGCTGCTAGAATAATATCTGGGGGAGCGGAGTTCCTCTCGAGTGATTTGACTCTTTTAGAAAGGGCTGTGACAAAGTTCCGAAATTTTGATAGGTCTTTACTCCACCAAGAAAAATTTGAGACTTTTGATTTTTTCTTCCGAATGAAAGATAGGGCGCAATTTTGGGCTATGTCAAAAAGGGTTTCAAAAAATAAGTCAAGGGAGGGGATATCAATGATTTTATCTAAAAGGGAAGTTAAAGGTTTAAGGTGGGATTTAAAGTTATGAATGAATTTTCCTATACCATATTGTGTTTTTAAAAAGAAGGAGTTGTTTAAGAGAGGGGAAAGGTTCAAGGAGATTTGAATAAATTTGTGGTCGCTAAGAGAATCACTCGAGAGGACTTCCCAGCTTACGAGAGAGTCGAAAAGAGAAAAGTTTATTAATGTTAAGTCAGGAAACCCGACGCCAGAGTGGGAAACGAATGTTGGACCACAGTTAGGATCATTGCAGAGTAGTAAATTATTGTTGAGGCAGAAATCTATTAAATCGAGTCCCCTTTGGTCCGTAAAATTGTAGCCCCACATCCGGGCCCGGGCATTAAAGTCACCTAAGAGGATTGTATTTCCTGAAAGAAAATCATAAGGGGAGAGATCGGATAGTAGTTCAGTAAAATCGTCATGGGGTGGAAAATAAAGGCTTCCAACGGACAGAAATTTGCCCGTGGGAAGTAGTATATCTATGAAGATAGACGAGGAGGTTTTAAATTTAAAGTTGGCAGTTAAGGAAGTATTAAAAATTAAGATTATTGGTTTTTGGGAGAGAGAGGTGAATTGGAGAGTACCAGGGGGGGGAGAAAGAATTTTACCTTGTAGAATGTAAGGCTCTTGGAGACAGATTACATCAATATTATTATCTAGGGCGAATTTAATTGCGTTTGAATGGGCGATTAAAGAATGGTTTGTATTAATCTGGATACACTTAAAGGACATCGAACGAAGTTGAAGAGGCAATGCCAGGGACCGGACAAGGGGAAAAAAACAAAGAGCTGACACAGGCTTTAAAAGTCAGTAGTAAGGTCATCCAAATTAAGTAGTATGAAAACATATATATACATTAAAACAAGGACCAATAATAATACTAATTAAAATATATACATTAACACAAGGATTAATAAGCATATATAAGAAAGTGATAACACACGAACGTAGAACTAATTGGTGAAAGGAGTCATACCTTAAGCTTCCTTTTGGAGAGCTTTAATTTTTGCTATCTCTACTTGGTATGTCCGGCAGTTTTTCCGGTCATACACTGAATGGTTAATTTTATAATTTAGTCTTGGGTTGTCATCATTTGAAGTGGCACAATTTACACAGGTGGGTGATTTCGCTTTGCATTCCTTAAACGTATGACCAGGAATTGTACATATCCCACAATTGCCCACAGGGTAGTGGCAAAAGTTTGCAGTATGTCCGTACCCTTGGCAGTTGAAACATATTTTTAAGGAGATGTATCTCTTTATGAAGAAGTGTGTGAAGTGATTGAAGACTTTTTTTGCCTCGAGGAAGTGAGAAGCTGGAAGTAGATCCATGAGGAACACCCAATTGAAGTTTCCATTCCTGGCTTTGAAATTTTTTAAGATTTTAATCTCCTCAGGTTTAAGAGAAGGATGGTTGTTGCACAATAGTGTTTTAATGTTGTCTTCAGAGTAGTTCGGAGGAACGTTAAATATGATTAGTGCTCGCCTTTTATCTTCCTGCTTCCGGATTACAAATTGGTCGTTAACTGCAGAGTTAGTGAACAGTGACAAAAGTTTATCAGGATCACTTTCTCTGCAAGTTACTTTGAGAGTACCGTTTGGGAGTGACGTGACGTTTTTAACATTAGCTCCAGAAGGAACCGGAAGAGAGAAAAGATTTTGCTTGAGTTGTGCGTTCCCCAAGGAGCGGTCCCTCCCTTGGAGGAGGACGCTGGACAAGGAGCGAGGAGCGTTAGTTGAAGTACCAGGTCCAGTGCGAGCATTAGTAGAAGAAGAAGTTGAAAAAGGCTTGTTGGACGCACGTCCAGGAGCCGAATTGGATGAGTTCAAATTCAAAGCGGCGGAAGTGTCTTTTTTTAAAGCAGTGGAAAAAGACCTGAATTCGTTTAGCATCAAGGATTTGAATTGTTTTAGATCATCATTGATAGTTTTTGAAAGTTTAGTGGTGATCTGCTCCGATATATCTTCATTAAGAGTTTTTGAAAGATTATTTGAGATCTGTTCAGATAAAGCATAAGGATCTCGGATCATCATGCGAGAACGAGGAGAGGGAATATGAGATAGGTTACTCTCCAAGGAGTGTCCCGCAATACGGATTTCCTTAATCCTTTCCTCTATATATGATTTTTGAGCTGCGTTCATTTTCACATATCTTGTTATATAGTTATTTAGTTTAGAGACGTTGGTTAGTATTTTTAGCAGATGCTCGTTGTTGATATTCAATGGAATAGAAGAGGCATCTGTGAAGTTTGAACCAGGGCTGGACACGGTCGACGGAGCTTGAGAGGGAGACAAGTCTTTAGAGGAAGGAGGAGGAGGCGGCGAAGGCGAAGAGACAGAGGCTCCAACGATAACAGCGACACCAGAAGCAGCAGCAGCAGCAGCAGAACCCGGACCAGGAGGAGGGGAAGACAACGATGACCACTGCAGAGGAGGAGGAGCAAGAACTGGAGGAGTCCCAGGAGGAGGACGGGGCGATGACGACGACGAAAAGGCTTTAGAAGTTGACCTGGATGATAGTGCAGTAGGAGAAATTTTTTGCACGTCCCCAAGGAGCGAAGGCGGAGCAAATGGAGAGGGAGGAGAGACCGAAGAACAGGAGGCAAATGCTCTGGACGTAGATCTCGTGGAGAGAGGCAAAATTGAAGAGGTTGTCTTTGACGAAGGTTGAGAAGAAGTTGATAATATTGAAGTTGGTGCGAGTGGAGAGGTGTGAGCAGAGGGCTGGGAGGCTCCACCGTATCGAGGAAGCCGAGGAGGAAGGATCGAAGTTGAAAATAATTGAGAGTCATAAATTTTTGATGAACGTGAGGTGCACTTGAAGTTAGTAAATCTGATTGGATTCCCAGTTGTGGGGGTGTCCTCAGGATCTAATAGAGCACTGTTATCCACTGCGCGATCTTTGACAGAATTTGGGCTGAGAATGGTAGAGGAGTTTCCGTCAGAAGCATTGATGTTAGTAGAAGAGTTGTCCAAGGCTAAAATAGTTTTTTCAGCGATCATAGAGTTTTTAGCTGAGGGATTAGCTATTGGAGGATTTAATACCAGAGGCGAAATCACCACGGTAGGAAGAAGAGGAAAGTCTGCAAGTGTGAATTTTTCTTTGTTGGAAGACATAGTTCACAATAATTGATATTTGAATATGATATGGTTAGGAATGTATGATAAACTTCTATTTACCTAAAGGAGTTAATAAAGTACACTTGCAATAAACAATATTCTGATAACACAAAGTTTACCATTAACCAGGGTAGGAGGTGTTGCCACAATATATTATAAAATTAACACATATATACATTTAATACAGGATTCTATACACTTCATCTTTGTAAGTTTTTAATTTCTCGAAATCCCTAAGAAAGTGTAGATAAGAATCATAAGGAGGATGAAACCAGTCAGTGGGAACCTTATTGGAGAATATAAGGACAAGTACCACCCTAAATAAGATGATAATTAACAAGGAAAAGATTAATTTATAGAGAAACGCGAAAAAGGGGGATTTTCCTGTTGAAAGGGATGATACCCGGATATGTCGAAATCGGTCAAAAAATGGAATAAATGATATAATAGGATTGTAGACATCAAGAGCTTTCCAAATATCCAAAAATTATGATGATAGCTGTAATAGAGCGTGAGATATTGATAATTGAAGAAAATAGAGGATGGTGAGCATTGACGAGCAATAAAAATGTTATATATCAAAAGAATATCAATTATAAAAGGAAGCAAGTGCTATTATTGGAGCTCTATGACCAATAGGAGCCGAGATAGACCTGGATATTGAAAAGGGGTGTCAGTTCGGCGCAGGGCCAAAAGTAAAAGGGGTGTCAGTTCGGCGCAAGGCAGAAAAGTGTTCCAAAACAGCTGTAATTATAAAAACCATGCTTAAAATCGTAAATGTTTTAGAAATTGGAATATTTTTCAAATTATTAAAAGGAAGAAGAGAACAACTGAGCGTACGGGTGGGCAACGGGAGCAAACCACTAGCGAAAAAGGGAGAGGGTATGTTTGGAATAATTCCAAAAATGAAGATCGCAGAAGCGAAAGTAAAAAATTTTTGAAACAGACATTTTTAAAATGTAAAATATATATAGAAATTTAGCAATTAATGAAAAAATACTTTTCAATAAACATTGACAAAACATTATATTATATGAATATACACTTGAAATAATAAAAAGAAGAATATATAATGATATGTACAGTTGTATAAAGTGCTCGATTTGAGCACTTTTTGAAGTTTTCCCCATTACAATTGTATTGCTGAATTGAAACAATGAGATGGAATATTTTAAATTTATAACAAAGGATTTCTCACCCACCAGGCATCGCAGGAGAAAAACACTTATACCGAAATAAAGCTGGTGAGAAGCACAACACAAGTATGTAAAACACTTATAACTACATCACGAAATCACGCGCACACGGCATAAAAGGCGAGAGCGTAAAAAAGAGCGTGCTCACACGTTGGACGCGAAGGACGAAGGCCGTTTGTAAGGAGTGTCGAAAGCCCAGACCATCCGTCTCGTCCGAGGACTTAGAGAATCAATTTGGATGGTCGGGAAAAAGTTTGTAAGGAGTGTGAAAAAGTTATTCTACTTTGTAAGGAGTTCTAGTTTGTAAGGAGTGTGAAAAAGTTATTCTACTAAGAATTGTAGCAGAGGGTCTGCGTCTCAATATCACGCCACTGTTTCCTAGTTCAGTGTCCTGGAAAGTGCAAAGAAAATCGCGAACTTGGAGATCTGCAGATGGAGCACATCACTGTGTAGTTTCGCTGTGAAATAAGCATAGGTAAAATGAAAGTTTACGTATAAAGCACGTCACTGCATCGTCTATCTCACTGTCATGGAGGTGTGAAAACTGTAGACTTTGAAAATTTTATGTGAAAGGCACGACACTGCATAATCGTATCACTGTGATGGAAGTGCAAAGAAAATTGTAAGTCTGGAACTCTGTATGTGGATGACGTTACTGCATCACTTCTCGCTGTGAAAAGAAAGTTTTCTTGTGAGAACAACACATCACTGTCTGCATCATATCACTGAATTTTCATGTATGGACGAATCTTAGTTGAGGCACACACTTTATCGATACACCAATGCATACATATACATACAGTCTGATGACACAAATTCTCTCTCAGGAATTTACAATACCCATTAAACATTAAGTCCCTGGCTTTTTTTATTTTTTTTTTACAAAAAATAATTCCCTACTTAATTCGCCATTATTCAATTTTCAAAATACAGTACTTTCTCCTATCGTTATTATCATTTTTTGTTTTGTTTTTTATTCCTCTTTCTCACATTCCTTTCAACATTTAAGTTGCCCACAAAATTTTCTCACTGATTAAACATCTCACCATTTACTAATATTTACAAATACATTATGCTATCTCATTGAAAATACAAAGAAAAACAAACAAATAAATTTTTGTCAATATTATCACGAATTGCCATGCCATATTACATTTCCTAATAAATTCAAAATTTGTACAAACACAATAAACATATTTTTTTTTTCAAATTATCAATTAACTCTCCTTTATATATCCCTTATATACATAATCCCAAATTCTGTATTCCGAATCTCGCCTTAGCGTTTAGAATTTTCATCTAATAGACCATTTCCTAAAAATTTTCATACTTCTCTTACATTTATTCTTATCATAAATTTTTGCAAATTTTCTTTTCAATAAACCATTTACAAATAAAATTCATAATTCTCTTATCCTTTTTTTTTTATCACAAACTCCTTGGAAATTTTACCAATTTGCGTCCGTCGTTCTCTTTAATACTATCTGCCATAAATCCGTAATTATCTTACATTTTAAACTCCCTTATATTTCTTTCACGGTCTACATTCGTAACTTCTTTATATTAAACCTTCCGTAAGCAGTAAGTATTTACTTTAATTTCTTCCTTGTAAACCGTCAGCTATCTTTTTCTTTTCTTTTTTTCACCCATATAAACCCGTGAGTACCTATGCACAGAATAAACTTTTCCCGTCAACGTCAGTACACAAGCCCTTTTCATGAAACCAGTTTTCCCAGGGTTGGCAAGACTCAGATATTCGGATAATTCCGGATTTTCAAAGGATCCCGTGCCCTTACAGTTGTGGCCCCGCAGAATAAATCCTGTGTGTTTGGCCGACCGGCCTCGTGTGAGAGATAAAGATGTGTGTTATCTACATGTTTGAGTGTTTTTTTTTATTTTTATAATATGTAAAAGGGAATTTTAAGTGTGATATGCAGAATTCTTTTTGGATTACCAAGGTGTACTGTATGCCGATGAAAGGGGTAAGTGTTTTTATTTAACCATTAGCTTTTAAAAAGAAGAAAAATTACTTTATCGCGCATGGCTAAATATTAACATGGAACCTCACCATGGTTTGCTAAATGCGCAATATAAGTACGTCTAGGATGGTAGATCATTCCCCTAGTTTCACTCAAAAATGTATAGATATTCCTTAAAGTTTTAATTTTTAACCTTAAAAATTTATTATATTACTGTGTTAGTATTTTTTAAATTTTTACCTATGTCTCATTGTCGTCAATTCCTATTCATTGCTATCCCTTATGTTAAAAAAAATGTATGTTATTCTCATTCCTTACTTATTTATTTATTTTTAAAACATTTATTTACTTTATCCAAATTTCGTGTCCTTACAAATTTACTCATTGATTTTAATGTAATTTCCCTTTATTCTTATATTTAAATTCTTTTTATTACCATAAAAGTAATTTTCACCATATCCATTCCTATATATTTTATTTATTTATTCCGTTTTTCTTCTAAATCACTCGCTTATAATATTTAAAATGTCGCAACGTCTTTTCCGTTACGGTCTTACTTAAATTCATTATTTTTGCAATAATTATTTAGAATTCCATCTGTTTATAATGCACTAGTTATTTAAAATTACTAAAATCCCCTTTAATTGCACTCCAATATTATTTTAAAATTTCATGTTAATTTAAACTTTCCTAATTTATGCAATATTTATTTAAAATTCCCTAATTAATAATTCAATGTTTATTTAAAATTTCCTAATTAGTGTAATATTTATTTGAAATTCCCTAATTAATAATTCAATGTTTATTTAAAATTTCCGAATTAATGTAATATTTATTTAAAATTTCCTAATTTATGCAATATTTATTTAAAATTCCCTAATTAATAATTCAATGTTTATTTAAAATTTCCTAATTAATGTAATATTTATTTAAAATTAATTCTATTTTATGCAATATTCATTTAAACATTCTTCTAATTAATGTAATATTTATTTAAAATTACTTCTATTTATAATGCAATATTTATTTAAAATTTCTTTTATTTATAATTCAATATTTATTTAAAGTTTGCGCCCCGTTTTACGCGCTTTTCGTGCAGTTTTTGATGTATACTTTCTCTCACCCTTTTTTTTTTTTTTTTTATATATATATATATATATATATATATTTGTATATAAAATTTGTTGTAGTCGTGTTTCCAAGATTAAACCATATTTCTCTTCAAATTCTTACCTAACCATATTTTTCTTTATTTACAATTTCAATATCGAGTTTAAAATATAAAAAATTTGTATACCTATTCCTACATTTATTTTAAATTTTTATTCTTTTCTAACCTTACTTCTTAAAGCATACGTGTGAGAAGGCATTGGCCTATGTACTGATGTCTTGTTAAGTTTCTCTTCATCCTGTATACTCTCCCCGATTCTGGAACCTTCCTGCGCAGAATTGACTAAGGAGAAATCCCTGTGTTTTTCCCTTGTATCAGAAACCAGTTCTTGCGATTGTGCTTGTACTGTTTGCGTTTGTACGGAATCAGTCCCCTTTTTATTTTCGATGTTTTCCTCTTGCCCAAGCTGGGGAGGGGGGGGGGAATCGTCAAGTTGCACTTGACGCTGGTCCAGAATACGGTCCGAAATAATGGCATTCTCGTTGTTGGTGCTCTCTGGCATGTGATGAGGAGGGATGGCATGTTCAGTGTTAGTCGCATTTTCTATCTCTGGCACGGCTAGGTTCTTTGCCAGGGGTACGGGTGCGCAGTTGTTTGTGAGAGGAGGAGGGGGCGTTCGTTCATCGTTATTGTGTTGGCTGTTGACATTCTGCGATTGGCGTGCGTTTTGTTTACTTATGACTTGTGGCTCAAACTCGTCAAATAAGAAATACGGGAAGGAATTGTTGTTTTCCGGTTGAGGGGATTGAATTGGTTCTATATTTGGGGTGGGTAATAGTGGCGATTTGTACTTCATAATTTTCGTTGATTCCTGTGGGTGTTTTAAGTGTTCCCTCCTATCGATGATAACTCTCAGACGATTTATGTGGACTCTTTGTGTCTTAGCGAAAGGTTTTTCACACAATTGGATAATGTATATGAACCTGTTTATTCTATTTATTATTCGGTATGGACCTGAGAACTTTGCTGTACCAAACGCATTTTGTCCCTCTAGAAACACTCGACTCCCTATTTTTAACTCTTGCATGTTGGCTCTGGAAAACTGCTGTTCTTCCTGTCGGTCTTTTGCCTGATTTAAATTTTTGGTTACTGCCCTAAAAGTATTTTGCATGGTAGTGATTTTATTTGAAATGTAATTGGGGTATGTTGTGTCCTGTTCATTTAAAATCTGTGACTCGAATAGTGTTGGTGTGTCCCGCCCGTAGAAAAGAAAATTTGGTGTTTCCCCTGTTGATGAATGTACCGTTGCGTTGTATGTCATCGTGTGAATTTGGACTGCTGTATCCCAATAAGGCGAGTTTTCTGTGAGTGTGTATATGGTATTTTTAATGGCATGGTGTGATTTCTCTATTTGTCCATTTACGAACGGGCATCGAACTGACGTGAGTCTTGATATTATCTGTAACCTCCTTGTCATTGCTTGGAAAATTTTTGATGTAAATTGTGTACCGTTGTCACTTTGGATCGTCCAGGGAAAACCTTTGTCTACAAAACATTCTAACAGCCTCTCCGCTATAGTTTCCGCCCGTATGTCAGGAATAGGGAATACTGTGAGGTACTTTGTGAATTGACAGATCATGGTTAGCAGATATTTGTTATTATTTACACTTGTTTTGAAAGGGCCGCATAAATCAATTGATACTTTATGAAGAGGGCCTTCCGGTGTAGAATTTCTGCCCATTACTGCTAATTGTAATTTTCCCTTCCTTGCACGGCATGTCTCACAAGAAAGTACATAATTATGGGTGTCACTGTACATCCCGTTCCAAAAATATCGATCTTCTAACAGTTTGAAGGTTTTGTCAACCCCTGAATGTGTGACGTGAGCCATGGCTAAAACATTTCTTTGTAACCCCCGCGGAATAACAATTGTCTTCTTGTAATCCTCTCGCCAAGGACGATCTTTCCATCTACCTATATGCATTAGTAAGCCTGTTTCTTCGTCGATATAAAATGCCTCATAATTCTTGTTGTTTTTATTTTTATAACTCCTCAAATTTTCTCTTAGTTCTTTTATTTTTGTATCTCTATCTTGTTCTCTCAAAATGTCCCGAATACTGGGGACGTCTATCATTTTATTTACATTATTTATATATATACTTTCTGCGTTGACATATCCATTACTTTCATCCTGTGTCCTGTGTTCAACATTGTTGATACACTGTCCGCTGGTTTGTTTATTTACAATTTCGCTCTTTTCAAATCCGCTGTGTTCCCCTCTGTTTACATATGAAAACCGGTCTTCGCTGCCCCTCTCCTGCGTCGGGCTAGTGTGACGAGCTTGTTCCGCATCTCTTCTCGCATCGCGGTTGTTTGAAAAATCTTCCCGACTTAAATAATCGGCCAGAACGTTCTCTTTCCCTGGGAGATGGATAAATTTAAATTTATATTCAGCGATTTCAAGAGCCCACCTTTGCATGATTGTGGGAGGATTTTGCATTTTTAAATGGTCCCCTAAGGATCGGTGATCGGACAAAATGAAGAATTCTCGGCCGTAAAGAAAATTTCTAAAAAACTGAATCCCCTGATGGATGGCGAGGAGTTCCGTTTTCACTGCCGGGTATTTCTGCTCTTGTGGATTTAATTTTCTACTATAATAGGCTATGGGTTTTAAAATTCCATCTCTTTTCTGAAGCAAAACTGCGCTCAGAGACACCAAACTTGCATCAGTGTTCAGGAAGAAGTCATGGTTAAAGTTCGGCTGTATTAAAATGGGTTTTTTAAAAAAACAGTCCTGCAATTTTTGGAATGCGTTCTCGTGTTCTGGGTTCCAATGAAATTTCTTGTCTTTTTGTGTTAAATCTGACAATACTGCCGTTATCTGTGCGTAATCCTTAATTGAATTTCTGTAAAAGTTGCATACTCCGAGGAATCTTTTTAATTTTCTCAAGGTTTTTGGGACCGGGAAAGATGTAATTTTTGTAATGTTGCTGTCCGTTGGACTTATCCCTTTATCTGTAATTTCGTATCCCAGGTAATCAATTTTGTGTAGAAAGAAGTCACATTTATTCGGTGACAGTGTTAAATTGTTCTCTTTGAGTCTTTTAAATACCTTTTGTAATTTTCTTTTCATATCTTCGTATGAATCGGCCGGTATAATAATGTCATCGATATAGGCCAGAACATTTTCTTCATATAAATCTCCCAAAACAATATCCATTATATTTTGAAAAATAGGTGCCGAACTTATGTGGCCAAATACCATCCTATTATATTTAAAATTTCCCCAAGGTGTAGTGAAAGAAAAAATGTCTTGTGCGCTTGGATTTAGTACCACCTGAGAAAATGCACTATTAAAATCTAATTTCGAAAAATATCTGAATCCTGATAATTTTGTTATGATGTCGTTAATTTTTGGAATATGGTAAGGGAATATAGTTGAGATATTATTTATTAGTCTGAGGTCTAAGCATAATCTATGCTCTCCGTTTTTCTTTTTTACGAGTAACATTGGACAGGCGTATTTGGATTGCGTTTTTGCGATAATTCCTGCCTGTTCTAAATCTTTTAACTGGGCTTTTGCCGTATTTTGTAGAGAATATGGGATGTCGTAGGGTCTGGATTTAATCGCGTGGTTATGTGTTAACTCGATATTAGGTTGGATTATGTCCGTAGCTCCTATTGTTGAATTTCTCTTCGAAAAAATGTCCGCGTACTGTACTAAAAATTCCTGGAAGTCCTGTTTCATGTTTTCGTTCATATGTTGTAGATTGAAATCGTCAGGTTTAATGTCTCGCCTCCTCTGTTCTAAAATTTCCGGTGTCGCTTGTATTAAATTTATTATCTCTGTATGGTCCTGTAATTTTTCGTCATTTTCTGTATTTTGCTCCTGTTGAATTTCAAATTGTTCAGATAGCGACCCTAAAATCATGTTTTTATTTAACGTTATATCTGATTGAGTGGTATTTTTTACATTGATCCAAATGCCTGTTTCTGCCATTTTGTAAACCCCATATTCCATATTTACGTATGGTTTCTCCGCCGGCTCAAATAATACTTCTGTGCCTTCCTGAATTTCAATTTCTGGCACCACAAAAATCGATTTAGTCTGGTTTGGCATTAACTTAACTTTTCTGTTTGTCTTAGTCACGTTAGGTTTTAGTACGGTATTGTAAATTTGATCCTCCTGTGATTTTTGACTGTGGGTATTTAGGGGGATTTCTGTATTACCAATTTTTAATACGTTACTCTGTGTGTCTAGGACCCCTGCATGTTTTTGAATAAAATCGTATCCCAGAATTCCTTTATATGTGTGAGGGAAAAGTGACCTAGTTATAAAAAATATATGCTTAAATTTTTGGTTATTAATCTTGAAACCGATTTCTACAGTCTTGGTATAATCGATGTTGTGTCCTGAAAGAGTCGTGATTGTTACCGCTCTTGAAACATATTTTACAGCAGTATTTTCTTTAATTTTCTCGAAAATATCATTCGCCAAAACTGAAATAGATGCGCCGGAGTCTAAGAGAATTTTCGTCTTAGTGTTTTGAAATTTAATTTCTACCGTGGGTAATTCCGTATTTAATTCATCTCCAACTGACGCGATAAGTTCAACTTTGTCCTTCCTGTCCTTAAAGTCCTCTCTTTCTCCACTATTTTGGGTTCTGTAACTACCAAAATTTTCTCTATCAATTTGAATTTCATACTTTCCAACATTTTGTCCCTCGTTCTCAATATTTATTTGTGTAACATGCCTTAAATTTTTATCCTCTCTGGAATTCTTTCTATCTATGCACTGAACCTCTCTTGAATTATTTTCTATGCAATTTCTATCACTAACAGGGATTTTATTTTTATTTAACGGAGACTGAACCCTAATTCTACGCCTTTGTTGACGATCATTCTCAATCTCCCCTTCTAGTTTAAATTTCTGTTAAAATTTGCATTTCGCCTAAAATCAGTTCTGTTAAAATTTGTTTTCTGTCCAAAATCATTCCTGTCATTGGCGTATCTGTCCGAGCTATCCATATATTTAAATTTACCTTGGTTTTGTCTCTGAAAATCATTTTTGTAACGCGGAACCTCAAAATTCCGTTCGCCATTCCTATGTGTATATTTTTGGCTACCCATTCTTCTTTCATTAACATATTCGTTTCCATAAGTTCGCTTTTCCTCCCTATAGCCTTGAGTACGTGAGGGGTAAAATCTATCTGGGGGTACATTGTATGTCGTATTGGGCAACCTCTCCACATAATCTTGTTGGTGACGATTGGGGGATATTCTCCGTGCATAATGTGTTGGTCTGCGCGAAGAATTATGCCTGGTCTGTAATGATATGTGCGCTTGATTATTTCTCTCTCTAATATAATGCCAGCAATCCTGCATACAATGTCCAAATTTACCACAAAAATCGCATGAATATGTGTTCGTTATCTGATAATCATTTTTGTTTTCTCTAATTTTAAGATGATTTATTTCTTCTGTTATTTTTTCCAGTAAATTAGAATTAAACTGTTGTTGTTCCTTTTTAAATGTTTGAATATCACTGTACTGAGATATGTTATTTACTTCAACTGTTGTCAGATTGGCCGCTTCTAAATTTTGGGCAATTTTTACCGCATCCTTAAAGCTTTTTGGGTCATTTTTCATAATTTCTTTCCGATATTCGGGCTCAACTGCCTCCAAAAATTTACTTAGGCTGAGTTTGTCCATAATTGCGTGTGTGTGTTCATTAAGTTGTGTTTCACCTACGTAGTTTAAAGTTAATGTTGTAATTCTATGTGCTAATTCTTTAATATTTTCTCCCTTAGTTTGTTTAGCAGTTGAAAAAAGAATTTGATTTGTAGTGACATTAGGTTCGGATGTGAAAAAATCTAGGAATTTTTGCTTGAAAATGTCGAAAGATGTTTCGCTACGCAGATCCTTTGAGCTGATGTAGAATTTTCTTGCGTTTCCGCGCAGACGGGATTTAACAATTGCTAGCTTCTCTAAATCGTTCCAATTTGTTAGTTCACTTAAAGATTCCATCTTTTCGAAAAATATGGAGGTCTCATTTTCGTCGCTTCCGCTCAGTTCTCCTAACAAGGAAATAATCCCCGGAATCCTACTTGTAGGCGTCACCGTCATATCACCCCTTTCTGTCATTTTTTAAAAAAAATTGTTAAGTTTTTCCTTAATTTTCTAATCCAAAATTTCTATCCCTACGAACACTGCGCGTTTACATAAATACAACACTTTTCATGCAACATAAAATACAATTATTGATACTCAGAAATCTTAAACATAAAATCATACTCCTACGCAATTCTTATCTCCCAAAAATTTATCTCCCAAAAGAATATTACCATCCATTATTATTTTCTCCAATTTTTCTCCCCTAACTCAATATATTTAAATCCTATAATTCTTTTTCTTAAATATACACAATATTTCTTAAAATACACACATCATATACATATGGCATAACACTTGTGACAACATCTATTTTCTTAAATGTCCTCATTTCCTTACGTTAAGTTTACTTTTAAAGTTTAAGTTTTTTATTTTATTTTAAATTTATTTCAAGATAATTTTATTTTATTTCAAGCTAATTTTATTTTTAGTTTTATTTTAAGTTAATTTTATTTTATTTTAAGTTTATTTTATTTTAAATTTTCCTATCGCGCACATTAATTTTAACTTATTCACAAAAAAAAATTTTCAGTTATTTTAACAATTATTTTTATTTCGAATCCTGGTCATCGGAACCATTTTTGTTATGTGGGTTTTCACCACACGTCCTGTTAGAACGCATAAATTAGTATAGTTTCTCATCTCCGACATTGGCCGTGTCGAACAAAAAATACATAGAATTAAACTAGTGGCAAATGAGGACAACGGACATGATATAAAATAATAACAATGTGTTTTATTTGATAAAAATGAAATTAAAAAATAATAATAATAAAAACATATTTGATTGGTTCAATTAACATTCTTAACAAATTGCAATGACTCTCCATTGACATTTTCAAAAATCAAGAATACTTAAAGCATGTATGTAATTAAAATCTCCATTTATGTTTGCAATTAAATTCGTCCCTACTATTTACTCAAGTATGGATTTAACAAGATGTCGAGAGAGTAAGACGTTAATTAAAACTGTGTCAACAGACTAGATATGTGATACATGCATTTCATACCTTCGAATATCGTTGGATGTGACACTGGATACGGGGCACTTCGGTGGAGGAATCGCCGGACATCGCTGCAGGCGTAATTTTTGAGAGACTCTTCTCTCTCGAGCACACAAACCAATTCTCCGTTCTGTCTGCAATCTTAAACTCAATTCCCGTTCTTTTTGAAAATTCTCAAACTCTCTCGATCATCGGAAAAATGTCTCCTCCTACACAATTAAGCCCCAGGTTTGTTATTGGTCCCCCCAATCAAAGCCCCTGGTATCTTCATTGGATATATCCCAAAAATGTCCGGCTATTGGGTGCTGTGCTGACAGGAGGATGGCGACCACCCCAGAATTAATATCTGGCAGGTGGACCGCGGGTTCCCACGACCTTGCGTGCACGTGCACCCGAACCGGACAAGGGTCAGCTCTCCCCAAGAGCGCCCTGCTGCGCCCCTTTGTAACTGGGGAATCGTTGTCCACATTTCCCAGAAACATGGCTTGCTCATCCTTTTGCAGGTGTTTTCTTAGGGAAGTGTATATGCATTACCGGAGAAGTACAGGGACCGTCTTTATAGGTTACACTCCGCCATAATTTGCAATGTCCCAAATTTGCCTTGGGACAATATCATTCCACCAATCCATACATATAATAATTTCAAATGCATCACCACTATACAATACATATGCTAAGCTCTTAATTAATTTAAAACCGCAAGCTCGGTCTCCATGGAAACGGGGAAAAAACCTCTGTTGGGAAAGAACTCCTTTAGCGGATAGCCGAGGAATTTAAAATTATGACATCTTTAAAATTGCGATCCTGCGGGCAATTTTCATTATATCTTGACTAGATTGGACTTGTAAGAATGCCAGATATTTCAGCTTTCTAAAAATGTAAATTATTAGTCGAAATTATGAGTACTTTTTACTATGCGAGAATTTAAAAACCAAAGTTCGTTTTTTTGAACCCAAAGTGACTTTTGTTTTAAAATCTTTAAAAAATATTAGAATTTATCCCTGAGATTTGAAATTTATATATTTTTACTGGCAATTGTCTGCTCTTTCCGGTGGTGTAATTTGTGTTTTTCTACGACGTCTGGATGGTGGAGATAAAGCGGGAAAAAGAGGAAAAAACGGTCGAAATCGCATAAAACATTAAATAACAAAAAAATAATTCAAATTTTAAAAATCGGTTTTCGCGTGTCATCTTCCCAACCCCCGGGTATCCTCCGATTGCCAAATTTCGTAGCTCTCCGACGCGCGGTCGCTGAACCTATAGTGTATAAGACACACACACAGACAGACAGTCAGACATTGCCTTTTATTATTTAAGATAGATAGATATAATTATAATTAATTCTTTCATCTCTGTAATAGAAACGTTTTATTGCTCTCTACAGAGAGTTCCACAAATCATAAATATATTTTTGTGTTCATCTTAAATTGTCCAAAGCAAACTATATTTTAAAACCATTATATCTCACATCAAGAACATAAATTATTTCAAGAGACAGAAGTAAATAAAAAAATATATATCTCCCTATCTTTCCAGATTTGCAATTTCTGTTAAGTTAAAATTTCTAAAATCGATAATCAGTTTAAATTCGTCATACAATACCATAAAATATTTAAAGTATATTCTGAAATAATAAAAAAAGCCGAAGTTACTCTGTTAATATTTGTTCCACGAGATTTTGGAGAAAGAAAAATGTTGCTCAATTTAAATAAAGCATAAATCTATCATATTTGTGTTGATTATTATATTATTCCTGTACTAGTTATAAAAATATAATGCATTATGAATTTGGGTCAAATATTTTTAGAATAAATTCTAGGATAGAAATTTATGTTACGACAAAATTTAAGCTAATGTACAATTTGGTCGTAAATAAAATACTTTATTTGAAAACTGCACAACTCAAATACGTAGAGTTATTAGAAAAACAAGAAAAATCAATCATGCATAAAGCATTAATTATGAAACATTTTTCAACTTCAATGCAATTTTATTTAAACATCTCTAAAATGCGATGCATTCCTCGGTAATATTTTTAAAATTATCACAATACTACATAATTTTATTATATTTGAAACTTAAAACTTCATCGAAAAAAATGAACTTCATTCAAATGACGGCATTGAAATATAAATTGCCTCTATATAAAAGTAGCATTTCATTCATAAACATTTTTCTAATCATTTCATTCATCACAATGCTATAATAATTTATTTTATTTAAGAACTTAAAACCATGGAGGTACAAGTAATTTAACTCTATGCTTAAAACTTCATCGAAAAAATCGTCTGCTTCTCTAAGTAAAATCAATGAATGTTTCATACATATCAACTATATTGCAGACTCCATGAGCTAAATAATTTTGCGTTAAAGAAATGCAGCAATGAGGAATTTTCACGGTTTTTTTTTATTTTTATCGTGTAGTAGAGAAAAAATCATGAATGATAGTATATATTTTTTTTAATTTTTGAACTTAGATAGATAATATAAAAATGTTTAAACTCGCACTTAGCAATCCGGCGCGAAAACGCTGTTTCTGTAATGGCCGCTCTTGTGACGTCACTATACATGTAAACAAAGAGAGCAAGCAATACACTGTTTACTGTGGATTCCGAGAGGTGCTCACTTGATTCGCCGACAAAATATTTTATTTATCATATTTTTATAATGAGTGAGATTCTAAAACCGACCTACAAGTACAGTTTAGTACCTTGCTGCACAAATACAACGGTTAATTCAGTTGATAAGCTGTTTTTTAATATTCCAAAATATCCAATTAAACGAAAAGCATGGACTAAAGCAATGAAAAGGGACGAGCAGAAAAATCCAAAATTATCGAATAAAACATATTTTTGGTGTTGTGAAGATCATTTTTCGGTAAGTAAACATTTGCTTCTGTTTAAATATTATTTACTTGGATTTATGGCCGTAACCAAGGGTTTTTTCGGAGGTTCAAACCCCCCAAAATGAAAAAGTTAACATTGAAAAGGTAAAGATCCATCAAGATATGAAATGTGGGTTTAACCCCCTCCGCCCCCCCCCCCCCGAAATAAAATCCTGGATACGATCTTGCTTGGATCAATAATAAACTATAAATAATCATGTGTATAAATAGTAATTTAAAATTAAAGAATTTTGTGGTCAAGTTAGGGATTGAACAATAAAACATACTCTAGCTTGTATCTCAAAATAATAGGTTTAAAAAACATAGAATCAAACCTTAAAAATATCTCACAATTTATTAAACAGGGGTGGCGCTAGAATCTGTCCGAGGGGGGGGGGGGTGCAGTAATAAATATCTTAAAATGACACCAGGGTTTTTGGCGCCGCCCGTTATTAAGCCAAACAATTTATTGAAATAAACAATGGCACATTAATTTATAACTATTTCTTTTTGATGATATCTATTGTATAAATAGAAATGCTAACATTATATAGTAATTTATAATAATAAATGGCTGTTATTCCTTGTATAACAAATAAGTTGTGATCATAGGTTGTGCAAACCTCATTTGTTAAATAAAGATATATCTTATCAATATTTATTTGATATATATACTACTACTGATTATACTACTTTAACTATTATTTGTCAGTATAAATACATTATACCTTCAAATTATGCAGTGTTTATACAGTAATGGTTCTATCAACTTTTGTCCCCATATACAGAACACAAAATCCCAGTGTCCCCCCCCCCCCCCTTCATCTGCTAAATAAAATATTCCTTTTTTTGGAGGGGGGAGGGGAGACGAAAAATTAAATAAACTATCTCTTATAATGCTTTTACTCTTCCAATTATATCAAAATAATATAATTTGACATATTACAGAATATTCTATGAAATTTTTTTTAAGTTTCGATAAATCCTTTTAACTTTGTAATGGGAGACATTAAATCAAACTACAAATGTAACTGTTTCTTTAGAACTGTTTCTTGATTCCTCTCTATATTTCAGTTAAAGGAAGATATGGAGAATTATTGGCAATGGAACCTCACAAATCAGACTATGTCATTCAAATTTGGTTTTTTGTAGTTTGTATTGTATTTGAATTTCTTGAGTATTTCAGGCATGCTTTATTTGTCTTTACATAATTTCAAACTTCAATAAAAACTACTATAAAAAAAGTCAATTATCAGCTTAAAAGCGGAATAGGACATTGTAGTGTGCGACTATTTCCACGTGCAATCAAAATTAAAGTTTTAAATGTAAAATAATTGTTCATGCATTTGAATTAGTTTTAGATGTATTTGTCAATATTAATGAAGATCATACATACCTCTTAGTTTTAACTCCTCGCATTTCTGCTCCAATAAAATTGGGATTCGTTCCCAAAACCGAAAACGTACATATAGCATCAATTTTAGGAAGATTATAGGATTGTCCTTTGACAAATCCCAGAAAAATCGACATCTTAAACAAAATGAAATGGATGGGTTATACAATTAAAATATACGGTAAAATTAAAAAAGATTATATAATTTACGGCTCAAAAAATGATTTATAAACTATGAATGCGAACAAGCGAATTGATCTAGCGTTGTTTTTAAAACTTAAACACTGCTACTTCATACACAGTGACGTCAGAGCCAATCACGTAGCGTTTCACGATCACATGACATCGAGTCATTTTTCGCTTATTTAAACTTTAATTTTTAATTTATTCAAAATCATTTTGGCATTTAATGTGACATATTTGAAAATCGTAAGCCTGAAATTACCAGGAAAATATAAAATTGAGCATTTTCCCCACGTGTGCAAATTCCTCATTCTTATACAACTCATTCTATATCTTTTGGTGTTTACATTTTCCGTAAGTGAGAATTAGGCGTCAATGTAAAAATTATGAAAGTTTGATAATCATTTAAACTTAAATATATTGTAATTGCGTTGTTTCAGTATGTAGATGCACAGAATTGAAGCAAAAATACAGCGGTTTTAGGACGGACACAACACTAAATATGAATTAAAAAGAACTTTAAAAATCACGATTTTGAGACAAGATGGATGCTATATTTTATTTTGAAGTGAGTCACGTGATCTCTTCGTATAATTGTCACGTGATATATTCATATAAAGGGTGTAATTATTATTTTAACTTTTATTCAAAAAAGTACTGAATATATTTTCCTGAAATTTTTTTTATATATTTTATGGGATAATTTGAGTAATTCCTGAAACTTTCGAAGAAATTTGTGAAATTTAAATTCGTTTAAAAAATGTTTGAAAAATTAGGTCCCATAGGATTCAATGTATTTCATTTTTTCAACCCGGGTTCAACCCAAAACTAATTGGGTGATATTATTCATTTATGTTCCCATAGGTCCCACAGACCGTCTGAATAATATACTAAAATTTCATTTCGATAAAGTCATTTTTACGGCAGTTATCGTACTAAAGGACAGACAGACAGACAGAATGAATGAACAAAGTCATAAACAATTTTCAACTGTGTTGTAAAGTATTAATAAAACAGCCTTATTTTTCCTGGTAAATGAGACACAGCAGTCACTCCAACAAAAGCAGAGAAATGCCCGACAAAAAGAAATTCATCACGTGACTCCAGTTCTATCATATATTGATACTATTATGTCCTCTATTAACATATATTCACTTGTTTTTCCCTAGTGTATTGTGCCTTCACAATCAATTGAAAAAAAAATCAGTTGTACCTCCAACCAGATTCAATCAGATCAGCAATTGAACCTGGGGTCCAGAACGCATTTAAAGAGCAGTGTTTCTTTCAGGAATACATCCGATGGGGGGGGGGGGCGAAGCTCACTGGAGATGATTATTCGTCCCCTCGGAGACATTTTACATTAACTTTGTTTCTTTATATGTAACAGCATTTAGTTATATTTATGTAGGGCAAACAGAAAACTTTACCCCTAAAGTTTCATTTGCCTCCCCCCCCTCCGGCCAAAATGTCCTAAAAGACCGTCCGTTAAAGAGTACACTCGATTAATAATAGTGAATATATTTAGTTTTTATACCTGGGTCTATTCTACTTCAAAAGTGCAATATGTCGAGAATGAAGTATAACTTCTTATAATTATATTATCACTTTTAAATAACAAATCTTGTATGGACTAGCTATTTCCGTAACATTATTTATCATATTCATTTTTTTATAATGCTTTTAGGATTATGGTAAAACAGTTTCGATATATTGAGGACCTATATCTCACTATTTTTCCGCCGAAAATCAATAGGCCACTAGTATGCATCTATTGAAATAATTCCACCAAATATCATTCGATTTCCTTAATTGAGTTCGATTGATACAGCATGATATTTGGGAAAATACAGTTTCTAATATCTCGAGACCAGCTTGGTATGATTGAGAAGGAGGTCCATTAATTTTTCGTTAAAAATGAATACTAAAAAATTCACTTGATAATAGTTATTTTGTTTCCAGGAACTTTAAAAAGTAAAACCCTTTCTAAACATCCAAGTGTAGGATTTATTATCCCATCTCAACACTTTTCCTTCTCGTAGATTATGTATTGTAGGGAAAGTAAAAATATTGCTTTAAAGAAATCAATATAAATAAAATTGAAAATATGTCTGTTTGTTTGTTTGTGTGTGTTTTCTCATCATCACGAGAGAATGGCCACACCGAATTTGATAAAATTTCCGATGCAGACCTGGAATAGCCCCACTTAAAATGTAGTCCATGTTTCGAATTTCTAGGACAGGGCTAACGAGATGTTAATAAAAAAACGCACTATTAAATTTTCTATTGAGATAGCATTATGCAGACGATATTTTTTCTGCAAAGTTATTTAAAACAAGAAAGATCAATCATGCTTAAAGCATTGATTATGAAACACTTTCCAACTTCAATGCAATTTTATTTAAAAAAGTCGAAAATGCAATACAATCCTCGGTAATATTTTAAAACTTATCACAATACTACATTGATTTATTATATTTGAAAACTTAAACCTTCATTGAAAAAAATGAACTTCATTCAAATAACGGCATTGAAATATAAATTGCCTGGTTTAAATATCTCTAAAATGCAATACATTCCATGGTAATATTTTTAAAACTATCATAATACTACGATAATTTATTATATTTGAAAACATCATCGAAAACAACTGAAATAAATTCAAATGACGTCATAGAAAAAATAACACGCCTGGATCTCTCTATAAAAGCAGGATTTCATTCATTGCATTCATCACAATACTATAATAATTTATTTTATTTAAAAATTAAGACCATGGAGCTACAATTCATAAACTCTATGCTTCAAACTTCATCGAAAAAAATCGTCCTTCTGTTTATAAAATCAATTAATATTTCATTCATATCAGCCATGCAGACTCCATGGACTGAATTATTTTGTGTTAAAGAAATACAGTAATTGTAATATACAACTCATTCCACATATTTTGCTGTTTACATTTTACATAGGTGAAAAATAGGCTTAGGTGTGGAAATAATCAAATTTGAATGAGAATTTAAACTCAAATATATTGTCATTGTGTTGTTTTAGTATGTAGATGCACAGATTTTAAGCAAAAATAAAGTAGTTTTAGGACGGATACAACACTCAATATGAATTAAAAAGAACTTTAAAAAATCACGATTTTGAAACAAGATGGATGCCATATATCATTTTGAAGTGGGTCATGTGATCGTTTCATATCATGGTCACGTGATCGTTTCATATAAGATTTGTAATTATTATTTTAATTTTTATTTAAAAAACTACTGAATATATTTCGCTGAATTTTTTTTTATATATTTTATGGAACAACTTGACTATTACCTAAAATTTTCGAAGCAATTTGTGAATTTTAAATCCGCTTAAAAAATGTTTGAAAAATTAGGTCCCATAGGGCTCAATGTATTTCATTTTTTCAACCCGGGTTCAATCCAAAACTAATTGGGTGATATTATTCATTTATATTCCCATAGGTCCTACAGACAGTCTGAACAACGTACTAAAATTTCATTTTGATTAAGTCATTTTTACGGCAGTTATCGTGCTAACGGACAGACAGACAGACAGACAGACAAAATGAACAAAGTCATAAACACTTTTCAACTTTGTTGTAAAGTGTTAATAAATGATATGTTGCAGAGCAACGGAATTAAACCCAATGAGATTGTATTTGATAAAAGAAATATCATGTTGTTAAGCAATGGATTTAAACCCAATGAGTTAACACAACAGTAAATCTTTCTGATTTAAATGATAAAAAAAATTGTATAAGAAAATTTTATCGGAATTGTATTTTTGATTGGATTATATGCATTACGGTCTTTGGGGTTAAAGACTACGGAGATTACTGATATTTTCAAATTCTTACGCCATCTGGTTTAGTTTAGTGAAATATCTTCAAATCCATATATTGTAGTACAGGTATATCTTCTAATACACGGGCATAATCTTATAATCTAGGATATGTAAGTAGCACAGGTATATATCTTCTATGTACGAAAATATAAGTAGTATGAGTACTACTTGTAATACAATTTTATCGCTTTTATTTTGGCACATATTGATTCAATTTCATATTTTTTTGTAAATTTGTTTGCAAACGAGAACAGGATGTTCTAATTTTCAGATATACCTGTGAAGATAATTTTTTATAGTGAAAACCATTGTCCACTATTTTTACTATTATTTTAACCATAAAGAGCTAAAATAATGATTAAAAATAAATATAACATTCGTCTAACACATATAACGTTTTAAGTAAAACATAAGAATATTCTGTAATAAATAATATTTCCATTCATGTAATGTTCTTTTATCGTAGCGAAGATATTTAAATAAATACTTTACAGAATACCTGAAGTAAAACAAAATATTAAAAACTGATAAATCACATTCTACACACTCACGCACTAGAAAAGGGAGAATACACATAAATTTCTTCCAAGAGATAAATATATATCACGCAAATAGCTTCGCTTCCTGTATATGCAATTTCTCTCAAGTTAAAGCTTCTAAAGTCGATAAATACTAAAACTGAGACATATGGAAAAGTCTTCGAAATATTCAAAGTATATTTTCAATAAATATTATAGCCAAAGGTTTTGAAAATTTTATTATTCAGATTTAAATAATATATAAATATATTCAAACAAGATTTATTGTTAAATATTTCATAGGTAAAAAGTGTAACTAATACTCCACGCTTGTATCAGGACAGTTTAATTTTGTAGGTTTTATCCCAACTCCCTATCCAATTCCTTAGATAAAAGTGAAAGTTTTGTTTCGCTATCTTTGTTGGCAAGTATTGACAGCTTTAGCCTGAAGACATATATTGACTGGACGGTATTATACTGGACGGTATTATTGTTAGGCTAAAATTTGTCACATAGCATAAAGATAATGCTGTAAATAATAATAACAGCAGGTCATCACCTAAAGAAAATTCAAACAAATAAGCATTGTCTGCTTATTTGCTTGAATTTTCTTTAGGTGATGACCTGCTGTTATTATTATTAGAGTCCGATTCGAAGTAAATTGGACATTTTTATGACAAGAAGACACACATATTAAATATTTACGAGTAAGGTAAAGATACGATTACAATTTACGTCATCAAACATGGTAAAGGCCGTTATTCGACCGGCATCCAAACTCAGGGCGAATCTCACAGCCAAACACAGGTTCTGATATTGTTAGAAATGATCAGAGAGGGGATGTTGACCTCCGCCTCTGAAAAATATTTTGCTAGGAGCAAAATCAAGTATCAAGACAGCGTTCGAACGAAAATCATGAAACCTGTGGTATGAAAGGACACTTGGTCAAAGTACGTAAGATAGTAGTAAGTGTGCTCATATAAAGTGATTTTGTTTTCGTATAGATTTGTTTACCGACGTATATATATATATACATATATATATATATATATATATATATATATATATATATATATATATATATATATATATATATATATATATATGTATAATAGATGTTTTTAATTAAAAACTATGCATAAACTACGGTAAGAACAAAAAACACATCTCTAGCATAACTGTTACAAATAAGTAACTATAGACCAAGATTAAGGTTAAAAATAGTAGGTTACTTATCGCTATATATATATATATATATATATGTGTGTGTGTGTGTGTGTATGTATATATGTATATTTGTATATATATATATATGAAAATATGTATATGTATATATGTGTATATATATATAGGTATATATATATATATATGTATATATATATATGTATATATATATATATATATATATATATATATATATATATATATAGAGAGAGAGAGAGAGAGAGAGAGAGAGTTTATAGAGATAGATAATGCTACCTCTTGCTTCAAAAGCTGGCATATTCTGTGTTCACTTTGAATAAATATATGGACTTGAAAAAGATTCTTTAGGAAATGAACAATTTTTAGGCCTAGTGTTTTTCCATGTGTACGGCTTTAATGCTTAGTTATTTTTGGTTTTTCTATTTTCGAATCCGCACCATTGATAATTGTTGATTATCTTAAGTTTGAAGACTGGAAATAAGCATTTAATTTTTCTCATGATGGTTGATTCTGTATTTAATACTTATTTTTAATTTGTAGGCATATTTTAAGTTAGGGTTTTTGAGTTACAACTTTTCTCTATTCTATCATTGGACTTTCATATTATATACATTGACATATATATACACACACACATATATATATATATATATATATATATATATATATATATATATATATATATATATATATATATATATATATATATATATATATATATATATATATATATATATATATATATATATATATATATACATATATATATATATACATATATATATATATATATATATATACAATATATATATATATATATACACAATATATATATATTTATATATATATATATATATATATATATATATATATAATCAAATATACATTCTACTCGAAATATGCAAAAGTAGTGATGTTCAAAACAATCTATAACGGGTAACAGAGTTATATCCACTGTTTTTGTTATACTCTGCATCTGATCGATGGTGAAGAAATAAATAATACTAGCTGAAACAACAGAGAAACGCATTTCTCAAAACCATTCTAAATACCAGGGTCAGTAAGTTATATTTATATCAAATCGATATTTCCAGCACCTCTCAGAAACCCCCCACATGCAGGCTAAAAATATCTCTGGTGTTTTGTGGCCTGATCCATAACAATAGCGAAACAGTAATGAAATAGACAATTAAGGCATGTTCGCATTCGATTAATTTTAAATCAGAAGAAAAAATCGAAACACTACAAATTAGAAAATTTAATTTTGTAGGAAAAGAAAGACAAATATCTGGATTGAGAGTTTCCACTCGACTTACTCATATTCTCATATACCCTAGAGTTTAGCTAAACTTGTATCACAATCATTATTAGAATGAGAATTTATATCACAATGATTATCAGAATGAAAAAAGGATGTAACTTTTCAGATTTTGTACTCAAATTATGCATTTTATTGCTTCATAAGAATTATCCAAAACTTCTCTTTTCAAGATAGCATCATTTTAGTGACGTCGATTTTTTTTTTTTTTCTTTTTTTTTTTTTTGCGCTTGGTTTATCTTTATTAATATAAACTTCATTATTATTCACTGCATCCATATCACAGTTAAAATTATCAACCCCCCATATATTATTTATTACCGTCATTAGAATTATTATTTTTTCTGTAAAAGATAATAATCGGAAATTTTTGATATTCTGATAATTCGAGTTCTAGTCATGTAATTTTCTAAAAATTGTATTTAGTTCTAGTGTTTTACAAAATGTATCTACACATTAATTTGACTTCACACACATACCCCGACACACAAATAGAGAAAGAGAGACAGAATAATAGAGAGAGGTACAGATTGAGAGAGAGACAGAGATTGAGAGTGAGACAGGGAGAAAGAGAGAGAGAGACAGAGAGAAAGAGAGAAAGAAACAGAAAGAAAGAGAGAGACAGAGAAAAAGAGAGAGATAAAATTTGACTTCACAAACATACCCCGACACACAAATAGAGAAAGAGGGACAAAATAATAGAGAAAGGCACAGGTTGAGAGAGACAGAGATTGAGAGTGAGACAGGAAGAAAGAGAGAAAGAGATAGAGAGAAAGAGAGAGACAGAGAAAAAGAGAGAGATTGAGAGAAAGAAAGAGAGAGACAGAGAGAAAGAGTAAGAAACAAAGAGAAAGTGAGAGAGACAGAGAAAGATAGAGAGAAACAGAGAAAGAAAGAGAGAGAAAGTGAGGGAGGGGCGGAGGACATTTTTTCAAATGTGCTCGAAATGCGTTCAGGACGTATTAAAACAAACATCCTTATCCGTTCAATATCGAATTCGAATATATTTGAGAAAATTCAAGTTTGCAAAAAGTAACTGTATTTCGGAGAGACATTTGCGTGACCTGACTGCAAAGCAGAGACAAAAATTTGGTAAACAAACATCAATTTAACTTTGACCATTTATACAATTTGACAATGATCTTTTTTTATACAGCGACATTTTCCAATTTTTTTAGATTAGGACATAAACATGTACATAGTAATTTGAATTAAAGTAGGTACAAAAATAATTTTTCTTTTGTTTTACCATTATATACTGTACTGCCGTTTCTATGTTTGTCTTACAAAAATAAAAATTGTTGATCCCACTCTTTCAGTTTATTAATCATTTCTTTCACGAAAGATTCTCCACGCACGAAGAATTTTTATCTTTTATAGATGTGAGGAAATGATTAGAAATATAATTCCGTTTAGTAAGAGTATATTTTACAGTAATAAAACAACATGCTTTCAGTAAAATAAGTTGACTTTATTTTGTTCTACACCACTTAATAACTTATCACAGGCAGTTTCGAATTATACAATATTTTCAGTTATCCGGCCTTCCCTGGGTTCCCGCTTGGATCGAATAATCGATACTCTGTACAAAATCGAAAGTATGTTTGTTTGTTTGTCTATTCCATATATCTGTGCCTGTGTGTGCGTCAGTAATTCTGTGGATGCGACATCTTTCCGAGCGAATGAAACATTTCGAACAAAATTTTGTACGATTATTATAATCAGTGTATAGTGGAATCCTACTGATTTTAAACGAGATCGAATGTTCGAAAGTTGCCCTAATCTTCTAATTAAATTTTGAACAAATCGTAGAAAATCAAAACCGGTTGCAAGAAAATCATGTTTCATGTAAAATTTCAGTAGAAAACGGGTGACACAAGCTTTAGAATGCTGAATAATAGGAACCGTTCACGAGATATTGCATATTTTTCAAATAAATATATAAAAAATTTAAATAAAATTAAAAAATATGTTAACTATTGGGAAATATGTTCCCTTTTCATATGCAATATTATGCGTTAAATTTGGTAACATCATTCCAGTAGGTCTTGTTCATTCTATTCACGAGAGATAATAATTTTTGTAATAGTTTTGTATTTTAAAGTCCATTTCTTCAAAAGGCATTTATTCGATTGCATGTTCATACATGTAATGCTTAGCGATGAATTTGATGACAATTTGATAACATATTACAAACTTAACGCTTTTTGGAAAATACCGCCGAATTGACGAAAATGTTGCCAAATTGGCAGAAATAGCACTAAATTAAGAAAATTACGCCAAATTGTTGAATATTCAATATCTTGGAAAATAAAGTTCAATTTATTTTATAATTCCAGACGCTTTGGGGGAAATAATATTCTTGATTAAAAACATAGTGAATTTGAGGCAAATTAATTACATTTTTCAAGTGTGAGATAGTAATTATTTTTTGATAGGAAATGGCATAATTGGTGTGAAGGGTTTTACGTCCAGTTTTTTTATACGACCATTTAGCGGTGATTAAATGGTTGTTATAATAACGATATTCGCCTTTTCCAAATTAAACAATGAAATGTTAAATACAATAGTCACATATGAAAATCATTATAAGAATTGTAATTTTGAATTTAAGGAATCTGTTGACTGGAACTCAAACCATTAGTTTTTATAGTAAAATATTTGTTTCTAATAATTATAATTCTTTAATAAATGAACTATATTGCTTTGGAGATACTAGCTATATTTTTAATTGACAAGTATTTTTGCTCAAAATAAAAGTTAATTTTGTACCTCGAAATTCTTTTACATGTTGTCAATCAGGAAAACGTTAGAAATCAACGTTATATACAGTGTGCCGTGGATATTGTACATAATTTTAAGCTGTGAAAGAAACACGTTCGTTGCATTATGTAGGGAAATTCGCGTGCTTCACCCTTCAGACTTTTATTTTTTCAAAGATTTTTTCAAATTCAAGTATTTTAGACGGCATGTAACTCACTCTAGCAATGGTTTAAAATCATACAAAAATACCTTTAGCTACAATTTAAGAGTTGGAAAGAAACATTCCTGAATATTCCAAGACTTATCCAAGAAGATTCCTAAATTATCCTGAAAGTTTCTAAAAGTTAACATCTAAACATCTTCTAAAACAGTTAATAAACCTAAATCTTGAAACACACTCTAATAATCTAAAATTTTGCAGACTGATCAATATTTCTTAAATACATAAAAATATACTAACAACGAAACATTTGAGAACAAGACACAGGTTTAAGTTTTCGAAAGACTAACGTTTATTTTAAATTAAATTTCACTTCTTAAAAGAACTCTTAAGTAATTTACATCACATTACAATAAGCAATTTCAACATTTTAAATAAAGAATAGGTCGAAAGTATAGTAAAGAACAAAGCGTTAGAATATTAAATATTAAACATAACAAAATTTAATAATTAAATTAAGATATATTAGAATTAAAATATAATTTGCCAAAAGAGAATTTAGAATAAAAAGGAACATCATTTTGCTAAAATGTAGTTAAGAACATTATAATTTTAAGTTTAACATATTCAAATAAGAAAACAATAAAACTAAATTTTACTAAAATAACACAATTAATTTAAAGTATCCAAATAAGTCAAAGTTCAAGAAGGCTCAAAATTTATAGGCAGAGGGGTTTTATCCTTAACAAAATGGAACAAAACATTTAAACTGTTATAATTTATGAACAAGATAAAAAGGGGAATTAATTGTAATTAGAAATAATATCACCACATTCCCAAGTAAAATGAATGAAACAGGTGCCCCCTAGTCTGTCTCAGTAAAACATGCATAAAAATGCATATCCACATGTTCCCACATGTCCGAGTAAAATTCAGACATCACAAGAAAGTCCCCAGACGTAGAGTAGATCAAAGAAATTTGATGTGAGCAACACATGACTTTCCCTGCAGACTCAGATTCAAGTTGTCTATTTTTTCAATAATTCATTATATTGAGTTTAATTGCACAAAATATAACGCCCACAATTATTTAAAATGACACTGAATTGGCACTTTTAATTCAATTTTCGTTCTCAGTTGGTAACTAGACTTTTTTTCAACGGTGGCGTAACGTAAATGCAACAAAACTAAAATATCTCAAGAACGTGTTAGCCCTAGTGTACTGGGGTTGATCTTATTGTTTTCATTGCTAAAAATTATGTATACCACAAGCATGTAATTGAAATATTTGAGCATACGTAGTATTTTATTTCAGATTTTGACGATTTTGTGGTCCATTTCGCAAAAAAACGCAAGTTACTTTTTCCGAATCTTACAAAAATCTAGTCAGCCCCAGGGTAACCCACAAATGACTTATCTACCAAATTTTGTGAAATTTGATCTATTAGTTTTTCAGCGAGAGTGGATAAAGGCAATTTTTGAGGGTCATTTCGTAAGAAAAGGGGGGTTGGTCTTTCCTGAATCGTACCAAAAGCTAATCAGCACCAGGGTCCACACACAAGTGACTTACCTACCAAATTTTATGAAATTCGGTCCATTAGTTTCTGAGTCAGAGTAGATACATATATTGCACAGACAGACACACACACAGACGTCACGCTAAAAATAGTGTTTTCGTGCTCTAGAGGTCCCGAAATGTATAGATCCGTCGAAACCTCGACTTGCGAATTTCGGCATGATTCCTATACATTGCCATGTATTGCACGGAAAGTAAAAAACACACCTGAAATTGAAACTCATTTGAAGTTGAAAACATTTTGTCCAGCAGATATCTGGAAAAAGTCCCACTGCAAAATCCATCCTCACCAGGAAATTTTAAACTGGACCAACAATTAGAACAAACACAGATATGTAATTATTTCATCTCTAATACAATAGATACGTTCTTCTGACATCAGAATAGAATACATAACATATAGTCCTGCATTTTTTTTCCACAAATGATGACTCAAATCTTTATAAAAAAGAACGTTCCCAAAGAATTGGAAACAAAGCTAATCACAAAACTTGCTCCGTCGAGACATTCAGCAAACTTCGCAACAATATTCAAAATAAGGAAAACTTGAGCAACTAAGCACAAATAACACAATAATGCAGCTTAAAGATGTTTCGAGGATTTTCTGGACGCCCTTCGTCAGTGCAAAAGAACTAACGAACCCAAGGCCCAAAAGAGGAATGGGCGCAGAAGGAAGAAAGAAAGAAAATTATATACCAAAAACCTGGATTTAGAGAGAGCAAATTAGAAAGCTGCATGAAGAACAATCCAGCCAATTCGAAACGAGAAGTTGCACACAAGATTGGCGTACGCCAAAAACCAAGAATACCCAACAAGACGAGTAAAGTCCGTACAAGAATAAATGAAACCCAAAAGGATGAAAAATGGCTCAAAATGACACATAAGAGCCCCAAAGAAATAGAACAAAGAAATTAGGGGAAATGACACCCCACCAGACTGCGGACAAAAATGGAGTACTGGACAAGTCATTAACTCAATTACTGGAATTTTTCTAAATATAGAAGGCTTGAAAGAAATCAGATCGACGTGCATTTTTGTATGATCCTCGAAAAAAGTTCAAAACTGTGGTCAAGTTGATAGATAGCATTGTTGAGCAGTTGAAGAGTTACTAAATTCCTGTTTTTTGACACAGTTTCCATGTTCCCGTATACGAAATTTTAAAGCACGTTCAATATGCATATGCAGTATGTACATACGATACGTTAATGAATACAAAAGTGATACAAATAAATGAAATGATACAAAAATGTAGAAAAATAATTTTAAATAAAAGATTAGAAACAGTAAAAAAATGAAAACCATTTAATAAGGAAATAGAAAACAAAGTTATACAAACAAGAAGCTGAATAGTGCTAAAATTTAACCTATGTTCCATTGATCAGGAGATAATTAAAAGCATAAAGATCTCATAAGTCAGTAAATCAGTCAATATCATCACAAATCCTTTTGCAATAAGAATACAGTTTTTAACATTTTACAACATAGTTGAAAAGTGTGTATGACTTTGCCCATTCTGTCTGTCTGTCTGTCTGTCTGTCTGTCTGTCTGTCTCTCTGTCTGTCAGTCGGTCTGTCTGTCAGTCCGATGTTAGCAAGATAACTGCCGTAAAAATGACTTTATCAAAATGAAATTTTAGCATATTTTTCAGACGGTCTGTGAGACCTATGGGAATATAAATAAATAATATCACCCAATCAGTTTTGAATTATACCCGGGTTGAAAAAATGAAATACATTGAATCCCATGGGACCGAATTTTTCAAACATTTTTTAGGCGAATTTAAAATTCACAAATTGCTTCGAAATGATTAGAAAATATTCAAATTATTCCCTAACATGTATAAAATAAATTTCAGTAAAATATATTAAGTAGTTTTTTAAATAAAAATTATTTAATATAGGGAGAAAAATAAATTCAATTAAATTCTGACTCTTACTATATCCTCCAGAAAGAAAAAAAGCGATACATTATATAATAAATATCTTTCCAAGAGTTGAATTATTTATATGTAAGAGAGATTTCACATTTTAAAATAAATATGGTAGAACACAATTTTTCAAATTTTTAAATAAAATAAATTATTATAGTATTGCGATGAATAAAACGATTGGAAAAATGTTCATGAATGAAATGCTGCTTTTATACAGAGGCGATTTATATTTCGGTGACGTCATTTCAATAAAGTTCATTTGTTTTCGATGAAGTTTTCAAATATAAGAATTTATTGTAGTATTATGATAATTTAAAAAATAATAGCGATGAATGTATCGCATTTTAGAGATGTTTAAACCAGGCAATTTATATTTCATTTGACTGAAGTTCATTTTCTTCGATGAAGTTTTCAAATATAATAAATTAATATAGAATTGAGATAATTTTAAACATATTACCGAGGAATGTATCGCATTTTAGAGACGCTTATATAAAATTGCATTGAAGTTGGAAAGTATTTCATAATCAATGCTTTGTGCATGATTGATCTTTCTTGTTAATTCTGTCGATATTTTTTTACAAAACTTGAAAACCATAATGATCGATTAGCAGGAGATGGTTTAGATAAATGAACATTTTTATTATGGGGACAAAAAAATATATAATAGTCTACATCACCAAAGGTATTTCAAATGCAATTAGAAGTTGATTTAATATGAAAGTAATATAAAAAGAGGGAAATAAGTAATATAAAAAGAGGGAAAATAAAATGAAATATTTTGATCAAAATTTTTAAAGGACGACATTATTTAGATTAATATTAAAATTTGAATAATATATTTTGAACTACGAGCAACGCCTTGCATATCTGCTATATATATATATATATATATATATACATATATATATATATATATATATATATATATATATATATATACATATATATATATATATATATACATATATATATATATATATATATATATATATATATATATATATATATATATATATATATATATATATATATATATATATATATATATATATATATATATATATATGTATATATATATATATATATATATATATATATATATATATATATATATATATATAAAATTGCAAATACAAAACAAGGTATACAAAAAAAGGACCCCAATAGAAAAGGTGAGAAAAAGTTGAGAGTACTTACTCTCAACTTTTTCTCACCCTTCCTATTGGGGTCCTTTTTTTGTATATGTTGATTTGTATTTGCAATTTTATATCTGCTTCAATTAATAGTGCGGCATTACGCCTTAGTCACTTGCATTTTTATTATATATATATATATATATAATAAATTGCAATCCTAAAAAGTTAAAAATGCATGAAAGAGAAAGGCGCATATTGCCGCACTATCAAAATCTTGAAATATAAAATTTAAAAAACTGCAACCCTGTTAACACAATCATTCGACCGTTATAAATTGTTTTGCATTTTAAATCTTATATATATATATATTATATATATATATATATATATATATATATTATATATATATATATATTATACATATATATATATATATATATATATATATATATATATATATATATATATATATATATATATATATATATATATATATATATATATATATATATATATATATATATATATATATATATATATATATATATATATATATATATATATTAGAAGAGAATTTTCACTCCAGAATTTTTTTGAGTGAAATTTATTCAGAAGAATGAAAATAGCTTATTTACTAAGCATATATTACAATTTTGTTTACTATTGATTCATTTTCCTTTTCTAATGCATTTAGCAGAAAAATGAAAACACCGCAATAAATAACTTTGCTAAAGTAAATGCTGCTTCGAAATTAAATACATAATGAATAAATGCATGAACTATACTAAATTAATATTAAATTATGCATATATAAATCACAGTCTGCAAATCGTAATTATTTTGTTTATTTTTGGAATATTGGTTAAATTTTGATAAGATTTTATTATTTGTTCATGTTGTCTGTATGATGTATTGATTTATTTAAGGAAGCCCTGGGGAGGAATGACGTATTGTCTTATAAGGGGTCGATGACAACATAAGATTTGGTAAGACTACACTACATAAAATAATGCATATCATTCGATATTTTTTAAAGGCTCTACTCGTACGATTCAATCTCGAACATTTAATCATTTAATCTCGAACGTTTAAATCCACAGCCATCTTGAGATGTACTTTTTCCGTCCCACGAAATTAAATGGTAATGCTGCGTTCTGTGAGGAAAGTTATTTGTTTCAAGATGAAGGATTCCCCCTCCCTTCTTAAATCATAGAAAATGAATAAAAGAAAGCGAAGCCTTTGTGTCGCAGAGAGTTTAAGTTTTAATTAAAATAGATTTAAAAAAATCGAAAATGTTTTCGGTGAATGTATGGAAGACGTATATATTTTTTTTTTGTTATTATTTCAGATGACAGTTTCTCTAGAGTATATGTGGTAGAAATAAAAATATATTAAGCTATTTCAATTAATGTTTTGTTACTGCTTCTCAATTGCATTTTAAATGATTTTCGTGAAAGGTTTTTACTCTAGTTTGACTTTAAAATATTTTTATTTTCCTTTTTATCAATAAAATTTACTTTTTCTCATAGGTATCCAATTAAAAAGCTCAAAAATTGAGGAAATTTTCAAGTTATTTGTCAATGTGGAATATCATGTATTAGCCAACCAAATTGTACTCTATCATCTCGCTTGAAAAATATTAAAATTATGGCAAAAGTTCAGAAATTAAAAATTCTTCAATCGCTAATCACTGGTATACCGCCAGTCATAGGCTTGATCATTTTTTATTTTTGTATTTATTATTCAAAAATGTTTTTCAATTTTTGATTTGGAATAGTTCGAAGCTTTTCATATTCGTAAAGATTTTAAAATCTGGTTAATGAGTGGTTAAGAGATCTTATTTATTGGAGGGATGGCACGCCCACGCCTTTAGACTTGTGTAGTTGGTAAAGATAATAATTTCTTTAAATTATTAAATCCGTGGAACTATAATTTTTATAATTATGCATAATTACACTTTTTAGAAAAGTGAAAAATTCTATTCGTTGACCAACAGTAAAATAAATATATTTTTAAATCTAATTTACTTAAATAAATACTTTGTTTCATTTTGATACTTTTGAGATGGTCTTTTATTTACTGTGTGACAAGAACAAGTTTTCTGAAAATAATAATTTTCACAGTCAAAATTTTTTTTATTTTTCATTTCTCATGCAAGTGAAAATTTGTGATTGTTTTTAAAAGAATCTGAGATGATGAGAATAATTTTCCCATTTTCTAACTGATTTAACATGCAATGGTCCAGTTGGCGTTTTCATCGACAGGGATAAGCTGGGTACCAGGAATGTAAGGACATGGTTAAACCCTCCTCCCCATTATAACTTTTACTTCCATTTTCCAACACTCCATGACATATATAGATAGTAGCATGAAATTGTTGTTGTATATGTAAAAACTTTGAGCTCAAATATTTTTAGACAAAAGTATGATTCCAATAATTAATTTCAAAATGACATATAGAAAATGGTAAAATTAAAAATATGCGTTCATTGACTGCTACTGAACTTTTACCTTTGCAGAACAGCATAACGTTTTCCTGCAGTAACCCAATTGAAAAGTATACTGCCACACCTTTTAAGATGGTAGTCTTGGTGATATTTTATTCAAATTTATCTTCATAGCACGTGAACACTTCGACAATAAAAGCTTGAAATTTCGTCACAGTAGCTTAACGGTAGAGCGTCGGCTGGCCATTTCGAAGATCCAGCGTTCGACTCCGGATTGAAGCAGCAAAGTTCTTTGTCCACTTCACCAAAATTTGAACAAATTAAACCATTACGACAGGTAATATATTAATGCAAATCTTATAATAGTTAAAAAACAGAAAATATAAATATACAAACGTGTTCCAATGTACAGTACTCCCCCTTACTTTTTTAATTTCATTAAAATTCGACCCTACTTTTAGGGATTCGGGAAAAACAATAAGTCAACACTCCACTGTATCTTTATACAATAATTATGGAAATAAATTGAAATCCAGATATATAATAAATGATGAAAAATATTTTATTTTACAGCACTAGTGCACTTTTCCTGAAACAAAATGCATGTTTCTTTCATGAAACAAAATATTTAAATTCTTCACGTAGAATTTAAATGCTAAGCTTGAACCGTTGTTTACATGTTAGAATACGAAATACTGATCGTAACTATTTCCTTTAGGCCATGCAAAAGAAAGAAGTCTGAAGGCTCAAATATCATCCAATGCATTGCCAGATCGAATTTTCTGATCTCTGCAAATCCTGCCTTATATAAAATGTATGCGGTATGTAAATACAAAACTGTGTTCTGCCATTATTTTGCAAAAGAATAAAAATTGTTTTCAATACCAAAAAAGCAGGCTACACGTTTTTTTTTTCTTTCCCGAGCTGAGAAAGTTGGGGAGAGCTGACATTACAGTTTACTCCGGAGGAAGACGGAATAATCTAGAACTGTATTCTAAAAACAACAAAGTGTGTTCCAGTATAGAGAAACAAGAAAAATCAATCACGCATAAAGCATTGATGATTATGAAACACTTTCCATCTGCAATGCAATTTTATTTAAACATCTCCAAAATGCGATACATTCAGCGGTAATAGTTTTAAAATCATCACAATACAATAATTTGTTATATTTGAAACTTCATCGAAAAAAATGAACTTTATTCATATGACGTCATTGAAATATAAGTTGTCTGGCTCTCTAGGAAAAAGCAGTAACAATTTCATTCATAAACATTTATTCTATTCCTTTCATTCATCATAATACTACACTCATTTATTTCACTTAAAAACTTAAAACCCTAGAGATAAAAGTAATTCAACTCTGTGCTTAAAACTTCACCGAAAAAGTCTGCTATAAAATCGTCTGTTCTCTATGTAAAATCAGTGACTGTTTCATTCATATCAACTATATTGCAGACTCCAGCTCTAAATAATTTGGGGTTAAAGAAATTCAGGAATCCTTACATAACTCATCTTACAGCCTGATGTGTTTACAATCTCCATAAGTGAAAATTAAGCTTCGTTGTAGAAATAATCAATGTTTGATGATCATTTAAACTCAAATATATTGTAATTAAGTTGTTTCAAACATTGATGCACAGAAATTAAGTAAAAATAAAACGGTTTTAGGACTGATACAACATCAAATATAAATTAGAAAGAACTTTAAAAATCACTATTTTGACACAAGATGGATGCATATTTTATTTTAAAGTGGGTCACGTGATCTCTTCATATAATGGGTGTATTTAATATTTTAATTTTTATTTAAAAAACTACTGAATATATTTTTCTGAAATTTTTTTTAAATATTTTATATGATAATTGAATATTTCTTAAAACTTCCGAAGTAATTTGTGAATTTTAAATTCGCTTAAAAAATGTTTGAAAAATTAGGCTCCATAGGGTTCAATGTATTTCATTTTTTTTAACCCGGGTTCAATCCAAAACTAATTGGGTGATATTATTCATTTATATTCCCATAAGTCCGTCCACAGACCGTTTGAACAACATACAAAAATTTCATTTTGATAAAGTCATTTTTAGGGCAGTTATCGTGCTAACGGACAGACAGACAGACAGAATGAACAAAGTCATAAACATTTTTCAACTATGTTGTAAAGTATTAAAAACAATTGAGTCAGATAATATTAAAGTAATAGTTACTTTTATATAAAATGGGATATCAAAATGTGTTCAGTGCAAATTATGCCACTAGCTGTCTTGTAGCAAAATGATATCCAGCTGACAAACACCGATTGGAATAGCCTTACCGCATTTTATTCGACTTTAGAAATATGTTCGAAAGAATACAAATTTTTGTGCATTCTTATAGCAAAACAGTATAACAAATATAGCAAATAACAAATAAAACAAATAATACAGAAGAAAATATAGGAATATTAACATCATAAAATTAGGTGATGCCATTGTAGCACGTGCCGTAATTTCATCATTTATTGTTTTGATCGTAAATTGTTGCTCGCCCCATAATAAAAATTGGCATCTCCTTATGTGAGTCTTCCGCCATTTTATCGTTTTGCTATTTTTACAACCTGTAATTCTTTTTACGCCCACTGTATGACAGCCATGTGTCTGCTTCAAGAAAGTACAAGCATTTGTATAATCACAAGCGTCAGTTGTACTCCTTGTTGTAGCTGTTGTTACAAATTGCATTTGTCAGAACAAAGCAATAACAATCCCATAAGTGAGAATGAAGGGTTTACTGAAACCGGCACAGCTTTCCACAACAACCCCAGTATAAAACTTTTTCCGCCAATCCTATCACTGAAAGTATCTCCTTTGCCGGTGCCTCCAGAGGTAAACAAAATGAGACTCCGATTCATCCCGAATCCCACCCCCTCTAGTACAGTCACTTTAAGGGAAAATAGTAGGGAACCCGGACAAAATTGCAACACAAATGCTTTTGGTACCAAAATGTAGATAAGAATGAGCTGAACAATATAGCCAAAATCCACCAAGATCATCGCCTCATGAAAAACCCGTATTCGGGGGGTCGGCAGTTGGCTGTTTGTGGTTACGGTATACACAGCAAAGATCGTCACATGTGTGACAGTGGCGTTGCAGTCACGTGACACCTGGGTCACAATGTGACATCATATTTGTAACTTCTATGCGACGTTACGTATTAGTAGCTTTGTAACTTCATTGTGACTATATTGTGTGACGTTTCCACAATTTAATTAACACGTAACAATGTGGCGACATTACAATGGCAATTATAATGTGACGTCACAAACAAGTTAATATGCGACTTCACAAACAACCATGAAAATGACCAAAATGACTTCGCTGTGACCTCAATATGACATTGCCGAGACGTACTGCGACGTCCTGTGACGTCCCAAAGTCACAGTGTGACGTAAATCTTACGTCACTGTGAAAAAAAATGATGTTAGGGACGGTGTTTCATCGATTGTGTGCGAAGGGATTTTGCATATATTATATATAGGATTAATTATATACGGAATGAAGATAGCTACTGTTATGGAAGTTAGTTATAGTAAAATAAATATGCTCCATCAGATGCGATTAATTGCAGCGCCCCTAGTGGCGGAATTCGGAACTTATAATATTATATTTTTAATCATCCATTGGTACCTATTTCTGCTAATTACAAAGTTGTTCCTCTGCAAAAATCACGTACAAAGACATCAACTGTGTTACTGTAACTTTAAAATTGATTGCTATACGTTATCTTTGTTCGGAAGCACAATCGGTGAAACACCCTGTAGGGTAGACTTGCCTGTTTCGGTATTAGTGTGTTTTATGCACTTCACAGTAATAATCATAATTATAATCATCATGACGATGTCAAATAAGTGTTTTGAGTTAATAATTTTAATATTAATTTGCAGATAACTGATCTGCTACGACTGAAAATATAACATGGGAAAAACTGCACCGAACGGGAACTGTATCGAATATTAGAAAAACAACAGGAAAAGAAGTTGCAATTGAGCGACAATAGAACTGCAGCCTTATGGCTTCAATACATGGACATGGTCTCCATTTTAAAGCGATTTATTCGAAGGAAGAAGTGAGAATTGGTATCTGTACCTGAAATCATTGGCTAACATGTTACCATACTTCGCAGCAGCAGCACATACCCCATATACCAAATCAGTTCGCGTACATCTACAGAACATGCTGGATCTTAATGTATTGAATCCTGATCTGTACTCCAATATATAAGGAGAAGGCCTCTTCATAATAAGGAAAAGAGATCGTCTGTGGGCGGGCCTTGCCCCTGACTTAGTAATTGAACAGGCACTGATGAGGAGTTTGAAAACGACTGGAGGTTTGGCACAAGGATGAGGTATAACGGATAGTCAGCGGTCTATTTGGCTGCTGTCAATGCCCTAATGTGCTCAGATTAATGAGTCTATGCAAGAACTTACTGGACTTCTCTACTTCACAAGAGAAGAGCACGCTGAAGCGTCGCTGTCATACATACAGAAAGATGCTTCGAACACACAGACCATCGTTTCTTTTCTAACATCACTGAAGGCCTTCGATGAAAAGTGCGAGTTACGTAACATCGTAACGGAAGTCACAGCATCTACTGAGGTGAATCTAGATGCAGCCAAGGACATAGGTTTGTGTATACTCATGGGCATGACAGGGAAAGCAACAAACACCTACACCTTTCGAAAGAAACAGGAAACTGTAACCATGGGATCTCAGATAGTAGTGAAAATTGATGGTGGGGAAGTCCATATTGACCAGGCCCTACTCTTTCAGCGCTTGGCAACCATCGCGAACAGAGAATATCCGGAAATGGAAGAAATAATGTCTTACGAGTTATACACACGTCCACTTCCTTGTACAAGTTCTTTCAAGTCTTCCGAAAGCCAAAAAAAAACCGTCGTTAGCTGCTGCAATCTGGAAAACCACCAAGGCAGAAGAGTCCACTGCATGTACGTGAATGATAGTGGCTAGCTTCTCCAACAGATACCATGGCAACTCGGGACAACGTATGATACCATTTCTAATGGTTACGTTAGATACGTCCCCAATCATTTTGGGAAATCTTCTGTTGTATTTGATGGGTATAGCGGTGAAACTTCCACGAAAGATGCCACTCACCTACAAAGGGCAAAAGGTTTTCAGTGCCCAGCCATCGAATTTTCTGGAACTATGAACCTCGTAAAAAAAGGATGTAATCCTTCTAAATTCTAGAAGCAAAAAGCGTATTATATCTTCAATTGGACAGAATCCCATCTCAGCAGGATGTTCAGTTTCATATGCGTCTGGTGATGCAGATGTTCTGATTGTTACTACTGCGGTGTCAAAAGCTCAGTTTCATGACACCTGTCTTGTAGAGAATGATACAGATTTGTTGATATTGCTATTACATTACTGCCAAGCGAACACCCGTCCCTTATATTTTAAGACCGAAACAAAGGTCTGGCATATCAACAAAATTAAGCAGAAGCTCGGGAGCCTATTTCAGAGCATTTTGTTCATTCACGTTTTCCTTGCCCGTTGAAGACCCAGACCGTCCGACTCATCCTGAGGACTTGAGCAACTATTTGGACGGTCGGGCTTTCCTTTCCTGTGATACAAAAACATCAGCTATTTACGGAACTGGAAAGCAAGTTACCTTGTCCCTTGTCCTTTCCGATAAGCAGTTCCAGCAAGCAAGTGTTGTTGTTGTTGAGACCCAGACCGTCCGACCTACCAGAAAGGTGTTGTTGATTGAAACCCAGACCGTCCGACCTACCAGAAAGGTGTAAGGTAACCAGAAAGGTGTAAGGTAACTGTTTGGACGGCCGGGAAGTACCACCCAATTTAGACCGGAACCCAGTGGGGGGGGGGGCATTCACAGGAACCGTACCCTCCTTCCCCTACCACCAACCTCTCGGAAGGACTTGTTTAACGATACCACATGTTTAACGTGATCGTACTCCTTATGAACACGGCGGCAGTTGTGGCAGCGTGCAAATCCAGCGCGTAAACCACCGAGCTAGAAATGTGCCAACAGCACGAGGTGTTCCCAGGTGGTCACCCACCCAAGTACTAACTGCGCCCGATGCAGCCTGACTTCGGTGATCTAACGAGAACCGGTGTTTTCAGCACGGTACGGCCGTTGGCTCAGCAAGCAAGTGTTGTTGTTGTTGAAACCCAGACCGTCCGACCTACCAGAAAGGTGTAAGGTAACAGTTTGGACGGTCGGGAAGTGCCACCCAATTTAGACCGGAACCCAGTGGGGGAGGCATCCACAGGGACCGTACCCTCCTTCCCCTACCACCAACCTCTCGGAAGGACTTTCGGACCCACATGTTTAACGTGATCGTACTCCGCATGAACACGGCGGCAGTTTTTGGCAGTGGCTGGAATCGAACCCGGGCCTACCGAGTGCAACTCCAGCGCGCTAACCAATGGGCTACCGCGCCCCCCAGCAAGCAAGTGTGTCGTTTTGTAAACCTGGTACTCCAAAAGAAGATGTGATAGCAGCCGGGGAACAAGCTGTCTATATGGGCAGATTAGCAGAATCGTTGCCATCTTTAAGGCACAAACTGTTTGTGACTAAATTTGCTTCATCGTCAACTTTTGTTGAACCTCAAAGACTTCCTCCAACACGTGCCGCAGCACAATTCCGTTACTTCAGAGTTTACCTTCAAATAATGGAATGGCCAGGTGTATCCGGAATGAAACCAGAAGAATGGGGATGGCATCATGCTGGAAAGATATACGTACCAACCATGACAAATAAGAAACCAGCTCCTTCAAAACTTTTGAGCATCATTCGGTGTAACTGTACTTCCGGATGCGAGATCTCGTGATGTACATGTCGAAAGCATGAATTACCATGTAAGTTATCTTGCGGCGAATGCATGGAAATTGCCTGTTTCAGCCGTGAGTCTGCAGAAGATTCGGAGGATCGAGATTAAGAAGCGTTTAGTGACTACTTGTGGTAAGCAAAATGTGTTCAGATACTAAATGAAGAAAGAGATAAATGCAAACTATAAATAATTAATAAAAAATTTTAAAACCAGAAAGTCAAGAAATTGTATTTAAAATCCCCCTCCCCCTCCCACCCACCCACACTCACACACCGACCCGACAAAATGTAAATTCTGAACTTATTATGAAAATTATTTTTTTAAATCGTAAAATGACACTTATTTTTGTCAGTTACAAAATTGTTCCCCTAGAAAAATCACGCACAAAGACAGCATAAAATTGAATAAGATATGCTATCCTGAAAACGTCAATAATTCGTTAAAGAATCGTAAAAAACTGATGTACACACATGGGATATTTTGACGTTTCTCAAGACTGCATATCTTATCTCAGTCAATTTTAAAGATACAATAACGCAATTGATGTCTTTGTACGTGATTTCTATAGGGGACCAACCTTGTAATTGACAAAATTGGTGTCATTGGACGATTAATAAAATAATTTTTGTAAGTTCCGAATTTGGCCACTAGGGGCGCAATCAATTTGATAGAGCATGGTCATTTTGGTGCACGTGTACCTAACTACGATAAATCCAGCTATCTTTGTTCAAAAAATATACCCAAGCCCCGACTTTAATAAACACCGTGCAAGAAGTCATTACAAACATCCTTGTGATCCACCAAAATAGAGTTTTCCATGGCGCGCTTTTGGTGGATTTTGAATATGTTGTTCAGCTCATTTTTATCTGCATTTCAGTACCAAAAACATTCTGTTGAACGGATTTTCTATGAATCACTACTCATAATTTTACAAATATCGAGTCTTCTAAATCACTAGGAAACTTCTGTAGGGTTTGGAAAAACAAAAACTCATTAAACTCAATACAAGAAAAATATGATGTGGGCAGCCCATGACTTTCCGTATATAATGCAATGAATTTAATACTTTTACATTAAAAAAATTAGATTATTTTTATAGTAGTTATTTGTATTCTTTCCAACATATTGAATTTTCGTCAATGAGTCGTCATTTTCCATGTCGTCATCATCAATGAGGCGTCATTGATTTAGCGTCATTTTTATCCATTTGGCGAGTTTTTCGTTAATTTAGCAACATTTAAAAAAGTCGCCAATTTGGCGACATTCCACCAAATTCGTCGCCAAAATCTCACCAAGCGTTATGGATAAAGAAATAAGTTATTCTTACAGCAGATAATAACTATTGGCGTTCAAATACAAAAGTATTACTCAAAGTATCTTTTTACATGAATGGAACGAGCCAGATCCACGAGAATGATGTCACCAATTTATCGCATGGTATTTCATATGAAAGGTGAATATGTTTCTCAATAGGAAATATTTTTTTTTATTTTATATGACTTTTTGATAATTTTTTGAAAAATATGCAATATCTCGAGAACGGTTCATGTTAGCGTTCTAAAATTTATGCCAATCGTTTTCTAATAAAAAATTACATAAGAAATATCTATTTGCGTAATTTTATTAGCGGTTTTGAGTTTTTAACGATGTTTTCAAGATTTCACTCGAAAATTTAAGGGGTTCTGAACATTCGATTGCGTATAAAAAAAATCTGATGTGGGCAACACATGACTTTCCTTATATAATGAAATGAATTTATTACTTTTACAGTAAAATAAATAGGTTTTTCTTCTAGTAGATACTAATATCCTTTCCAAGATATTGACTTTTCGACAATTAGTCGTCATTTTCATTGATTTAGCGTCATTTTTATCCATTTGGCGAGATTTTCGTTAATTTGGCAACATTTCAAAAAGTCGCCAAGTTGGCGACATTCCGCCAATTTCGTCGCCAAAATCTCGCCAAGCGTTATGAACGAAGAAATAAGTTATTCTTACAGCAGATAAATTGGCGTTCAAATTCAAAAGTATTACTCTATATCTATATTAAGTATCTTTTTTCATGAATGGAACGAGCTAGATCCACGAGAATGATGTCACCCAATTTATCGCATGATATTATATATGAAAAGTGAACATGTTTCTCAATAGGAAATATTTTTTTTCTATTTTATTTGACTTTTTGATAATTTTTTTAAAAATGTGCGATATCTCGAGAACGGTTCAGGTTAGCGTTCTAAAATTTATGTCAATCGTTTTCTAATGAAAAATTACATAAGGAATGTCTATTTACGTAACTTTATTATTGGTTTTGATTTTTTGACGATTTTTTCAAAATTTCATTCGAAAATTTAGGGGGGTTCTGAACATTCGATTGCGTATAAAAACAATAGGCTTCCAGTGTTTACAGATTGTGATTTTTGTACCAAATTTGTTTCGAATCGGTCCATTCGTTCGTCAGTTATCGTCTCCACAGGCCCACTGACACACACACACACACACATACACACACATACTTTCACACACACACACACACACACAGACATCACTTCAAAAATGTTTGATTCGTGATCAAGGATGCTTGAAACGTGCTCTCCCGTCGAAAACTCGAATTCGAATTTTCGACCCCGTCACAATACTTTCCTTATACATTATGTATATAAGGAAAGTAACAATAGGCTTCCAGAGTTTACGGATTGAGATTTTTGTACCAAATTTCGTTCGAATCAGTATATTCGTTTGTTAGTTATCGTCCCCACAGTCTCACTGACACACACACACACACACACACACACACACACACACATACTTTCACACACACACACACACATACTTTCACACACACACACACACCGGCCGTCCAAATGGTTGCTCTTAGTCCTCTGGACGAGTCGGACGGTCGGGGTCTTCTACACACACACACACAGACATCACTTCAAAAATGTTTGATTCGTGATCAGGGATGCTTGAAAAGTGCTCTCCTGTCGAAAACTCGAATTCGAATTTTCGACCCCGTTACAGTACTTTCCTTATACATTATGTATATAAGGAAAATGATATATAATAGTGATGTGGCACAAATTATTGTAAAAATCTGAAATAAAAATGCATTAGAAAATCGAGCGTAAATTCACACCTCAGATATTTCGCTTTTAAAAACCGTATTTAAGGAACGTATGGTTAGATATACGAGTAGGAAAATTATATTCAAATATCATTTTTTTGTTTACACTCCTAGTTTATGTTTTATACAGTTAGCTGGTGATAGAACATACTTGATTACGTCTTGAAGAAATCAGTTGGCCAGTTTCCAACTACTAACTGTTGTCAAGTAACTTTTTCTGTCCACTTTGATTTCATCGAAGGCCATAAGCTAGGCAATTTCTCTCTTTAGAATTCTTTTTGTCGTTGTATAGCACCCGATATTCTTATCTCTGGTTAGAGCTCCTTTGCATTTTTATTTCCAGTACAATACAAAGTAATGTAATGTATAGAGAAAGTATTGAAATGAGATCAAAATTTAAAAATTAGAATTTTCGATGGATTTATATGTATAGGATACCCTACAATACGAATAAACTATTTTAGCTTGGCGTCTGGGAATGTGTAAGTATGTGGAATGTAATCGCACTGTAACTCAAAAACTATGAAATCTTAGCTATTTAGTGAGTAGCATGATTACCTGCTTCAGCAGAAACTCCGTACCAAGCGAATTTAATAAGAAATATAAAATATCCTAATATGTCCCAAGACTTTGAAAACACCAATCAATATGGATTTATACGTATTGAGTTCCTTAAAATACAAATAAACTATTTTAGCGTGACATCTGTGAATGTGGGAAAATCTGCAAAGCAGTCGCACTGTAACTCAAAAACTATAGAATTACAGCAATGTACCGATTAGCGCGATTACCTGGTTGCGGGAAATCTTTGCGCTAAGTAAAATCGCGCTAATCGAATTTAATAATCAATATAAAATATCCTAGTATGTCCCAAGACCTTGAAAACACCATTTTTGAAATGCTTTTTATTGAAATTTAACATACAGTAGTATAAAAACATAATAATTATCATTTGCAGCTCAAATTCATTGAAATTAACAAAAGGCTATAGTACTTCCTTCAAAATTATTTATAACTTACAGTACAGTAAAGTACTTTGCAATTCAAAATATTTATTGCGTACGTACAGGTGGTCACGCTGCCCGTGTCACATTTTGCGAAAGAAAATTCAATTTGACGTATGAAAAAAAAAGATTTAGCGAAAATGTTGGCGAGTATGAATTCTGCCAATGTCAATCTCGTGGTATACTTATCGTAATGTCTACTATGCTATTTGTCTTTTCCAAAACAATGATGTTCAGAATTTGATAATTTATAAATCAAACCAAACTTTTCAGGTAGAAAGTCAGAATAAAATTTGACGAAAGAAAACTCTATTTGACGAAAGAAAATTTCATTTTATGAATAGGTGGAAGAAAGTAATAAAACATTCAAGAGCAGACCCTACGCACATTACACTCGTGAATTATGAGTGGCAAATTAATACAAAAAAGTGTATGCATCACCTGACACCACAGAATATTATAGAACACCGCAGAATATTAGATACAGAACAAACACCACAGAAGATTGTGTTGTTTGAAATCTATGAACAGAAAATGCTTTGACATCTTTGAACTTTTGAATCTCCGTTTAACTTGTTGCACGTTTTTGAAAATAATTTATCGTACAGTATACACACATATTGTAATATACGTGACGCATTATAAAAATATATTTACATAACTGAACATCACCGCTGTATGAATGCAAACGTAGATCTAAAAATCTAGTTCACTAGGCTTAGGCCTTATCTACATATCGCGTTAATTGAAATTTTAATTCGTGCTGATTAAAATTTGGTTTCGCGGTAATTGAACCCGCACTAATCAGGGGATTGCTGTACATGAAATTAAGTCACCACTTATGCATTACTCTGGTCCGTAGCATCCCGATGTGTTTTTGAAGGCCCATGCAAACTTTCATAAAAAGTCCTCATCTGAACAATAAATATAGTAAAACTTCATACATCCGAAAACTAGTAACCCGAAACATCGATTATCCGACAATTTAATTATGTTGTTTTAACAACTTAAAAAAAGTTTTAAAAAAAATCATTAAAAACTAACATTAGTCCTTTCACTTTGGGTTCTGAAATTTAATTTTGGACCCCCCCCCCTCGGTGTCAAAAATATTTTAGGAAGTGGGGGCTTTGTATGATAGAAAATATTCCCGGGTCTTAAATTACCTTAATCCAATGGATAATCAAGCCCTGGTTATATAACAAAGAGCAACTTGGGAGTTATAGTATCATGATCTCAATAGGCTTGACTACAATTCAATAAACAGGTTGTAGCCAAAAACCTGTAAATAACAAACACTATAAACTGATACAAAAATGCCTAATGATAAAATGCAATATTAGATAAAATATCAAGAAAACGTTGGATCGGGTATAATATATAACGCACTAATGAGTCTTTAAGAAATGAAAGATAAGACCAATAAAAAATATCTGATGTGGGCAGCACATGACTTTCCTTATATAATGCAATGAATTTTCTACTTTTACAGTTAAAAAAAATGTTATTCTTATAGTAGATACTTACATTCTTTCCAAGATGTTGAATTTTCCTCAATTAGTCGTCATTTTCATTGATTTGGCGTCATTTTTATCCATTTGGCTAGATTTTAATTTGGCAACATTTAAAAATGTCGCCAAGTTGACGACATTCCGTTAAATTCATCGCTAAAATCTGGCCAAGAATTATGGATGGAGAAATAAGTTATTCTTACAGCGGATAAATAACTATTGGCGTTCAAATACAAAAGTATTACTCAAAGTATCTTTTCTCGTGAATGGAACGAGTTAGATCCACGAGAATGATGTCACCAAATTTATCGTATGATATTACATATGAAAAGTGAACATGTTTCTTAACAGTTAATATTTTTTAATTAATGGGATTTTTTTTAAATGTATTTGAAACATGTGCAATATCTCTAGAACGGTTCATGCTAGCGTTCTAAAGTTTATGTCAATCGTTTTCTAAGGAAAAATTATATAAGAAATGTCTAATTGCGTAACTTTATTAAAGGTTTCGATTTTTTGCTGATTTTTTCAAAATTTCACTGGAAAATTTAGGGGGGTTCTGAACATTCGATTGTATTTTAAAACAATAGGCTTCCAGTATTCACGGATTGTGATTTTTGTACCAAATTTCATTCGAATCGCTCCATTCGTTCGTGAGATATCGTCTCCACAGACTCACTGACACACACACACATACTTTCACACACATCACTTCAGAAATGTTCGATTCGTGATCAGCGATGCTTGAAACGTGCTCTCCCGTCGAAAACTCGAATTCAAATTTTCGACCCCGTCACAATACTTTTCTTATACATTATGTATATAAGGAAAGTAATAATGTAGATATTGAGGTCCTCTGCAAGCATGAGGTGCCTGACTCTGTTGCTGATTAAACTTAGGTTTGCTTTGGGAAATGAAATTTGACTTTTAGATGTGAAAAACATCCCGTACTGGGGTATATCTGGCTGAAAGTGAAGCGTTATGTAAGATGTAAACACCTTGGACGATTATATCTCTGAACCTAATAGATAAAAATTGTATACCGTTTTTACTTGTTTTTTCAGAAAATAAGTACTATTTATGAAGCTATAAAAATAATTTCCATATTTTAATATATTGAACTCATTTTTTCCCGATAAAAAAGGTTTTGTCCGCTTTTTGTTTTCTTTTCACTTTGCTTGCTTTCACTCGAAATATCTTCAATACTATAAAAGGTAGATATAAAGAGTAAGTTGCAAAACAGTTCGGTAAGAAATCCAATTTCTAGATTAAAATTTTTTTATTACAAAGCTTTTATAGTTTTGGGGGCTTCGTCTTGTCAATTTGAAGAAAATTAAAAATTTTCCGTTTTTCTACTTTGTAATGCTTATATATTAAAAATGAACGATAAGAGGCAATTTGTAGCCTTTTGAAAGCCCTACTACATATTTACTTAGGTTCCGAATCATATTCTCTGTTTTGAAATATAGTAGTTATAATTTCGATATTTTTGCATTTTGAACTATTTTGAAAATATAGTTCTCATTTCGATATTTTGAACTGTTTTAAAAATGTTTAAAGAAGACAAACCCTCCACAAAAGAACATGTTATTCACACAAGACTATGTCGGTTCTATCGGACTGAGACGACTGCAGATTTTCAGATTTACTTGCAATTGTCGTGGTAATAGAACTATAAAATGTACGTTATTTTTATGCATTAATTTAAAATTCATTTTCATATTCAGAACTTTTTTAAATGTATAAAGACTCAATGTATATGAAGATATTATTTATTATTAATTTAATGGGATTTAATAACTTACATATTTAATTTAATGAAACACACTCTTTATAAAGAGTGTGTACAGTATATATACTGTTGTTGTTGTTGAGACCCAGACCGTCCGACCTACCAGAAAGGTGTAAGAGTATATATACTGTGAATTCGATTACGAGATAACTCAGAAGAATGTAAAAGAATATTTTGGGTCAAAATTAAAAGAAAAATTGCGTAAGCAATTTACGAAGTAAACATCCTATTACTAAGTAAACTTATATAAAATGTAGACTTTTCATGTTTATAACGGTTTAACCAACTTTATGGACAGAAAATATCGTCAATAGTGAAATGTTGCAAATATGTGGTAATTTTTATTTAAATACTTTTGACATTCTAAATAAAACGCCTAATTTTAGTGGTTGGACGAATTCAAAAAGTGACTTGAAACAAAATAAATGACATACAAAACAAGAAAGGTCAATCATGCATAAAGCATTGATTATGAAACACTTTCCAACTGAAATACAATTTTATTTAAACATCTCTAAAATGTGATGCTTTCAACGCTGACATTTATTAAATTAACACAGTACTACTGTAATTTATTATACTTGAAAACTTCAAACTTCATTGAAAAAGACAATGCCAGTTACAAAAACTTTATTCAAATGACGGCATCGAAATCGTCTGCCTCTCTATAAAAACGATGAATATTTCATTCATATCACTTATATTCCAGAGCTAAATAATTTTGCGTGAAAAAAAATCAGTAATTCTTATACAATTCACCTTACAATCGCTTGATTTGTTTATATTCTACATGCTATAGTATAGCATTAAAATTAGGCTTTGTCGTAGGAATAATCAAAGTTTAGTGATCGTCTAAAATAAAAAATATTGTAATTGCGTTGGCACAGAATTTAGATACACATATAATATGCTCGGGCACACAAAAAGCTACTGTAAGCCTTCGGGTCAGTCGTGTGATCTGGGTCTTCCACACATATAATATGGAAAATAAAGCAGTTTTGTAACAGATGAACAGTAAATACAAATTTAAACGAACTTTAAACATCATGATCTTCACACAGCGGAACAAAATAGATGTCATAGTTTATTTTGCAATAAGTCGCGTGATCTCTTCATATAACATGGGATTTATTATTTCATTTTTATTTAAATAACTACCCAACATATTTTGCTGAATTTTTTATACACATTTTATGTGATACTTTGAATATTTTCTAAAATTTTCGAAGCAATTTGTCAATTTTAAAATGTTTGAAAAATTAAGTGCCACAGCATTTAATACATTACATTTTTTTCATCCGGAGTAAAATCCAAAACTAATTGGGTGATCTTATTAATTTTCATTCTCAGACGTCTCAACAAAATACTAAAATTTCAATAAAAAGTCATTTTACGGCAGTTATTGTGCAAACGGACAGACAGATAGACAGACAGAATGATCAAAGTCATAACGCTTTTGAACTATGTTGAAAAGTGTTAAAAAGAGACTTAAAACCAAAAATAAAGGGCATACAGAAAAAGTCGATTGACAACGGTTTGAATTTGGAAATAGGCCAAACGATTTCCTCTAAAAGTAATCAAGTTACTTCTTTACTACCGGAAGAAAAACACTTTAGTGCAATGTTTGCCAAACTTGTAGCCTTTGGTTACCCTTTTTAAGAACCCTCGGCAAACGGCAGTTCGTTGAGGGTTCTTTAGTTAATATAAATACGAATAGTAAATGATTATAAAATATAGCATTCGAAAATAATAAAATAGTATTAAAAGCACTGTAAAAGAACAATAATGAAACCTCTACTAAAGGACAACTAAGTAACGCTCTAAATAAACGACAGCTATGCTGTATAGAGATGCTTTTTGGATAAGTTATAAACACATTCAAGCGTACACTCCGAGTAGCGAAGTATGAAATTTGCTTTACTTTCGTATTTAAAAACTTTTATTAAAATTAATTCCGTACATATTACGTAACGAACGCTCATAAGGTAGTATTAAATGACTTGAGCTGGAGATGTCTTTTGCTCAACGCTATGATACTAGCCTACCACACTTTGGTCCTGGAATCAAACCCCGGGATAGATGCCAGGGTCAATGCGTGGTAATTGACTGGAAAGTATTGTGGTGTGATCAAAAATTCAAAATCGAGTTTTACACGTTACATTTACACGATTTGAGCATCCTTGAACATGAATCACGCGTTTTTGAAGCCATGTGTGTGCGTGCATTTTAATATTGCCGTGTGTGAGTCCGGGCGCTCAACATCTTAAGAATTAAGTCAGCAAGTTGAATGAAAATTATTAGGATTATCACAATCTGTGAATACTTCAACACAATGTTTAGAAAGGTTGTCAAACATTGAGAATCCCCCCCTCCCCAAATTTTTGAACGATTTTTTTTTAAATCATACAAAATCAGAACAAATAATCATGTTTTGACAAGTATTCTTTTTAAACGTAATTTATCGTTCAAAAATGACACTCACATGAATGCTGGTTTTAACCCGTTCTCGAAATATTACGCATTTTTCGAATAAATATATCGAAAAGTTACATAAATTTAAATAAGTATTACGACAAAATAAGATTGAATAAGTCGCATAATAATAAGTTGACATTCCAATACAATATTGTACAACAAACTCATTAGTAAAAGATTTGTCAGATAAAATATGTTCTAAAAAACATTGTCCAAAAATCATCTAATTTATAACATTAATTTATAACATCTACTAATTTATAAAATCAAATAGTTTAATTTGTATCTATCTTACAAATAAAAATGTACTTCGAAATAAAACAAATATGTTACTGATAATTGAAATGCATTTTAATGTTGTTGCTTGACATTATGTAACGCAATTCGAGTAATTTATTAAACGGCCGGAGTAATGTAGCTACTGTGCGTAATTGTGCGCAATTCAGGAAGCCCGATTTCGGTCCCTAAAATTAAAAAATAAGTAATTAAAAAATAAGGCTTCATATCTGAAATATAAAATTTAAAACCAAAACACTTTGGAATGAAAACCTTTATTTGATCACAATAAAAGCCGTTAAAAACTCACTAAAGGCCTATACGCTTTCGGACGCAAAACCTCCCTCATCAGGGGCGTAGACTTAGAGAAAATATACATTGACTTTTTATATTCAAACAGAAACCGCGGACAAAATCTGCATTAATTACAAAATTACGCAAGGAGAAATATTGAGATCAAAAACATATAGTTTTCAAATTGACACAGCAGAAATAAAATACGAAATTGACAAATTTAGATCTTTAAACATTGAGACAATGGTTTAAATCTCCAGGAGTCAAGAATGAGACACTACAAAAAACTGGGGTTTTGAACAGGGTCATAATTACAAATGGGGTCATGATAAATATAAATAAATAGGGATTCAAAAAACGAGATATTACGTGGGTTATTACAATAAGTTCAAAGAAGTATGAAATTGATAACTATTTATAAAGTTACCAAGTAAAAATTTTAAGCCATATATATTAGTTCTCTATACGGTAAAATAGGTTTCTACCAAAAATAAGATATTAAATCTGTCAATTTTAACAAAGTAATTATAAATTGTCCCCAACAAACCCACCGAGATTTCAGTGGATGACTATTTCTTTCCTTATATACATAATGTATAAGGAAAGTATTGTGACGGGGTCGAAAATTCGAATTCGAGTTTTCGACGGGAGAGCACGTTTCAAGCATCCCTGATCACGAATCAAACATTTTTCAAGTGATGTCTGTGTGTGTGTGTGTGTGTGTGTGTGTGTCAGTGAGTCTGTGGAGACGATAACTGACGAACGAATGGACCGATTCGAACAAAATTTGATACAAAAATCACAATTCGTAAACACTGGAAGCCTATTGTTTTTATACGCAATCGAATGTTCGGAACCCCCCTAAATTTTCGAATGAAATTTTGAAAAAATCGTCAAAAAATCAAAACCGCTAATAAAGTTACGCAAATAGACATTTCTTATGTAATTTTTCAATAAAAAACGATTGACATAAATTTTAGAACGCTAACATGAACCGTTCACAAGATATTGTACATTTTTCAAAAAAATTATCAAAAAGTCATATAAAATAAAAAAAAAATATTTCCTATTGAGAAACATGTTCACTTTTCATATGTAATACTATGGGATAGATTGGGTGACATCATTCTCGTGGATCTAGCTCTTTCCATTCATGAAAAAAGATACTTTAAGTAATACTTTTGTATTTGAACGCCAATAGTCATTTATCTGCTGTAAGAATAACTTATTTCTTCATCCATAACGCTTGGCGAGATTTTGGCGACGAATTTGGCGGAATGTCGCCAACTTGGCGACTTTATGAAATGTTGCCAAATTAACGAAAATCTCGCCAAATGGATAAAAATGACGCTAAATCAATGAAAATGACGACTAATTGTCGAAAATTCAATATTTTGGAAAGAATATTAGTATCTACTATAAGAAAAACTAATTTTTTTATTGTAAAAGTAGTAAATTCATTGCATTATGTAAGGAAAGCCATATGTTGCCCACATCAGATTTTTTAAATTTTGGATTAATGTCAGAAGATGCCAAATGTATCATGTCAGAAGTTTGTCAAAGCAATGCCCAGAGAATCAGATACGAAAAACATTTTCTGCGCAAGCGCAGTCTATCCGAATAGCACAGACGTGTATCGCTTAAAAATAGGCAGGAAACACATTAAAAACTTGTCACGTGTAATGCTGACCTTGCAGTTTCATTTATAATCGTATTTGGTTCACGGGTTATAAAATTGTTTCACGGTCCGGATATGGCCATCTGGTCAGGACTCAATTGGACAGTTATGTAGAAGTACAGACATATAATATATGCGGTATATAAATTATTATTTAAAGAACTTAATGGGGAAGTTAAATAAAATATGGAGAACTACTAACCTTAATTTAGAAACCAAAATCAACCTTTCTAATTCCTTAGTGAAAAGCGTTTTACTATATGGAGCTGAAACATGGAAATTAACAAGGGGCCAATGCAATATGTTAAATGCCTAGCAGATTAAATGTCTGAGGAAAATTTTGGGAGTATTTTGGCCATATGTTATTGCTAAGACTGAACTCTACAAGAGTACTGGACAGGAAGCATTTGTGGAGATGAAAAGAACGTAGATGGAAATGGACTGGACATGTCTTGAGAATGCCGCAGCATAACATCCCTGCTGTGGCACTTACTTGGGCGCCTGAGGGAAAAAGATCCCTGGGTCGACCCAAGCTTACTTGGAGGAGACTGGTGGAGCGGGACAGAAATTTGATGGGATGGGCGAGCTGGTCAGAAGCAAGGACTGCCGCACAGGATCGACCGGGGTGACGGCGCAAGCTGAGGGCCTTACGTGCCACTAGGCACGATGAGTTATGATTATGATGAATGGGGACGCGGCGGTCAATTGATCTAAACACTGGTGAACTTTTAAACAAACTTACACAGTCGATTTGTATGCCACGCAACACTTTACTACATAGCCAGCCAATGATTCTGAAAAGGATGATTCACGGTTGTCCGCTTCACGTATTATCATTTACACTCCTTTGCAAAAAAAAAAGAAACACCTTGAAGAAAGTGACTGTTTCTATTGAAATTAAATACGCGCACAGCTCATATGCAGGTAATGAAATGATTACAAAATCAAAGCCGCAGGACCCATCAATGGTTAGCAATTGCAGATTGAATTTTCAAATCAGTAATTGGTGAAAAACCACTTGGCGGCATTGCATTTTTGTATACGTCTCGGTAAGTAGTGGTAAAGTTCCCTAATGTCAACCAGCGATACATTCTGCCAGGCAGTCCTTAATTGTTGCTCTAGATCTGATACATTTCTGGGGGCCCGAATCTGGCGGCCTAGCATGTCCCATACATGCTCGATTGGCAAAAGGTCTGGTGATCTTGCTGGCCAAGGAACAGTATCAACAGCTCGGAGATAGTCCAGATATATGCAAGCCTCATGTGCCGTGGCATTATCTTGTTGAAAAATGGCCCCAGAAGGACGTGCCATGAAGGGTAACGCAAACGGCCACAGGATTTCATAGCAGGATGACTAGGGGAGACTCGCTATCGTAAGATAGCACCCTACACCATCACATAAGGGGTAATGGTTGTGTGACTGTGTTAAACAAAGGCAAATTGGGACCCCCTGGATCTGGAGCATCCATACACGTACCTGATGGTCATCTGTTGAAAGACTGAAGCGTGATTCATCGCTGAATACTATCGGATGACAGTCTGCTGGCAGCCATAATACTCGACTATTACACCACTCCAAACGACTCTGTCGATGTTGCGGGGCTATGGTCAGACGTCTTAAATGCCGCCATGATCGTAACCCCATCTCATCCAAGAGTCGTGTGATGGTGGGAGATACCACGTTAGGAATGGAAAAGGCTGTAGCACGTTGGATGGCGGGCAATGATGCCGCTGAGCCAGTTCGGGCCTGTCGCACAATCATGCGATCTTGCCTCGCATTCTTGCACCTTGGCCTTCCAGAGCCTCCATTCCGCCGATGAGTTCCCTGCAGCAATCACTGTTGCCAGCACGTTTGCACAGCTGTGTCCTTTTGGTGCGAGTGGCGACGTTATTGCTCGGTATGAACATCCAGCTTCACGCATCCCGACTATACGACCACGTTCGAACTCGTCTAATTGCTTATAAAGTCTTCGGCAACATCGTAAAGGCATTGATGATTGTATCTCCACGAAACAGCAACGCCGATAACAAGCAAAGATAATCCATCCACATTTTTAACCTGTCTTATAGGATGCTAGTTGCGCAGCAGAAACGCGCGCTATGACCGAAATTAACACTCATTGATCTTGCAAATTAATTACTTGGTGTAAAGGAATTTTCACGCAAAATTTCGAGATGATCGGATTATTTTTTAGGGTTACTTCGTTTTAGTTTTTTTTTTTTTTTTTTGCAAAAGCGTGTATTAATTGCGACCTTGTTTGACGCAACTTTCTAGATAGGATGTTTCGAACTGCATGAATCTGCATTGATTAAACGAAATAATTTTTTTAAAGTATTTACTTATAAAATATTACTGGTAGATATTAAAATACACAAAATTATTTCAGTTAATTTTTCGCAATTTCGTACTTTTGGAAAAAATAGAATAATGTTATCCGGAGGTCCATCTCGCTTTCTGTAAAAGATAGGGGAGGAGTTAATTATAAATTTGTGGAACTACGCAAAATTAATACAGACCATTTATGTTTCCTCGCAAGAAATTAAAGAAACCCTGAAAATAAAGTGTACACAATCTAACTTCCTCCTCCTTAAAATCGAACATTTAGACCAGCGATTCCCAAATGCTGTGCCTTGATATTCTCCAGGGCTGCCACGAGAATTGGAGAGAAAATACTTTTTCAAATGGAAAAATTTATTTTCAGAAAGGAATTCTATTGAAAAAATATAACATTACATGGCACATACTTAGAAGTATCGATGACGTATTATTACAAAAACCACAATAAACAATTAAACCAACCCATCCAGAACACTGGCTCTGTTTGAAGTTCCGAACTTGATATAAATATATTGTATTATTATGCAGCATATAAAAATATTATTTTCTTATCTTTCAATAATATTGGTAAATGTTTCTTTTGCTACACAGATTTTTTCAAAGCATCTTTATCTAATCTGCTGCTGCTGTCAACTTGAAATTATAAATCAAAGTTAACTGAAAAATGAACCGAACACATACGGAAATTCAGATGAGTGTCAAGAGTATAAACTCTATTCATGAAAGTGCCGCGAACCCATAAAATTTAGGAATCGCTGATTTAGAGAATGCAGAAGAATAACATTGACTTGATTCAACACAAAATACATAATATTCGCCTTCAGCGATGATGTATGTTTGCACACATGTAATAATACATGTCTCCGCGTGGTTTCCAATATATATCTACCTTTACACTGTTACACGCAGGTTAATAAAATTGTATCTTTCAATATTGAGAAGAGTGTTGTTTATAGTGTTGTTTAGAGTGTTGTTTAGATTGTAGCTTAGAGTGTTGTTTATATTTTTTCTGGGGGGGGGGGACAAAAATGTTTTGTACTAAGTTTACTACAGCGCTCTATAACTTTGACTTTTTTTTCCTTTTTCTAACAAAAAGCGAAATAACCCCACCTACCTCGCTAAAATGGGTCAAATCGAAGCAATCGTCATAATCAACCTGGGCGTATGTTGCCACCGGAGAAAATGACTCATTCAAAAAGTAATTTTATAAACACAAAGCCCTCCTATAAGGGACGTCACCCAAAATTCGGAAGAAACCCTCGTTGCAGATACCAGCATCTATAGACTTGTTTCGAACTTATTATGGTCTCGTCAGCATGGAATAGCCAATATCTGAAATGGCAACTCAAAACTTGCTATAAGCCACACATTTCGGTATCCTTTGTAGAAACTGACAATTTCAATCCTTCTGCCTGGCCGTTATGAAATTCATATAGCTTATGTCACATGAAGCTGATAAGCTGAAGTATATAGAAATTTTATGCCGATCACGTGAAATGACTGGAATTGTCAGTTTGTTCGAAAAAATTATGACTTCTAGCAAGTGCCTTGCTGTCATTGCAGACATCGTCTGTCTAATGAGAGTGGTCTATTTCTTGTGTATACTACGATAGCAGCCACAAATATTAATGGATTTTCACGAAACTTTATCCAGCTTTCTTATAAAAAAATCTAAAACTAGATAAACTTTTTTCTTAATTTGAGCGAAAACTTTGAATTTTATTGCAATGTTGAATTTTTTTTAACATGACCACATAAGACAAAATTAAAACACAATCATGCATAAAAGGATTTATTTATGGCTCAATGATGACGGTACTTAATAATTTTAATCACTGTCGTGAAAAATAGCCGCGACACAATGTTTTGTTTTTCGTGACCTCATCAGTTCTTTTTGGGGGTCAAGTTATCCTCCGGGAATTACATTGCCAAGTATGGTATCGATCGAAATACTTTTACAAGCCCTTTGAAGTGAAGGATAACACGCTATAGTTGTAATAATTTGAAACCACAATACCGATTTTTCAAATTTTTCTTGTAAAATTTGAAAAAGGAACTAAATTCTAACATGAGAAAGTCGAATTGGGCAACACTCCAGTAAATTTTTTTATGTTATTAATATGCATTTTCTTTTATGTTTTTGTTCACCTTTTCCTTTATCCCTCTTCTTGGTCTAATCCTTTTCATTTTCAAAAATTTTTTCATCGTTTCTTGTATTATCTTATTTCATTTCCTCATGCGTATTGTATTTCTATGTATATTTTCTGTGTATATCTTTGTATGTCTTTTTTTAATGTGTTTTCTGTTTTGTATTTCTTTGTTTTTTCCTGCCGTCCCTTGTAACTGCTTTACACCCTTTGGGTGAGTTGGGCGACCTGGGTAATATATAATTCTTATTCTCGAATGGGATAGTTACATCAAAAATGATAGCTTCATTTTCCTTCGCAAGAACAAGATCAGGTCTTAGCATCGATCTCTCAATATTTTTTTTTCACCCACCACAGTCCATCTGCCGCAAGCATCGCCTTTAATTCTAGTGCATATATTGTTATGGCTCTGCATATAACATGTCGAATAGATCATGGAGTGCTAGAAGACATGTGAAAAAATATCCACCTTGTTACGTTTTCTGCATAGTTGTGAGTTGACAGATCAAGTGTATCGATTTAAATGGACGAGGCTAAGCCTGGCACGAAACGCCACTCTACAAAATCTTTTACCGTCTCCTTCAAGATGATTGAGCGTTCTCGCTTTATCAACGTAGCAACAAAAGGTATTTCCTTGATACTGTTGTTAACTAACGCAACCTTCCGAGCCTTCCTCAGTACATAGAAGATAAGTAATCAATTTATCATGAAGTTTTCACCGCATTGAATCGCGGAGGGCCCATCTTCGAGTAAATGCTGGATGATATTTAATCTAGTAGAGGTTCTCGATCCCGGGTCCACTGAGCGGGGATTTCTTCACCGGGGTCCAGGTTTTCCAAACAAGACCTTATCCTTTATCAATTTTATGTTATTAATAAATCAGTTGTCTGCCAGCTCTCAGGTATTTCCTTGATAATTTTGTTAACTAACGTAAACTTCCGAGCCTTTCTCAGTATAAAAAGATAAGTAATCAATTTATCATGAAGTTTTCACTGCACTGAATCGCGGAGGACCCATCTTCGAGTAGATGCTAGATGGCATTTAATCTAGTAGAAGCTTCTCGATCCCGGGTCCACTGAGCGGGGATTTCTTGGCCGGGGCCCAGGTTTTCCTGACAAGGCCTTATCCTTTATCAATTTTATGTTATTAATAAAGAAGTTGTCTGCCAGCTCTCAGGTATTTCCTTGATACTTTTCTTAACTAACGCAAACTTCCGAGCCTTCCTGAGTATATAGAAGATAAGTAATCAATTTATCATGAAGTTTTCACCGCACTGAATCGCGGAGGATCCATCTTCGAGTAGATGCTAGATGGCATTTAATCTAGTAGAGACTTCTCGATCCCGGGTCCACTGAGCGGGGATTTCATGGCCGGGGCCCAGGTTTTCCTGACAAGGCCTTATCCTTTATCAATTTTATGTTATTAATAAATCAGTTGTCTGCCAGTTGTCTGCCAGCTCTCAGGTATTTCCTTGATACTTTTGTTAACTAACGCAAACTTCCGAGCCTTCCTCAGTATATAGAAGATAAGTAATCAATTTATCATGAAGTTTTCACCGCACTGAATCGCGGAGGACCCATCTTCGAGTAGATGCTAGATGGCAGTTAATCTAGTAGAGGCATCTCGATCCCGAGTCCACTGAGCGGGGATTTCTTGGCCGGGGCCCATGTTTTCCTGACAAGGCCTTATCCTTTATCAATTTTATGTTATTAATAAATCAGTTGGCTGCCAGCTCTCTCACTCCCTCACGCTATTTTCTTGATGATGTCATCATTGGACGTTACAGTATTTTGCGTGCGCAATCTACCAATTCAATGTCGGAATTCTCAGCAGCGGCCGAGATTCTGAAAAGACTGGAGTCCAGTGCCGCGTAAATATATATTTTTACCAGCATTTTGAGGAAGATAGAGGGATTTTTAAATCTTTGATCGTACGTGCTTGTCTGAATCAGCCCCTTCAGCATTTCTATGATGCGAAGTACTCATAGAGACCTTTAAAGAGAGAAAGAAAATGTTTTCAAGCAATCGATGCGTTACCAGAGGGCGAATTTGGAGTCCATTATCATCTCGGCATGTTTTTAAAATCCATTCGGAATTGCAGTTTTATTCAGTAGATAACTACATACCAATGGTTTTGCCTAGAAACGTTCCTAGTTCGTTCGCCATCTGTCATGAAGGGGGGTTCTGGCGGAAAAGGGCATAAATTGTATTTTTCGCTCCTGCCAGAAAAGCCTAGTTTATTAGGATGGCCCTCCCATCTATGAAAAATATACACTCTAAGACAAAAAAATTGGCACACCAGGAAAAAATTATCCAAATGAGATAGACAAAATGTGTTACGTGTAATGTGTATGTACAGAAAAAGAAATGATTAGAATTTCAGAACAATTGGATAATTTATTGCACTGAAAGTTCTACACAAAGTGAGCACGTCAATATGGCGCTGGACCACCTCTGGCCTTGATACAAGCTGTTACCCGACGTGGCATTGAGGCATAAAATTGCCGGATGGAGTTCTGAGGGATGTCGTACCAAATGGCCTCCAATTTACGAGCTAATTCGTCTACATTCTGAGATGTTCGCAGACGACGCCCCATCTCAGCCCAAATGTGCTCAATAGGCGAGAGATCTGGGGATCTCGCTGGCCAAGGAAGTGTGTCGTAAGCACGCAGACAATCAATAGAGAAGCGTACCGTGTGTGGCCTGGCATTATCTTGCTGAAAAGTTATCCCGGGTGTCACGAAAGGAATGGCAATACAACGGGCCGTAGAATGTCGGTAACGTACCGCTCTGCTGTGATGGTGCCGCGGAGGACTATCAATAGGGTCTGGCTATCAAACGAAATGGCACCCCAAACAATAACTCCCCGTTGTTGGGCCGTGTGGCGCATGACAGTAAGAGCAAGATGCTGACGATATCCGGGCTGGCTTCAAACACATCTGCGCTGGTCGTCGGGACTCAGTTCGAAAAGGGATTCATCACTGAAGACATTTCGTTCCCAATCCGAACAATTCCACACTGATCGGGCCTCTGTTACCTTACACCTTTCTGGTAGGTCGGACGGTCTGGGCTTCAACAACAACAACAACAACACTGATCGGGCCCGGCACCATTGCAATCGCTGTTGACGGGCATACTGGCCAGTGGTAGGCGGCGTAATGGACTCCGCGAGTTTAGATTCCGCTCCTGTAGTCTTTTATTGATGGTCCGGATGGTCACTTCCGTGTTTGTCACACGTTGGATGGTTCATAACGATGAATCTCATGCGGTCACAGCTGTTCTGGCAATCGCTGTATCTTTCCATTCTGTCGTCGCTCTAGGCCGTCCGCTGCCCGCTTGCCACTGAAATCTGCCATTCCGGACCCATTCCTGCCAACATCGTCTAATTGCTGCATCACTCCTACCCAAATCCCGATCGATTCGTTAGTGTGCCCCTCCAGCCTCATGCAGTCTGAACGCATCGGACGAGTCGGTCGTCTTGGACTTTCGACACTCCTTTATAGCTTGTAATGGACGCGAATTCGCCCGTGAGACATTGTTACGATCAAGCTACTTAAACGCAACGACATCCCCTGCACGTTTTGTTCCTGAAAGCGAGGTTCGCTTTTTATATACAACACCATAGTAGTCAGTTTCAATGCGGTGTAATTCCGACTACTCATTCATTGGCTGCGAATTTTTGATCATTTGCGTATTCGGTCGACAGGTGTGTTTGCATGTACAGTTTCTTTACTATCGGATAATTTTGTGGGATGCGTCGATGATTTTTTTTGTCTTAGAGTGTATTAGGTCCTGATAGATAGAGAGGTAGCGGTAATTGTCATCATCTTGCCGATAAAATGCCTGTTTTATCATAGGAAGTTTTGCAAGCTTTTAACAATGTTATTGTTACATTATTCTTGTTCTACGCAGTTTGTGTCTGTTAGAGGAACTTGCTAATTATCTTTGTTTTGCGGGAATTTTTTCAGGTTAGACCTGTAATTCATTTTTCCATCATATCTCTATTCTACACTTCACTATTTATCCGCTCATGAACGTCAAATGCGAGTCGTTTTGAAAGAGTATTCTTGACTATTATTTTGCGAAATAGAATTTTATCAGCACGATGACCTATATTTTGGGAAAGACGAGTTCAAAATCTGTAAAAGCTTTTCAACAATATATCAGGATTGTCTTTTTATGCGAGTTATAAGGCGTCAAAAAATAATTGTTCATTAGCATCTATGGGACGAAAAATTTCATTGACTTTGATCATTTCTTTTAAAATTGATTGATATCTACTCATGCACTTTTTATTCTGTTTACATGGATGTGCTCGATTGCAATTCTACAGGTTTTAGTGTGGATACTTTGGTCTAAGATACATAAATCTTATTCACAGAAATTATTAGAATTGCTGAATTACCTTTAAAATATCTGTATTTAATCCATCTATTATTAAATAAATTTTCCGAGTTGCACTTATTTTCACAACTTCGACATTTTTAGAATAGGCAACAAAAATATTTTTATTAAAAAAGACCATATCTTAAAGGGCATTATACCAGTATCATCATTGATATTTTCTAAAATAACAAAAAATGACGCACACTAAGATTACAATATAATCACAGAGTGGAGGAAAATGACGGTACGATATATACCGCAAGCTTCTAGTAATAAATATCGTATATATTGCTGCTGCACAATAAATATCGTATACATTGGTATCGATGCGAAATATCGATGCATAACCCGTCATATATTGATATTCTCATTACTATAGATAGATTTTGTGGACATACGGATTTTAGAAGAAAATTTTGGATAGTTGGTGTATCTGAAAAGCACTAACTCCAAATAAAATATGTAACTAATAAGCAACCAAAAATATGACGAATTATAAATGATCCATAATTTCTTTATAAATAATTTAGATAAATATTGAGGACTTTCCCGTAATTTAATCTTTCCAACAATTCATAGACCCTGATCTACGTTTACCAGCTAAATTATTTGTATCATTTTATATGTGAATAACTCATTTAATAACAAACCTGTACAGCAGAACAACGCTAATTTCTCAAGTGCCGGGTAACGATTGAATGAAACAGACGGACTAATAAATACATACAGAAAATTTTTCAAGTATTATCATATACTTTATATACATAAATCGACTTATCAATACACAAAACTTACACAAATAATTTTCACACAATCATATTACACCAAAAATATTCACTAAGAATGCACAACGAATATTGCAGAAGATGCGCAAAAGATATATCATAAGATAGCACAAACTTAAATTCGCGCATCTAGCAAGGGGTAACAGATTAGCGGATTAGAACGAATGAAGGGTGACAGATTATCGGGGTTTACTGCAGTCGGCACAGATAAATTACAAATATTTCACACTATAGAATTATTAATATTCTTTAAATGATCAAAGAATGAACATTCACCGAACTAAAAGATTCGAAATCTTGATTTTCCCTTTCTTGACGTTTCCATCTTGACGTGCACTACTTTATTGCAAGGACACTGAAAAAACAAAGACATTTTATGTGAGATAAAACCAGAGAATGATTTACTGTAACTAAAAGTAATCTAAAAAAAGAGGAACACCATAGCTTATGGACTTCGATGAAATCAAAGTGGATTGAAAATGTTGCTTGACGACATCAATAGTTGGACACTAGCCAACTGAATTTCTTTAGAAGTAATCGAGTTAGCTTTCTTTTATCACTAGCTAACTATATAAAGCCAAATCTAGAAGTGCAAACAAAAAATTTCTTACAATCTATTTTTCTACTTCAGTATCTCGCAATACCTAAATATTCTACCTTTTTCTCGAATTTTCTCATACTGAACGTATATTGTATTCTCTTTTGAGCCGTTATTAGTATCAATGAAAATAAATAATTTTTATGAGTTTTCGCTTACAAGTCTTACTTTGAAAAAAATATGCCAAAAAACAACAGTTAGTCATGACGACATGCATTCATACGATTTACGTTATAGAATTTTAAGACATTTCACATACATAGAAAAATGCAAACGACCCGTATCAGATATTGGTTATATATACTGAGAATTTATATATTCTTCAATATATATTCATGAGAAAATTTTGCTTTCATATAGGTTAAAACTTGAACAGTTTTAAATTCTAAGTTTAAATTTTGCATTTTACTACTAACAGTTAAAAAATACTTTATTCTAATTTATTTATATAAATTTGGAGCACATTGCATAAAAGTTAAATGTCTTACGGTTTTTGGTGGATTTACTTGATGAAAAGGTCCATAATTAGGATGATGCAATCATCATAGTCATTAAATTAAAGAGAATTGTGTGATGAATCAATTTGGATTTAAAATCCATCATGGCAATTAAACACACCCATAATTCTGATAAATTCAAAGATAAATGGAAATTCTGTGGAATAAACAAATGAAAATATGTTTATTAAACAGAAGTATTTATATTTATTTTATTTTACTTACTGTATAGTCTATAGTTAAGGGTATTGTGACGAGATCGAAATTCAAATTCAAGTATTCGGCGGAAGAGTACATATAAAGCGTTCCAGAACCTGAATTAAACGTTTTTGAGGGAAGGTCTATGTGCATGTGTATGTGCCCGTGGATGCGATACCGACGAGCCGATATTTTCTAGTGTAATTTGGTTTAATTATTGCAATAGGTGAATCCTAAAACTATACTGAATTTTAACGCTATCGAATGTTCAAAAGACCCCGAAATCTTCGAATGAATTTTGAAAACAGGATAAAATAAATCTGATGTGGGCAGCACATGACTTTCCCTGCAGACGCGAATTCATTCTTTCTATGTTTCTTTAAGAACTCATCAAATTGAGTTTAATTGTACAAAATAACACAACATTTTCATTTTTAATTCAATTTCTGCTTTTATTTAGTAATTGGACATTTTTCCAAAGGCGGCATAACAAAAATGCGAAAAATCTCAAATATCTCGAAAACGGTCAATCCTAGAGTAATAGAATTGTTCTTATTCTTTCCCTCGTCAAAAATTACGTATAAAACAAGCATTTAATTGATACATTTAAACATACGTAACCTTTTTTTTTAGATATTAGCGCTTTTTGCGGGCCATATCTTAAAAAAGGACAGGTTGTTCTTTTCCGAATCATACCAAAATCTAATCAGCAACAGAATATCCCACAAGTGATTTATCTGCCAAACTTTGTGAAATTTGGTCATTTAGTATTTCAACTAAAGTAGATACATGAGATTTTTGCGGGCCATTTCGCAAAAAAGGCGGGTTCCTTTTTTCCGAATTGTACTAAAAACTAATCAGCACCAGGGTCACGCCCAAGAGTCTTATCTATCAAATTTTATGAAATTCGGTCCATTAGTTTTTGAGTTAGAGTGTATACATACATTGCACAAACAAACACACACGCAGACGTCACGCTAAAAATAGTTTTTTCGTCTTCTAGAGCTCTCAAAATATGTAGATCCGTCGAAAACTCGAGTTGCGATTTTCAGCATGATTCCAATACTTTCCCTATACATTACCATGTATTGCAGAGAAAGTAAAAATCAGGACCTTCAATAATCTATAATTATAAAAAATGCCTATCTTTTATTGCTTGTTTGTTGCGTAGCGAAAAATCTAAACAACGGTCCACGGCCCACAAATTTTGATACAGTGATACTTCAAATCAGTTCTAGATACACCTCGAAACGATTATTTTTAATTCAATTTAGTGTTTATTTATTTCATATTGAAGCCCGTTTTAAGGGGTCATAGGACTCTTGAAATGTTAAAAAGTAAAAAATGTTCATCATATTAACCATTTTATATTTTCTAAAATATATACTTTAGAAACACCATTTAAGTTTTAGTGATAAATCCATGTTTCCTTTCAATGTACCTTGTATTATTTAAAACATACTATAAAGAAGTATTTTCATACAAAGCTGTAAACTATACACTATTTGTCGAACAAAAATAGGTATGACAACTTGCATTTAACCTTATTCAAAAAATCCTGCATTATAAACGAAATTATTGGTACCAAGTTATCCTTCAAGAGCATTTACTTATTGTGAACCTAAATTAATTTGTATTTAAAGTGCATTTCTAATTTATGCAATGTTGCACTTAATTTCCAGAAAAGTTTTGAAATTTCAACAATATAACAACTTCAAAAAATTCTAGCAACAATTCTAGCAAAAATTCGCAACTAGAAAATTTGAAAAAAAAATTGAGGTTCACTTTATAAGACACTACACTCTGAAAATTTAATGAAAAAGATATTGAGAAGTTTCATAGTTATCCTGCGCTGAAGATAAAAAAATCACATTCTGAGAAAAGCGGCTTTAAAATTATTTCTTAGAGAATTTTCTCATGTATGATCTGAGACATTTTGGGCTATAATTCCAGTAATTAGAGGTATTTTTTCATGCGAATCATTTTAAAGTGCTCAGATATTTTGGAAACATCAATTTTTCTATTTTTTTAATGTTATCACGTGACGTCACTCGCATTTTCGAAACTTAGCGTGACACAAAATGAATGATAAAATACAAAATTATGGGATCTGGGTTTTCTTATTGCAAGTATTTTCATTTTTAGAATGTAGTGTTGATTTTAGGCAAATTTAGCATCTTCCATTTGCGTGTCCTCCGCGCTCTCATTTATAGAATCTAAAATGAACTCTTTAAAACATGTTAAACGTGTTTATTTAGAGCACATTATGCCCGCGCAGAAGACGAAAAGCTTATTTAAGGCATAATATGCAGTCATTAGTACGTCGTGAGTGATGTGACCAGCACCTCCGGACCAAATTCGTATTATACCTACGCGCAGTTGGCTAAAGCGTATTTGGACGCTGTCTTAGGGCGTATTACATCTGTTTACCGATTGGGCTGGCGCATGTGCTCACGCAGTGAATAACTTAGCCTTTTAAAAAATTGAATGAAGTTATTCATTAAATCTCTGCTTTATATCCCGAGCAACACCAAAAAATTTTCTACGTCGTAGACAGCTACGCATTTAAGAGCTTCTAAATAGCGTATCAGTCGTGACGTGTGTGAAAAAATTTGAACTAATAAGAAACGGAAAACATTTAAAAAGAAAACGTAGCTTGCGTTCACAAAAGTGTTTCCAATTATTTTACCAGAGACATCAAACTTCAAAGTATTTTCTTTAAAAATTTTCCTCTTTTTATACACCCTCCATGATTTCTTTTTACTTTATATGTTAAATACTTTGTCAGTTACGTTTGTAGGCCGCCAGACGAAATTCTTTTTCAAACTACATTTTCAAGAATTTGGTTGCTTCTGAAGTGGAGAAATATAAAATTCGATTCACTTTACTTCAATTCTGTTCAATTCTCGGGTTTTTCAACTGAGCTGCACAAATGAGTGCGCTCAGTTTGAAATTCCCATTCCATTTAGGATGAGGTATGGGAACGATGGGAATTTATATGTTCTTCAATATATACTCATGAAAAGTTTTGCTGTCACGTAAAATAGAACTTCGAACAGTTCTAAATGTTAAGGAGATTAAAGTTTTAATTTTACATTTTAGTACAGTTAGAAACAAATAAAAATAGTAACAGTTAGAAATATTTTTATTTTGTTCTAATTTATTGATTTAAATGTGAAGCAACTTCCATAGAAATTAAATGCTAAATGGGTTAATTAAAAGTTAAATGGATTTTTTGGTGGATTCACGTGATGAAAATGACTATGCTGATAATGATGATGAAATTATCATAGTCTTTAAATTAGGGTGAATTATGTAATGAATCAATTTGGGTTTAAAACCAATCAATGCAATTGAACACATCCATACTTCTGCTGTTAAATGCAAAGTTAAATGAATTCAGGAAACAGATATAAATGTGTTTATTTCACAGAAATCTTTATAATATTTTGATTGTTTTTACTTTCCCTATGTATACATTATAATGTATAGAAAAATGTGCAGTGACGGTCTCAAATTTTGAATTACAGTTTTCCATGGAAGAGTAGGTATAAAGCGTCCTTTAACACGGATAGGGTGTTTTTGAGGTGATGTCTGTGTTCATGTGTGTGTGGGTGGGTGGGTGGGAGGATGGGTGTGTGAACGATAGCACCCTATTGATTTTAAACGCAATTAAATGTTCGAAAGATCCACAAATTTTCGAATGAAAATTTGAAAAAACTTTAAAAATTCAAAACCTTCAATAATGTTACGTGAATGATAATTTCTTATGTCATTTTTCATTAGAAAACGAATGACATAAATTTTAGAATGCTAGCATGAATCAGTTTTGAAATATTGCACGTTTTTTAAATAAACTTATCAAAAATAATGAGAGTATCTATTTTCACTTTTTATATGCAATATCATATTATGCGATGAATTTGTTAAGATCATTCTCGGGAATCTAATTCGTTTCATTCACGAGTTATTATTGTGTATTAGTTAGTATCGGTTATTATCGTGTGTTGTGTATTAGTTCTGTATATTAACACATAACAATCCGGCAATAGTCATTTATATATAAGCGCCTCTCTATATCTATCTAAAATGCTTAGTGATAAATTTGGTGAGTTTGGAAACTGAATTAGCGAAATATCGCAAACTTTACGATTTTTTGTCCCAGATTGAGAAAAATATCGTCAACAGTGCAAAAATGACACTACATTAACAAACATATCGCCAAATTGATGAATTAAATATTAATATATTTAATATATGGACTATATTGCTTATTGCGAATTATATGAACTATATGGACTTTGCTATATAGACTATATTGCTTTGTGGGATTAATTTTTGTTATATACATACATATATATATATACTGTCTTTCAAAAGTTAAGCACGTACGGTAAAATCAACAAAAATTGAAAAATAAAGCTTTGATTAACTCAAAATTGTACATGAAGGTAGCAAATGTGTTTATCCATTAAAGAAAACAAAAATTATGTACAAAGAAGAAAAAAATATTTCCTTTTCGTAAGTTATATGATGACGTCACATTTTGGGTATTAACATGATGTTTAAAGGCAAACAAACCAAGCAAAACTTACATTAATATGGTATGTGACCATCCCGGACCTTCACACAAACTTTACAACGATTTTCCATGTTTTCAATGACGTGATCAACCATCGCAGATACGAGCAATGACCATTCCTCCAATAAGGCAGTTTCCAACTCTCTAAGACTGGTTGGAGGTAAACGTGCAGAGACAGCACGCCCGAAGGCATCCCAAAGGTTGTCAATGGGATTAAGGTCAGGGGAATACGCCGGCCACTCCATACGAGAAATGCCCTCACTTTCCAGGTATTCCTCAACGATGTTAGCTCGATGGGACGGGCATTACAGTCCGTAAGGAGGAAATCAGGATCAACTGCTGCAGCATAGAGTCTTGCAATGGAGTCTGGGACTTCATTCCGATACCGCGCAGCCGTCACAGAATCCCTTTAAAGATCTGCAGCTCTGTGTGATATCCCATTGAAATTTGAGCCCACACCATGACGCTGCCACCTTTGAATGCGTGATATTCGATGATGTTATTGTCCTGATTGCGTGTTCATCGCTCTCTCCAAACCTTTATATGGTTACCATCTGATTCCAGGGCAAATCTAGACTCATCCGTGAATAGGACGTTGCACCAATCTGAGACAGTCCAATTGATATGTTGACGACACCAATTTAATCTCGCCCCTCTGGCTTGGACGGTTAGTGGAACACACAAATGTAGTACTTGGGCGTACAGTCCCCTCACTTAGACTTTGGCGCACAGTACTGGCAGATATTGTCTTACCAAGTGTCACTGCAACCATGGATGAAACAGTTGTGGAGGTCTCTCGTCGATCCCGCTTGGCTACTACAGCAATATCCCGATCATCAAAGGGGTGGTAACCCTTGAACGACCGGGTACAGGTCTCCGAACAACTGTTTGACTTGTTTGGAATTGTTTCCATAATCGAGAAATTACCGAATGATCAACGCCAAAGAAAATAGCTACATCTTTGGTTGACTACCCTGCTTCAATGCGTGCGACAGCACACCAGCGCTCACTATCTGTCATTCGTCTTCTTTCAACCATAGAAACACGAATATCATCAAAAATAATCCAACAAAAGTTATAAACACTTCGCATCAACATTTAAATGCACCTCCTCTAACCCCTCAGAATGCTGGCGTCTTCAACGACTCCCTAATTAACATATATCCGGACAGTCAATCGTGATTGGCTGTAGCATACGATATTTGCATACTGCTATCTACTCAAATTCAAATACGCTTCGAAAAATGAAAATTTGCATTGCGTGCTTAACTTTTGGAAGTGAGTGTATATATATATATATATATATATACTATTGAAATCAAAAACGAGGATTAAGCTCAATATAAGGGAAAACCAAATACAATGCATGCAATGGCAGAGGAGGATGGCGACTCCTCATTCCCGTTTAAAGCTGCTTTTCCAGCCCGGGCAAACGCTCACGGAACCAATGCATTGCAAAGGTTGATCCCCCAAACGTGCCCAGTCAGAAGCACCCAAACATGGAGAAACAGACCACTGAGAATGGAAGTCAAGAAACGCAGCAAAACAACATACCAATGACCACTCCAAAACTAGCTCTACATCTCCAAATCCGGGACACCACCGCCCACACATCATACGGAAGACCAACACAACGCTTGCGTGGTCCGGGAGGTAACCCAAGATAGTACGTGAAAAGGAAAACACTTTATCCGCGCGATGCAACAAGACAAAGAATTCCCGTAAACACATAATATACGACAAGTGCTATACGTAATCACAAAGATGTAAACCAATATTACCAAGGAATAGGCGCAAATGCTGCTCTTTAATCCGAAGTAAATATACTATTGAAATCAAAAACGAGGATTAAGCTCAATATAAGGGAAAACCAAATACAATGCATGCAATGGCAGAGGAGGATGGCGACTCCTCATTCCCGTTTAAAGCTGCTTTTCCA